>OX422222.1:352465940-352825940 GCA_949130495.1 Sambucus nigra | reverse complement strand
TCGAGCTGGCTCGTCTCTAATGGGACACCCTCTTCAACCTTCTGGAGGACCTAAGCAAGTTGGGCATTTGCAAAGCCGAGGAAAGTCCTCGACTGACAGATTGGCAGAACTTTGTTGCTTCATTATGGCCCATCTGTTGGTTGACATAATTCCCTTCTCTAGGTATTCAAGGCTGAAGCTGATAAATTCATCAAAGGTTTGATACTCCTTGATGATTGAATTTGAGGCATCCTCCAAGGCATCCTTTACGGTAGCATCAACTTTGTATTGAAGGCTATCATACTTTTCCCTCAGAGCATTGGCATGATCAGTCGTCATCTGGGAGATCTCGTTACACTTCTCCTATAGACAATTATCCAAATCCTAAACCCTTTTATTCAGAATCTCCTCAAGCTTTTCAGTATCCCTGCCCTTCTGGATTAGAGGCAGCCTCATCAGATTATAGTTAGCTAGGCGATGAAGAGAGAGATCACTCTGTCAAAAGAAGAATCAGATGCATTAGTAATAAAAAAATGCTAAGAGCAGAGGTAACACCTGAGAAAATTTCAAATAAGTAACTGAACTTCCCTATGAACAGTAAACTCTTCCAGTAAAGGGACATCCATCGAGTGCAGAAGGTGTTTATCATCTTCTATCATTGCATGGCCGAGGCATCAAAAGCTCGAGCACTATTTCCTATAAGTATATCACTAATTTTCAACTGAGCAAGACGAGCTAATAAGGTGTCGTCTGATGAGATTGGTATACCACGCTCTATATGTTGAGCTTTATTGGGCCTTGTATGGGAAGGTTCTGCAAATGACTTCCTCTTCCTTGATGTCTCAGCAAGATATTTTCCCTTCTTCGTGTGGGCAGGGGGTGGTACAGTTTTGCCCTCATGTTTCTCTATCAATTTTGTGATGCCGGGAGAAGACATGTTCCAAAGGTCTTCAAAAACACCTTTTGGCTTCTCTGCAAAAAGAAAACATCGAAAGAAGGAGATCAGACACATGAAACCTAAGAGACTATACTCTATAAAATTGCTTTTTCTAATAATACTTATGAAGCTCGGCCAAAGGGCCACTTCCAAGACCTGTCTGAGACAAATAGTAAAGGCTCATCAGATGCTCGTACTTGATGAGTTTACCATCTTCTCCCTGACTAGGAAGATCCTCAACAAATTTGCAATTGTCTATGCTCAATCCAGGGTCAGTTTTGACCGAAAAAGAGACCTTATCCCACCTCAGGGGTGTCCTCAAAATAGATGTTCCACAAGCCTCATCGAAACTAAACTCCCAAGACCTTGAGGCAAAGAAGAACCGCGGATTCCAATTGTGGTTAAAAGTCTGAGTCACAAGCAACATCTTCTTCTAAGACTTCCTGGGTACAAAGTGACAGTAGTCAGGGTGATTTTTAGCAGAGAAGAGTATGTAACAAGCTAAGAACACCCTAACTAGAAGGTCAGTATGATGAACCACCTACCAGAATACAATGGCCCCAACCAAGACCCTCTAGGCATTGAGGGAAAGTTGCGAAGGAGCAAGGTTGATAAAAGAAAGAACAACTCGGATGGTGGGATGAATAGGGAGATGGAAGCCAAGTTTGAACATCTTCTCATAGACACATAGCTCTCCCTCTCGACCGTCGAAGGACCTCTCATCCCTGAGAGGTTTCCTTAAGGTAACGAATGAAGGAATGGCATATAGATGTCTAAAGACGAGGAGGTCATATTCAGTAACAGATGTCTATGGACCATCAACCTTGGAAGTGTCAAGTTCACTCCCTTCATCATCATCATTATCATCAATAGTCTGAGTATGAGGCTCAGATGGGGAACCATCAGGAAACCTCTGAGAAAACTCAGCACCAGTAGCAATCGATAAAGGAATGGCATCAATAGGAGGGGGAACTACCACACTTGGCTCTAAGATTTCAACAGACGAAGACCTATGAGAGGTTCTAGCCTCTTTATGGGAGGATGAACGGTCAGAAACCTCTTCTCCCTCAGAAACAACACTCCCCTTAGGGGAGAAATCCATAGACTCTTGGAAAGACTCTACAGACTCAGCAGCCTCAGAGGTAGACATGTGATCTGAGGAACAGGACTCAGACATCGGCTCAGGAACCTTAGGGACTGGAGCAGACTCTGCAGGCTCAGGGTATATGACCTTCAAGGGTGGAGGGAAAATTTGTATGTGGGGAAAGTCCTCAACCCTATGAGCTTCTTCGTGAGCTAACTCTATCTGCCTAATCTTTTCAAAGATCTTCTCACGCAGGGACCAAAAATCTTCAATAAGTTGGTATAAAGGTCGAAGCATTCAGAGGATGAGACTACACTTGACTCAAACTGCAAACAGGCAAACACCTTATTCAATCTAAACTTAAGATTAAACTAGGAATCTAAAAGGTTTTCACCAAGAACTTCAAGAACCTTCAAGAACATAGTCGTCGGAGAAGACGACCGAATGTTCATCAGATAACTAAAAAGGGGGGTTTGTGGTTGAAACAACCTCGGAGTAACTAGGGGTGGCCCCAATACTACCTAACCATTGCAACCCTAACCCTAAAACCACTTAATAGTGGAAGAAACCCTCGCCAAAAAAAGGAAAAAGTCACCGAAAAACTAAAACTATAAAAGCATTGATCAGAAATGGAAAAAGAGGTAAAAAGCAATACTTGGCTATTCGTGAATGAGGGAGGAAGAGAAAGAAGCAAGGAAAGCCTTGAAGGACAGCGCAACAATGGAGAATCTTGAGAGAAGAATGGCAGTTGCAGAAAAAGCTTAGGTGGTGGGGAAATTGGAAGAAGAAAGAGAAAATAAGGAAAAAGGAAGGATTTAAACCTTCTTAATGATGGGGCACGATTTCCAATGCTCCCATCATTACCTTTGTAAATCTAAAATTCACACTCACAACCATCAATACCTTAGGATTTAAACCTTCTCAATGATGTAGCGGTGTATCGGAATATATAAAGTTCAAAATATAATGAACAATTATAAATCTTTCTCTTACAGTTGGTACCTTCCACTTGTCTATTACATATGGGGTGCCTTAATGCTCAAAAGTGTTTGATCCTGAATTAGTCATATAGTTTATTAAAACCCACATTCTCAAACTGTTTGTCATTACCAGTGATGATTGCTTATGGGACCCCACACCTACTTTTGATGAGTTTTCACATGAACATATAAATCTATTGATCGGTTATTTGTTCTACTAGTTCGAATTTTACACATTTTTAAAGACATTTATCTCCACTAATATGAATTTTCATATCCCTCGCTGATGTGGAATGGACCCAATTTATCAATGCCCCACGTGGAAAACGACCATGAGGCTGTGATTGGGGAAATATCTTCACCCGACTGATTAATGATTACAAACTACATGCCTAATTTATATTCCACGTAATTTAGTGAATTATTTTTTGAATGTATGTGAGACAGGTAGCTACTCTTAGTCTGAAATACATCCCCAAAATAATCCCAAAAATGGTATCGTATGTGAATAAAGTGGAGAACAGTTGTTGTAATGCAATGGACTAATTTTGGAGTCATGTAATATTGCATCTAATAAGTGAGGAAATATGATATTAATTGTTGACGCAATGGTGGCTCGATTGAGGACCAAGTTAACAAAATATATTGACAAAGTGTGTTTGAGAACCGTAATTCCATACCTTCAGATTGAAATTATTCATTTGATTTGACATAAAATATGTGATTTTCAATCTCAAGCCATGTAAATGTGTTTCCTAAATAGACCCTTGCGCCCAAACCAAGAATTACACACCTTGTCGTCTGAGGAGTTTACAATGCCACTCCAGCCCAAGATATTAGTTCACTTATATCACACAAATCAGGGGAATAAAAAAAGAATTGCCGAGAATTTTGGAGAATAATAAAATTAATAAATGTAAAAGAAATTATAAAGTTGAGGAGGTGTTTGTTTTGATGGGTAATCTAGTTAGGGATGGTATTCAAGCAATTGTCAGTTTCGATACAGGATGCATAGCCACATTCGAATATGATAAACGACTCTTGCGATCAACTTTTTGGGATTAGAATTCTTAGAGTAACAGATTATGTATATAAATCACCTAGTTTTTATTCTTAATTTTTTAGATGCACTCAATTGAGAAATATATGTTTCATATGAAATATTGGGTGGAATTTATATTTATATTCTGAATTAATTACACTTAGGCCCCCTGAACTATACCCCCAACACTTCACCTTCAATACTTTAACTTTTTTCAACTTTAGAAACGGCTACAATTAACCGCGTGCTGTCAAACTTTGTTAATTTTTTATAAAAATCATTAGTCATGTGTGTGGCATATGATTTAAATAAGGGATTTTTTGTCTTTTCTTCAAATACCCAAAATCCTAACATCTTTTTGATATTTTTTTATTTTTTCCCTTTATCCATTTCTCCCCCCCCCCCCCCCCCCTCTCTCCTCTCTCCACCTATCCTATTCATATAAATTCTTCCACCCCCACCCACACCCCGCCATCTCCCCTGCTCCCTCCACCCCACCCCTGTTCCCCATCCCACCCCAACCCCTACTCCCATCCCTATCCCTGCCCTGCCCCAACCCTGCCCCTTGCTAGCCCCTAAACCTGATCCCCACCCCCTTCCCCCACCCACCCAACACCTATTTTTCATTTGTGGACCCGATTTCCTTTTTTTTTTGGAATATTCCTTAGAGGTTTGTAAATATATATGGGGAGTAATTTTTTTTTTAGATTTGTGTGGATTAATTTTTTGCATTTTTATATTTTTATTTCGGATTGGAGGTTTGAAATATGCATTTTCAGATAGATAAGGACTCCACTTGGAGGTTTGAAAATATAATGTTATACTTTAGTTAGAAATATTTTATTTAATTAGATTTTTTTTAATTTTTATGTTGTTAGAATTTTTTATGATATTGCAATTTTTTGCGGCTGGAATTTTTTTAATTTTTTTTGTTGTGGGAATTTTTGTTTCTGTGGAAATATTTATGTATTTTCTGTTTCATTTTTCTTTTTTCTCCTTTAATTTTGTTGATTTCAAATTTTTTATTTCCAAGTTTTTGTGTTGAATTTTTTACTATTGGAAATATGCATTTTTTTCTTTTGGAAATCTTATATATTTTTTGTATTTAATGGAACTAATTTATTTTTGTTGAAAATCATTTTTATATGATGGAATCATTTTTTATTTGCTGAAATCATTTTTATATGTTGGAAATGCTTTTATATTGCTGAAAACTATTTATTTATTGCTACAAATCATTTTTATGATATTTGGAAATTATTTTAATTTTACAGAATCATTTTTATATGCTTGAAATGCTTTTGTATTGCTGAAAATCATTTTATTTTATGGAAATAATTTATTATTATTGGAAGTCATTGTTTTTGCTGGGAATCATTTTTTAAATGCTGAAAATATATTTTTTTTTGCTGAAAACTATTTTTATTTCCTTGAAATGATTAAGAATTGCATGAAATCATTTATTTTTGTGGGAAATAATTTTTTTAGTAATTATTTTTAAAATTTTACTCATTTTAAATATTTTTTAGAATTTTAAAATATATATTTGTATTTTCATATTTTTTTCGATATTTTTCAATATTTTCTAAATTTTTTTATGTTTTTGCTATTATTTAAAGCTTTTTAAATAATAATCAGGTTTGGACAAAAATGACCCTACTTAAAGTCATGTGCCATGCACATGACTAACGAGTTTTTCCAAAAATTAATGGAGTTGGACGAGAGTAGTTAATTATAGCAGTTTTCAATGTTATGGGGGTGAATTGAAAAAAATTAAAGTATTGGAGGTAAAGTGTTGGGAGGTATAATTCAGGGGGCCTAAATGTAATTAATCCTTATATTATTTATGTCATATCATTGTGCCTCTATAACATTAGAACTCAGACTGCATGTTAATGACTAAAATTCTTTTGAACTTTTGTTGAAAAAAAATGAAACTAAATAAAATGCATGGATACAAATGAAATAAGCAAATATAAATGTAGCTATTTTCCTTCATGTCTTATTTTGCGTTTGAACTTTTGTTCTTTGCATCAATATGCTTTAGAGTAGATCGAGTATTAGTAGATGTAGTTATTTGACTTCATGTCTTAAATTAATTTGTCATCTAACCTTGTGATTCTTATTATATATCAACTAGGATTAAACTCGTGTGATGTGCAAACGAGGCTATTGGTGGCGATCGATCTAACGTTTGAGTTCAAAAAGTGTTTAACAACAATTGACTTGAAATAAGGACATCAATATTTTATAAATTTTATTAAAAAAAATGAACTATTATAAGAAAAGATAAAAACAATTTGCACAACAAAACTGGATAAAATGTCACAATTAAAACTGTCAATATCGAATCTAACCTCCTATAAATGATAGAACTCAAATTCATACCAGTAGACAAGAAAACTTGTCATTCCATATTAAATCGAACTACCCAAAATGGTCATTCCATATCAAAATTTTCAGAAAAGACCATCTTATTCCCGTTTTAACTCAAAACAATATTAGAGTTAAAAAATGAAAATGAAAACATATCTTAAAATCTGAAAATTATAGAAAAATAGTTAAAAATTTTGCAAATTAGAGAAAATATTTTTGAAATCTGAAATTAATGAATTAAAAAAAACTTATAAAAATAGGTCAAACTTATAAAAAAAACATTAAAAATAATAGGGAAAACATTTAGAAAGTATTAAATGTATTGAAAAAAAACTCTGATTAATTCAAAAATTATATAAAATTATTTAAAAATATAGCGAAACATTTTAAAATTTCTGAAAACACCAAAAAACTTATTTTACCTCATTTTTTTTAGAGAAATCAGTAATAAAAATATTTTGGGCGGATATTATAAATCAAGTAAATAAACTGGTGATCGTGAAATCTTATGACGTGAACAAACAAAAATATTGAGATCTAATCACAAAACCATATTGTCATATCATTGGTAAAGTAATGAAATTACTTTACAACCTAAATAACATAAGTAAAAAAGTAAGATGAGATAGAATAAAACCAAAATCTTTAAAGTCTGTAAAACTAGAAATCTAGTAATATTTATATAAAAAAACGAATCTCAAAATTACTAAGAAAGCATTAGGTGAACATAAAAAACAAAACATCAAATCACATAACTCCATTGAATATATATAAACTGATGGGAAGAACTGAAATTTATTAAAAGACATAAGCGGATTTCAAAATTTCCAATTAAATGTGTTTATATAGTAGCATCCATTTTCCCTCATATCTCAAACATCATAATCATGTTAAATAATTTCACGATTAACAAAAAATGCAGAAGAACCAGAATACTCGTATAAAAATAAGGTAAATAGAAATAAACAATGAAAGAAGTATAAAGCATCTGATTTATGTTATTTACAGTATAACTAGTTCACAAAATATTTTTAAAAAAAACTAATAAAGATAAAGATAAATCCTGTAATATTACAACATCAAACTCATACAATGCATACAATTGAATTGATATACTGACGCGCCTTAATTAAACATAAAAATGAAGAAGAATTTACAAAGAGATATACATCGAGTTTAAAATTATGGATTAACAATAGAAAAGTGTAAGAAAATATGTTATTAAATAAAAAATAAACATATACAAAAATACCAGGAGAAAACACATAAATTTTGAGAAGATCTACACAACCACATTACTCATTTCAATCAATATCCAATATGCACTTAGATATCAGAAAATAATGAAAACCTCTTTAATATTACGAGTGGGTTTTCCTTATGTTGAGATCATTACTAATTTTTCCCAATTAATCCTCCACTATGTTGTATGTACGTATAATACCCGGATGAGTAGGAAATTTATTAAAAAAATTAAAATTTAATTTGTTGTTTGTAGATGGATATGGCCACAGTGTTGACTGAAGTTATCACCCAAGTGAAAACATCATACGAAGACAGTAAGGGTCTACTCATTCCAATGGATGTTGACAAAGGGATGTAAGGACACAAATTTCCAATTGAGTCCTTTGTAGTTTTAGCTCAATTCCGAAAAAAAACGTTTGAGTCATAGGATAGAGTTAATTGATCATCCTTCAAGCCAATGACGTGTTAGTTAAAGACGTAGCGGACAAGTTTAAAGCTTCATAAAAAATGCCAAGTTTAAAGTGCCTCGTTTCTATGTCATCAACATGGTTCCATTGCTCCTAAGGTATAACTGCATTTTAATATATATATATATATATATATATAAGAGCTTGGAACAATTTATATTGGGTGAACGTTTATTTAAAACTGTTGTTTAATTTCAGAAAGATTTAATTAAAACTTTAAAATCAAGTTTATAAAGTTTTTAGGCTAAAAATTGAATTTTTCAAACTTTCAGGAAGTTCGTTCGAAATGTCGTTCGAACCACAATGTCGTTCGAATGAGTTTGCCAACGAGTTCCCCAAAGGCCACTGGAAAGTCGTTCGAAGCATCGTTCGAACGAACATGATGTTCGAATGAGATTTCCAACGAGATTTCTAATGAGTTCACACTAGAACTTCGTTAGAAGCCTCATTCGAACGAGACTTCGTTCGAACAAAAATCTCATTCGAACGAGATTTGGCGGGAACAATTTTTTGACAGTTTTGAGCAGTTTTTTTCCCTCATTCCCACTACTTTTTCCACTAACTCTTTTCCTGAATATCTAAGTATGGGAATCAAGTTTTCTAACTTAACTTTTTCATATCCTACAACCTCTAAGAGAGTGTTTTGAGAGAGAAATTAAAAGTAGAAAAAGTTCAATGTTTAAAGTGTTTTAGTTTTCAAGAAAAATCCTTAAACACTTGTGTTACACCCAATTGTTGTTTGTTTATCCAAGCTTCCATACATATATACATTGGTTGGATTTGGCACCGATTTTTCATCTCTACCATTTGAAAACATGTTTGGGTCTGCTTCTACATCCCACAAAGAAGAAGAAGTTTGCGTTGATTTACCCACTTGGATAAAGGCTCCTAGTTTGGGTGATCGTGACCATATAAAGTCCGATCGGTAGATTCCGAGACCGCGGTGGAGTTCTGTGGTTATTCACTAAGCAGAGGTTGATACAAGAAGACGCGTCGGGACTTGAGAGGGATCGAGTCGAGTGTTGTAAGTCATCTTGCTTGTATATGTGAATTCCGTACTTACTGGATTTGAGGCTAGGGTCGTCCGAGATTTTTTTTTTTCGTTGTGGGTTTTTCCTCGTACATCGCGGTGTAGTGATTTATTATTTATTTTATCTTGCTATACTCACCTAGGATGTATGCTTAGGTAATTCAAGATAAAATTTGGTTTTAATCACTACATATTTAATTTGGTTCGAAATTAAATATTGGGTAATGTTTAGTTAATTTCATTCAAGTCATTTAATTCAATTTGATAAAATTGGTTTGGCCTAATTTGGTAAAATTGAGAAATATGACTTAGGCAAATTTTCTAGGACTTGGGTTAATTAATTGTGTTTAAGTGAAATTTAAATAAGTGTGTGTGTTTTAATTTAATTTCACTTTGTGTAAATTTAATTTCAGAAAAATTAAATTTTGTTAATTTTTTTATTTGAACCATCACCTTATGCTTTCGCATATCTAAAAAGAAAATTATATTTTAAAGTATAAAAAGAATTTTGTTTCAAAATTGGGGGCCTATCCGTGTTTTTCAAATTGGTATCAGAGCCAAAGCGATAATTTACTTCGTTAAGATCCTTTAAATATTTTTAGCTAGAATGGAATTTTCCCCATTTTCAAAATTTCCTATTTTCGATGGTTCTAACTACGCGTTTTGGAAAGCGCAAATGAAATTGGCACTAAAATCTATCGACGAGAGAGTTTGGTTATCAGTCGCTAACGGGTGGTCTCCACCTAAGCATTTAGTACATAATGAGGGTGTTCACAAACCCTCCGATAGATGGAGTGAGAACGAATTTAAACTTTCTAATTTTAATACCCGAGGTTTAAATGCCTTGTTTAGCGCGATCACACCGGATGAATTCTGACGCATTATGACGTGTGAAACCGCTAAAGAAGCTTGGGATATTTTACAACTCATTCATGAAGGTACAAGTATCACTAAAGCTTAGAAACTCCAAAACCTCACCACTCAATTTGAAACCATCCAAATGAACGGAAAAAAAAACTTTTGATAAATTTTATGCTAGACTTTTCGATATTGTTAATTCATCATTTAACTTGGGAGAGAAAATACCCGACAACCGAGTAGTAAAGAAAATTTTAAGGTCCCTACCCGATAGATTTATTCCAAAAGTGACCATTTTAAATTCTTTACCAACTTTAGCCTCTATGAAATTATAAGAGCTCATGGGTGATTTACAAACCTATGAACTAGACACGTTTATCTCTAAAATCGAAAAGAAAATTGAAAAGGGCATTGCTTTAAAGGCCCGAAAAGAGGAAAAGTAAGTAGTAGAGAATGATAGTGATAGTGACTCGAAAGATATGGCCTTGTTTGCTAGGAAATTTCAAAAGTTTCTTAAAATAAACAAAGATAAATTTAAAAATGACTTTAAGAAATTTGAAACTTCTAAGCATGACAAAGCCGAGAGGATCCCTAAAACTTCTAAAGAAAATTTAAATAGGGACGAGTCAAAAAAATGTTTTGGTTGTGAAGGGTATGGCCATAGGGCTTTTGAGTGCCCCACTAAACTAAGGAGAGAGGGTAAGCGACCAATTTCTTTTAATGCAACCCTTAGTGATAGTGATATGGAAGAGGGACCCAATTCCCCCACTAAGCCAAACTTTGTGTCTTGTATGGCTAGTCATGTGAATGATAGTGAGAACTCATCGATTGATGAAACTTTAACACATGACACTTCCAAGGTCATAGTTTATGATTCCCTTACTTTTGATGGTAGTGAGAGTGAAGAAGAAAGAGAGAGTTAAAATGAAGAAGAGGTTGATGTGAGTGATCTTCAAAATGCTTTTGAAGAACTTTATGAAGAATCTATTAAATTAAAAAGAGCTAATTTGAAGTTAGAAGCAAGTTTAAGAGAGTGTGTTAAGGTCATTGATGATAGTGTGTTGGTAGAAGACATTAGGACACGTGAGAGGACTCTTAGAGAGAAGTTAGAATATGTAGAAGGCGAGAGAGATAGCCTTACAGGTTTAATGGAATCCTTAAAAAATGAGCTTCTCGAGTTTGAAGAGAGAAATGTGTTATTAGAGTCTAACATTCTAGAATTAGAAAACAAATTAAAAGACTTTAGTAATGTCAAATTTGATTTGGAGTGTCGTTCAAAAAAATTAGATAAAATATTAGGAACGGTCCAAATTAAAAATGACACTTGTGGTTTAGGCTTCCATACTTATAATGAATCAACTCAAAAAGCCAAAACCAACGTTTTAGGAGAATCGCCTAGGAAAGCCTTTAGAGATCACTCCTTAGGTAAATCTTTTCGTCATGAGTTCAAGTGTTGACATTGTGGTCGAAAAGGTCTTCTTAGGAAATTTTATTTTGATCTTAAACGAGTTCCTAGAAATCCCAACAGAAGACAACCAGGGTAGCCAAGATTCCTACACACCGAGTTAGTCACTCATCATTAGTTTGGGTTAGGAGATCCGACTTGGTAGCTCTACAAGATAGGATTTTTTATTCTCATTTACTTTCACACGCTTCCTCCCTTGCAAAATCTAAAGGTTGAATGTGTTAGTTTTGTTTGCATACTTTATCTTTTGTACTTCATGCTATATTCTCATGCTAAATGTATGCTTGCTTAATCATTTTCTAGTATATGCTCCATTCTTAATCACATGCTAGAATTATAATTTTTATTTATCTTTTGTATTATATTTCTTTCATTTTTGTTTGCATTAAATGAAAAATACAAAAAGATTTTTGTTTATCATTTGGTTTTTATCTCTTGATAATTTAAGCTTAATGAAAAATTCAAATGATTTTTGTTTGTCTTTTGAGTATAAATTTTTATTTTTGGTTAAAAATTTTAAAAACTCAAAAAGATTTTCTTTTGTGTGTATTTTAGTTTGACACGCTTTATGTGGCATATACTTGTGTTTGAATCCCACTTTTACGCTCCCATCTGGCTAGAAATTTTGATTCAAATTGTCAATCCTTATTATGTTCTTTACCATGCTTACATGGAGTAGTTGGATTTTGTGTTAATATAATGGATTTATAATGGATTCTATTTTTATATGCCTCTATTCACACATGAACGAGCTCTTTTGAAATTTAATCGTCACATGTTATATTTCAGCTTTGTGAGATGTTCTCCTACCAATCTTGTCATCTACATATTTGTGACCTAGGAGGACTAGTGAATGTCAAAATCCATTGCACGTGAGATTTGTGTGACAAATATAAAATGATAAATATAAATGTGCACAGGGAAGGGCTCTGAAGGGATTTATTATCCTTTGCGAATAGTAAGCCACCATTTGTTTGGACCTAAAATAAATACGTGGTCCAAAAGCCTAAAAAGAAAATATGGCATAAAAAGAAAATACTTGCCAGGGCCTAAGTTTGATTGATATATTCATTCAAAATTAATATTTACTTATTGAGGGAGATTGGATGGTATATCAACGGTTTGTACAATGTCCGTTTATCCTAGTTGAGCTTTCAATGGCATGACTCTATTGGTTTGTAGAATCATTAACATGCTAGGCCTATATGCATTGTGTATGTTTGTTCATTGAGTTCAATCTATATTATCACATGAGGTTATATTCAAATGTGATGTAGTTTGCAATCAATTGAGAACTCCGTGAACATGCTTTAAGTGATCGGGTCTAAATTTAATTGTTACTAGTTCACACCCCAACACTTCCGTTTCCATTTGACACATTTTTGCCATACGAGTGTGAAAAGCTTATCTTATTTTGTGTCATTTGCCTATTTATATCTATATATGTGTACTTGAGTCTCTTTGGTATATATTATGTATACATATATTTGATATGTTTTTATTTGGTCTTTGCCTTGCTTTCTAGTCCATATATGCTTTAGTTCATAATTGGTATCCATCTTGTTGCATCCTTTGTTGATATCACATGCTTAATACTTTATGTATCATATTGGTATCATTTTCTTGCATCTTAGTTGGTATCCATAATTATTTGCTGGATTGGTTGTGAATTTGTTTCCCATGTGCTTTAATGTTCTCATCACTTTATGCACAGTTACAATATTAGCTTATTATCCCATTTTATTTATCCCTTGCTTAGTTTAGAGGGTGTATATGCTTTATTTGGAGGAGATAAGTTAATGTTTAAATCTAATCTCTAATCATATTGTAATCGTATCTTAGTTTGGGGGAGATTTATCTTAGGGGGAGACATCTTTCTAAGTTGATCATAGTTGATAAAACGAGAGAATTAATTAAGGGGGAGTACTTACTTTAATTGCATTAAATATTTTGATGTTCCCTATAAGTGTAATGTGTTTGCTTAAGTGTGCATGAATTATATTATAAGTGGTAACTTTCACCGGCAAAGATTGTGATCATCTGGGTTGTTTGAGTCAAGCATGTATTTTTATTTTGGGGGGGACATTTTGTCATTCTAGTAGAGCTTGACGGCCCTTTAGGATTTTTGTTTGGTTTTTGTCCCGGAATAGCCAAAGGGGGAGATTTGTAAGGACACAAATTTCCAATTGAGTCCTTTGTAGTTTTGGCTCAATTCCGGATAAAAAGGTTTGAGTCATAGGATAGAGTTAATTGATCATCCTTCAAGCCTATGACGTGTTAGTTGAAGACGTAGCAGACAAGTTTAAATCTTCATAAAAAATGCCATGTTTAAAGTGCTTCGTTTCTACATCATCAACATGGTTCCATTGCTCCTAAGGTATGAATGCATTTTAATATATATATAGGAGCTTGGAACAATTTATATTGGGTGAACGTTTATTTAAAACTGTTTTTTAATTTCAGAAAGATTTTATTAAAACTTTAAAATCAAGTTTATAAAGTTTCTAGGCTAAAAATCGAATTTTTCAAACTTTCGGGAAGTTCGTTCGAAATGTCGTTCGAACGAGTTTTTCGTTCGAACCACAATGTCGTTCGAACGAGTTTTCCAACGAGTTCCCCAAAGGCCACTAGAATTTCGTTCGAAGTATCGTTCGAACGAACATGATGTTCCAACAAGATTTCCAACAAGATTTCTAACGAGTTCACACTGGAACTTCGTTAGAAGCCTCATTCGAACAAGACTTCATTCGAACAAAAATTTCGTTCGAACAAGATTTGGCGGGAACAGTTATTTGGCAGTTTTGAGCAGTTTTTTCCCTCATTCCCACTACTTTTTCCACTGACTCTTTTCTGAATATCTAAGTGCGGGAACCAAGTTTTCTAACTTAACTTTTTCATATCCTACAACCTCTAAGAGAGTGTTTTGAGAGAGAAATTAAAAGTAGAAAAAGTTCAATGTTTAAAGTGTTTTATTTTTCAAGAAAAATCCTTAAACACTTGTGTTACACTCAATTGTTGTTTGTTTATCCAAGCTTCCATACATATATACATTGCTTGGAGTTGGCACCGGTTTTTCATCTCTACCGTTTGAAAACACGTTCGGGTTTGCTTCTACATCCCACAAAGAAGAAGAAGTTTGCGTTGATTTACCCACTTGTATAAAGGCTCCTAGTTTGGGTGACGGTGACCATATAAAGTCCGATCGGTAGATTCCGAGACCGCGGTGGAGCTCCGTGGTTTTTCGCTAGGCAAAGGTTGATACAAGATGACATGTATGGACTTGAGAGGGATTGATTTGAGTGTTGTAAGTCATCTTGCTTGTATTTGTAAATTTCGTACTTATTGGATTTGAGGCTAGGGTCGTTCGAGGTTTTTTCCCATTGTGGGTTTTTCCTCGTACATTGCGGCGTCGTGATTTATTGTTTATTTTATCTTGTTATACTCACCTAGAATGCATGCTTAGGTAATTCAAGATAAAATTTGGTTTTAATCACTACATATTTAATTTGGTGCGAAATTAAAATTTGGGTATTGTTTAGTTAATTGTATTCAAGTCATTTAATTTAATTTGATAAAATTGGTTTGGCCTAATTTGGTAAAATTGAGAAATACGACTTAGGCAAATTTTCTAGGACTTGGGTTAATTAATTATGTTTAACTGAAATTTAAATAAGTGTGTGTGTTTTAATTTAATTTCACTTTGTTTAAATTTAATTTAAGAAAAATTAAATTTTGTTAAGTTTTTTTTTAACCATCACCTTATGCTTCCGCATATCTAAAAAGGAACTTATCTTTTAAAGTATAAAAATAATTTTGTTTCAAAATTGGTGGCCTATCCGCGTTTTTCAAGGGAGAGTTTAGACACTCAGTGATGAGGGAGAAAATGGAACTTTTTCTTTCGTGGCATTATTGTGTTGCGATTATAGTCTTCTTTTTTAACTGAAAACTCTATATTTATATAACAGAAAAGAAAGGTGAGGAGATGCACAAGTTGGGAGATGGAAAGGTCTGTGGATTTTGGGTAGTAATAGCCGATTCATATTTTTTACTTTAAAGATAAAGAATAAAGAGTTGATTAGCCACATAAAGATTAAAGACTTGATTTGCCATGTGGACACCTTTAAAAAAAAGGGATATTTAAGCCGTGTATAGCATTTTAAAGTATATAAAATATTTCACTTACAACACATTCAAATTCTTGAGATTAAAGTGAATATTTCTTTTTGGTGTCAATTCGCTCTCACGTATATGCTTTTGGCGTCCAATTTTTGACGTTATTGGATTGAAATATTTGTGAAATAACAAATATTAAGTTTCCATATGGCAGGATCAAGGTTGATATGTCACTATAATATGAAGATAATTTTTATGGTTTAATATGTCTATGTATGTGTACGGAATAAGTAGAATAATATTAAAATTTTGGAGTTAAGTGAAAAAAGCTTTACTATGTATAGACAAATACGTGGTTCATTTGTTGGTAGAATGACATTATGTTTTTATTAATTTGTTTTTATTTAAAATGATAATTTTTACTAGTTATAGATAATAATATAGTGTGCATCTATTTTAAAAATTAAAAATCATCTAAAATGAGAAAATTACAAATCAAAATGTAAAATGAAATAATAAAAGCATTGTGTGCTATCTTCTTTATGCAAGCTGAAAAATACTAAACTGCAAACATCAAAATGGTTAAAAATGTAATTTATCATACAATATGAATAAGAATTATATATATAACAACAATTTAATTCTTATAGGATCTTCAATATGTTTATGCAATCACCACTATAATTTTAACTACAAACTTTATGAAAAATTACCTTTCTCCATTGAGATTCGATTTTTTTATTAGGGTTGATGAGCCTCAAGAATAACGCCCAAAATTCCTAGATCTTTGTTCTTCAAGCTCTAGAAAATGCTCTCAGAAAATGTCCAGAATTCTGATTTATGCAAAATTTTGGAAAAAGTGGTTTTTCCCTTCCTAGTCTAGATATATTTTGTGTGTTATTATATACCAATTAGTGGATATTGGTTCACTATATATAGGGTGGAAGGGGACCCAAAATTCCTCCTTAAACTCATCACTAACCATCCACTAAAGTAGATAAAGGGTCTCACAAATATACCAAAAGTCATCTGGCTCTTGAAATAATTTTCTAAGATTAATTCCTTTAATTTAATCAAATTCGTCTGCTTATTTGGACCACACTTATTCAGGAGAAATAATTTATTTAATTTATAATAACAAAATTTGGTCGAATCTTGTAATTACGAAATAATTAAATATGAATTCAAATAGTCTCCCACTTGGTCCTAATAAGGTTATACATAATGATTTGATTAACATAAGTTGCGCAGGTTTCTTAGAATATTGTCAATCACCTTAACTAAATACTTCATTAGTATGAGTCATGGCAATTCCACACTAATTCAAGAGTATGGTTACTTCCATGTACCATGCCACCAATGCAATACTTAATAAGGATAAATATGTGAGTTATCATAATAGACTCATAATGTCATTATAAAAGATAATTTTTGTTACATTCAGTCATTCACATGCATGTATACAATTAAGACATAAATTTAGAATTCAGAAACTCTTTATTGATATCAAAAGTTGTGTCAAATAACTAAAAAAGTTGCAATTACACAATGAACTACTCAAGACCCATATCTTTAGTATGCTGCTAAAATATCCTCGGAGATAGCCCTTTCGTAAAAGGATCAGCTATATTATCACTAGTACTAATGTGTTCAATTGACAAAGAATGTTTCTGAACTTATTCTTTAGCAGATAGATACTTCATCTCAATATACTTAGCTCTTTTAGAACATCTATCATTCTTTGAAAAGAATAATGTTGTGACATTATCACAGTAAATCTTTAGTGGATTAGTTACTGAACCCATAATACTAAGTCCTGAAATAACATTTCGTAGCCACAATCCATGATTTGTAGCTTTAAAACAAGCCACAAACTCAGCTTCCATAGTTGAAGAAGTGATGAAACTCTACTTAGCACTTTTCCATGAAACGGTCCCTCCCGTCAGAAGGTAAAAATAACCCAAAGTGCTTTTTCTACTATGAATGCATCCTCCAAAATCTGAGTCTGAATAACCAACCACCTCAAGATGATCAGATCTCCTATAAGTGAGTATGTAGTCTTTAGTTCCTTGAAAGTACCTTAACACCTTCTTTACAGCCTTCTAATGGAAGTCACTCGGATTTCTTTGATATCTTCCCAGCATCGCAATGGCAAAACTAATATGTGATCGATTACAAACCTGTGCATATAATAAACTCCCTACAAGAGAAGCATACAACACACCTTTCATGTGATACCTTTTCAATTTAGTTTGGGGACATTGACTTAAACAAAATTTCTCCCCTTTTAGAATCGGAACATTAATGGAATTACAATTTTACATGCCAAACCTTTGTAAAACTTTGTTAATGTAAGCCTTTTGAAAAAATCCTAACAATCCACGTGATCGATCAGGACAAATCTCTATCCCGATCATGAAGGATGCCTCGCCTAAATATTTCATGTCAAATTTTAACGAAAGGTACATCGTAGTGTCCTTCAAGAAACCAATGTCATTGCTGGCTATAAGCAAATCAGCAACATATAGGACTAAGAATACAAACTTACCCCCACTGATATTTAGGTATATACACCGGTCAACAGTGTTGTACTCAAACCCAATGGATGTAATGGTATGATGAAACTTAAAATACCATTGACAAGAAGCTTGTTTAAGTCCATATATGGATTTCTTTAACAAACAGACTTTGTGTTCCTTTCCTTTCTGAATGAAGCCCTTTGATTGTTCCATATAGACTTCTTCCTCTAAACTCCCATTAAGAAAACTTATTTTAACATCCATTTGGTGTATCTCTAAGTCATAATGAGCTACTAGTGCTAATATGATTATAAAAGAATCCTTCCTGGAAATAGGAGAGGAGGTTTCACCATAATCAATTCCTTCCCTTTGAGTAAAACCTTTGGCAAAAGTCTAGCTTTATGTCATTCAATATTTCCATTTGAGTCGCGTTTCATCTTATATATCCACTTAGACCCAATTGCTTTATAACCTTTAGGCAAATCAATTAAACCATAGACTTGATTTAAATCCATAGATTTTATTTCATCATTCATGGCGTCAATCCATTTATTAGAATTTATGTTAGAAATAACTTTTTCATAAGAGATCGGATCATCAATATCCCCAGTGTTAAATTTATTTTCTTGGAGATACACCAAATAGTCATCTAAAATAGCTGATCTCTGATTTCTGTGAGATTTCCTTAAAGTTGTGTCTTATGGTGTTGCAATAATAGGCTCATTATGTGGTTATTCAGTATGTGGTTCATCCCTTTGTTCTTCATTGTTGTTCAGATCAATAATCGGTGCAACAAAATCATTATGAACAATAGGAACATGGGGAACCTCATTGTGATAATCTAAAGTTCTTGGAAGAGGATTTTTTGAATAATTACATTCTGAACCTCATTACTCCCACTAACTTCACCATGTTCAGTGAATTTAGCATTTCTGATTTCAATAATTCTTGTTGTATGGTTAGGATAGTAAAATTTATACCCTTTGGATTTTTCTGGATACCCAATAAAATTACAAGTTAATATTCTTGGGTCCAATTTCTTTTCATGTGGATTATAAATTCTTGCTTCTGTTGTACATCCCCAAACACAAAATGACTTAAAGAGGGTTTCCAACCTTCAAAAGGAGTCTATGATACTTCCTTACTATGAACCCTATTTAAGATATGTGCAGTAGTCATTAGAGCATGCATCCACAAAAACATGGGTAAATCAGTTCTACTTATCAAACTCCTAACCATTTCAATAAGAGTACGATTGCGCCTTTCAGCTACACCATTCTGCCTAGGTGAAACTAGCATTGTGTATTGTGCACTAATATCAAAATGTTCAACGAGTTTAGCAAAAGGATTGGGACTGTTGATACCAAAATTTACCATCCTACATGGACTAATTACAAGCTAGCACGTGACATTCTATGTGGCATCAGTCCAAGTCAGCATGATAGAAAAGCCCGACCAACATGGTTATCCGACCAATAGGGAAGCCCGGCCAACTGGGAAGCCCGACTAACAATCGAAAGTCCATTTTGTACAGCCAACTAAGTGCCAACAATCTTATAGCCTGTATTGTCTATGAAGAGACAACGTTTATATAATTAATTCTCATTATGTATTGATGTAAATGTCTAACAAATAGAGTCATTCCATCCTTTCACATGAAAACTATCAAGACCCCCACCTGGGGTATAAATACATTGTTTCACCCTCATTGCTGAAAATCGAAAAACAACTCAAGGTAATCAATACATAACAGTGGACGTAGGCTATTCCATTGGGCCGAACAACATTAAAATTTTCTTGTGTATTTGTTTGTTTTACTTATTTTATCTGTGATAATTAATTAGGCTTAGTCTAGTTTTTTGCGTCAACACATTGGCGACGTCTGTGGGAACGTATTGCTAAACGTTTCCTATCACGACCCCGACCCAAAATAGTATTAGGGAACGAGTGTCTTGACATGCCACCAAGGCAACAAATATTTCGATTTAATTGTTTCCTTAAATAAATGCAACGGATATATTATCACATGGTTATGAATCGTAAAATACTGAAAGTAAAGGAATTACATCATCAGGGCTTTCTAAAGGAAACTTCATATATATTAAAAGTAACAACGGGTTACAACTTAAGAGAAAATTTAAACCTTATTACAAGAGAGCCAAACATGCTCTAAATAAACCTTTTACAAAAAGAGCTCTAAAAGCTAAATCTTCAAAATAGTCCATTTTCGTTCCGTCCGTGAGCCAAAATGTCTCCTGAAAAATGGTTATTTATACGACATCAGCTAAAAGCCGAATGAGGTTCAATATCGAAACATTCCAGGGTTTTCAGAAAATAGATACCTATTCAAGTCAAACGAGAAGGAATATACATATATGGAGAGGAACTTGCAGTAAATAGATATAATTTTGAAATGAAATTATATATATCACAATTGGATAGCTCAGAATAAGACGAATGCAACAAATCAAATGTGATATCTTTTTCTTTCAATCATATCATTTTGATGGCCAAGTACACTCTAATACCGTATTCTTCTACCGTATTATACCCCGGTAGTTGAGGGTCAATTGAACTAGTTCATCACAACGCCTTATTTAGGGCACACCAACGATAACCCAACTGGGAAGGTCAGTTAGTAAAGAGGTTCCTTAGGCCGAATCATAATTTCAATATTCAATATCATTTTCAATACTCATTTTAATAGGTATGTCTATATGGAAAAATATAAACATATCACAATGGATCAATCATCGGTATCAGATCCATTTTGAGAATAAAAGCAGTTCACAAAATATATATAGTTTGCATAATATCATACAATCAAAATACACAAGGAATGTCAGAGTACTCATCCAAAATGGAGGTCAAATTTACTGATATTGAGTCTTCGATCACACGTTAATCTGATAAATATTTAAGTGCACGTTCTAAGGTCCAGTTTATACTATACTTTAATAATAACTTCCTCTTTTAAAGGATTACTGAATCCCCATTTGTCAACTTTTAAAACTCCTTGATCGTAATTGAAGAATTCAATTCATAGTCTTTCCTCATCAGTCGGTTCCCAGTAGAGATGGAGGGTCACAGGGGCACCACTTAAATACCATCTCATCTAGACAGAACATTTCCGGATTCATTCCCAGTAGAGATGGAGGGTCACAGGGGCACCACTTAAATACCATCTCATCTAGATAGAACTTCACCGGGCCTGACTTTGGAATTACTTAAATTGGATTCCATAATAACGAGCAATTTCTTTGAAAAGAATTATTTTTAAAAGCGTATAATTTCAAACAAGTTTGTAAAATCAACTTGGATTTGTTCTAAATTTTAAGTTTTGATTAGTGAATTCTTTATTGTATTTTACCAGCATAACTACTAAGTAATGCTATAAAACAATAAATTAAAACTATAAAGATGCATTACAACATTAAGATTACCTTAAGATGAATATCCCTAAGAACTTCTTCTTAAACTTTCTCACATTTTCTCTCACTACTTCTTTCTATAATTCTCAAGGAATTGGTGTGAGTTTCAAATGATCCCCAAAGGCCCTATTTATAGTTTTCCAAAGATGTTTAGGTGTTGACACGTGTCTGGGTGATAAGGTTTCACTTTGGTGAGTCGTCGTTCACGTGTCGTGCAACGGATCAGCCTTGCAGTCTTGGTTTACCAAATGGTGACACATGTTTTGCCTTTTTCTAGAGGATTAACATGAGTTTTATCCTTTCCTATAGAGGTGACACGTGTGCAGTGGATATGTTCAAAAGAAAGCACGAGGTGGAATGTTATTAGGGGTGTAAGGGTCATTTTACACCTATAGGGTACTTTAGTAATTTTACACCATATATTTTCAATATTTCTTTTAGGTCCCTGAAAATATTTTATTTACAAAAAGGCACCTTTTTATTTTTCATTTTGGTCCCTAAAACTTTCTTTATTAAAACCAAGTCCCTAAAGTTTCATAAAATTATATTTTCTACCCCAAAACTTATCACTTAGCTTAGGATGTGCCATAAAATCTCAGTTTGACCCATTTTACCGTTGATTCTTCAAATTTAAAATTGGGCTTTGTCATATTAAGTACTCGGAATATCATATATGTAAAAATATATCATTATTAGATAGTAAGTGTGACGAAATTGAAAGAAGACAATTATATATTGGCATAAGAAAATGGGGTCATTACATCCTACCCTCCTTATAAAAAGTTTGGTCCCCAAACTTTACTTACATTAATTTCCAAAAAGGTATGGATATCTCTCTTTTATTTGATCTTCCCGCTCCCATGTTGCTTTTTCAACAGAATGATTCTTCCATAACACTTTGACTAGTGGAATAACCTTGGTTCGTAATATTTGATCTTTACGGTCCAAGATTTCCACTGGATGCTCAATGTATGTCAAATCTTCTCTAACTTGAAGAGGCTCGTGACTTAAGATATGTGCTGGATCAGGGATGTATTTCTTAATCATTGAAACATGAAACACATTATGCACACTCGAGAGTTCAGGGGGTAAGGATACTCAATACGCAACAACACCTATCCTTTCAAGGATTTCAAAAGGTCCTATGTATCTTGGACTCAACTTTCCTTTCTTCCCAAATCGGATTACTCCCTTTGTCGGTGATACTCGTAAGAAAACATAGTCTCCTCTTTGGAATTCTAACGGTCGGTGCCGATTGTCAGCATAACTCTTTTGACGGCTTTGAGCGATTTGAAGTCGGTCTTGTATCAATTTCACTTTCTCTGTTGTGACCTGAATCAATTCTGGTCCCAACAATTTTCTTTCCCCAACTTCTTCCCAACATGCAGGAGAACGACGCCTTCTACCATAGAGTGCCTCATACAGAGCCATTTGAATACTTGCTTGATAGCTATTATTATATGCAAATTCTACTAACGGTAAATGATCGTCCCAATTCCCGTTAAAATCAAGTACACATGCCCTAAGCATATCCTCTAAGGTTTGGATGGTTCTCTCCGATTGTACGTCTGTTTGAGGATGAAAAGCAGTGCTGAAATTCAATTTTGTTCCCATGGCTACTTGTAGGCTTTTCCAAAAGCGAGACACGAATCTAGGGTCACGATCAGAAACAATTGAAACTGGGGTTCAATGAAGCTTAATAATTTCCCGTATATACAATTTAGCTAACTTTTCTAAGGAATGGGTAATCTTAATGGCAAGAAAATGAGAAGATTTAGTTAACCTATCAATAATTACCCAAATGGAATCATTACCATTGGAACTCCTTAGTAGCCCTATCACAAAATCCATGGTAATATGTTCCCACTTTCACTCAAGGATTGGTAAAGGTTGTAATAGTCCTGATGGTTTATGATGTTCAGCTTTTACTTGTTGATAGATCAAACACTGAGATACAAACTCTGCTATCTCCCTTTTCATGTTATTCCACCAAAACACTTCTCGGAGATCTCTGTACATCTTGGTATTTTCGGGATGAACTGTGAATCTCGAGTAATGACCTTCCTCCAAAATCTGCCACTTTAGTTGGGCATCACCAGGTATACAGGCTCTATTTCCAAACCTTAATATATCATCTCATATCGCAAATTCAATTCTCTTCCCTTCAATAACCTCTTCTTTAATCTTCCTCAGTTGTGGGTCATTTACTTATGCAACTTTAATTCTTTCCATAAACGTGGGTTGTATTTGTAAGTTTGCGATTATTCCTCCTTCGCCATAAATATGTACATCTATTTCCATACTTCTCAAATCTTTCAATAGAGCTTCCTGGCTGGTAATAAGACATGCTAAATTTGGTGTAGACTTCTCACTCAAAGCGTTGGCAACTACATTAGCTTTCCCCGGGTGATAGTGAATATTTACATCATAATCCTTCATCAATTCTAACCACCTCCTTTGTCTCATATTTAATTCCTTTTGAGTAAAGATATATTTCAAAATCTTATGATCGGTATAAATTTCACAAGTCTCACCATACAAATAAGGTCTCCAAATCTTAAGAGCAAAAATTATAGCTGCTAATTCTAAGTCATGGGTTGGATAATTTTGCTCATGGGGTTTTAATTATCTCGAGGCATAAGCTACTACTTTTCCATTTTGCATTATCACAAATCCCAAACCATTTTTAGAAGCATCACTATAAATCACAAATCCTCCTGTACCGGAAGGAATAGTCTTACTAATCGATTCTTAAGTTCTCGAAAACTATTCTCAACTTCCTCAGACCATTCATATTTCACCGTCTTTTGTATTAACCTAGAGAGAGGTTTGGCAATACTAGAAAATCCTTCAACAAATCTTCGATAATAACCTGCTAACCCTAGGAAACTACGAATCTCCGTCACATTAGTTGGTCTTGGCCAATCTATTATAGCCTCGATCTTTTAAGGATCAACCGACACTCCCTCCTTGGATATGACATGTCCTAGAAAAGAAACACTAGGCAACCAAAATTCACACTTCTTTAATTTTGCATATAATTTCTCTTTCCTAAGGATTTGTAATACTATCTCCAAATGCTTCTCGTGTTCTTCAATACCTTTGGAATAAATAAGGATGTCATCAATGAAAACAACCACACACTGATACAGATATTTCCTAAACACGTTATTCATCATATCCATAAAAGAGGCTGGTGCATTAGTTAATCCAAATGGCATCACAAGAAATTCATAGTGACCATATCTAGTACGAAAAGCTGATTTCGAAATATCCTCTTCCTTAATCTTCAATTGGTGATAGTCTGACCTAAGGTCAATCTTCGAAAATACGTGCGCACCTTGCAGTTGTTCAAACAAATCATCTATACGAGGTAAGGGGTATTTATTCTTAATGGTCACCTTATTTAGTTCACGATAATCTATACATAACCTCATCGTTCCATCCTTCTTTTTAACGAATAACACTGGAGCACCCCAAGGGGATATACTAGGTCTAATAAAACCCTTGTCTAACAGATCTTGTAATTGAACTTTTAATTCCCTTAATTCTAAAGGTGCCATGCGATAAGGTGGTTTTGAGATTGGTGTGGTTCCAGGAACAAGGTCAGTGGTAAATTCTACTTCTCTACTAGGAGGTATACTGGGCAAATCATCTGGAAAAACATCTGGAAAAAGCCTAGCTATAGGAATATCTTCTAAACTAGGCTCTTTTGTTTGCAAATCAATAACACTGGCAAGGAATCCTTGACATCTCTTCTTAAGAAAATTACAAGCTTGCATTGCAGAGATAATACGCATGGGAGATAAGATGCTAGTTCCTTCAAAACAGAATTCTGGTTGGTTAGGAATTTGGAAAATAACTCTCTTCTCAAAACAATCCACCCTAGCATGATATAATGCTAACCAGTCCATCCCCAAAATGACTTCAAAATCTCTTATGTCTAAAACTATCAAATCAATGAATAGTTTATGACTACTGACATTTATAGGGCAAGACTTATATACTAATGTTCCCGTCAATAACTCACCCGAAGGAGTAGAAACGTGTATGATATGATTTAAGGATTCAAGAATATTAGGAAAGAGATTAACAAAACGCACATACAAAAATGAATGGGTAGAACCAGGATCAATTAAAACTTGAAAAGGTTGTGCACATATAGAAAGTGTACCTGACACTACTGCATTAGAAGCCTTTACATCGGAAAGATTAAAGACTCTACCTTGTCTGCCCTGATCCTTATTGTCATTAGAAGTCTTTGTTGCCGTCTTCACTTTTTTAGGACAATCTCGCATTTTATGTCCCTTTTGGCCACACCCAAAGCAACTCCCCGTCTCAAGGTAACACGGTCGCCCTCTATGAATATTACCCCAACGTTGGCATTTATCAACATTAGAGGGTTTGTTTACTAAAGGTTGTCCTATATTAGGTATAGTCCTAAAGGGTTTGTTATTGGGGTTCCTTCCTTTTTGTTCTCCAAACTTCCTCTTCCCCTCTCTAACCAGATTATATTCTTCACTATCCTTCTCAGCTATTGTTGCCCTAGCCACCACGTCATTATATGATGCCAACTTTAGGATGGAAATTCGGCTACGAATTTTGAACCTTAACACACGTTCAAACTTCTTGGCTCTTAAAACATCGGTTATCACAACATGAGGTGCAAAACGGGATAACTCAGTAAACTTTGCCTCATATTGACTAACCGTCATATTTCCTTGAACCAGACCCATGAAGTCAGCTGCTTTTTGGTCTTGCACCGTTTCGGGAAAGTATTTCTCGTAGAATATCATTAAGAAATCATTCCAACCTATGGGATTATTCCTTTCCCATGCATTCTCTTAGTCATTCTCCACCAATGTTTGGCTTCACCTTCTAACATGAATGTTCCAAATAAAACCCGTTGTTCATTTGTACACTTAAGAACATCGAACATCTTTTCCATTTGCATCACCCAATTTTCTGCTTCAGTGGGGTTAGGAATCCCTTTAAAAGACAGAGGATTCAACTTCTTGAACTGTTCAATAGTACAACTACTTAGTTCAAGATTCCTTGGTGCTCCATTATTCACCTAATGCTAAACAATTCTTGCTAGACTTTCAATTGCCTTGTATGCACCTTCCAGTCCTTCCATACTCGAACCACTAGTCCCTAGAGTTGATCTTGCCTTGGTCATTTTCTACAGTCATGGCCAAACATAAGATGTATTATACTAGCCCAAGATTGCATTTTTAGAAGAACAATGATATATAAACAATTGTATATAGACTATAAGAAATATGGAGGGTTATCACATAAGTCGGATATTTAATCCTATAACCTATGTATGGAGACTTAAAATCGATAACGTTCAAAACATATGTTCAGTAGTCTACGGGTTCATAACCTATGCTCTGATACCACCTTTGTCACGACCCCGACCCAAAATAGTATTAGGGAACGAGTGTCTTGACATGCCACCAAGGCAACAAATATTCCGATTTAATTATTTCCTTAAATAAATGCAAAGGATTATTATCACATGGTTATGAATCGTAAAATACTGAAAGTAAAGGAATTACGTCATCAGAGCTTTCCAAAGGAAACTTCATATATATTAAAAGTAACAATGGGTTACAACTTAAGAGAAAATTTAAACCTTATTACAAGAGAGCCAGTCATGCTCTAAATAAACATTTTACAAAAAGAGCTTTAAAAGCTAAATCTTCAATATAGTCCATTTTCATTCCGTCCATGAGCCAAAACGTTTCCTGAAAATGGTTATTTATACAACATCAGCTAAAAGCCGAATGAGGTTCAATCTCCAAACATTACAGGGTTTTCAGAAAATAGATACCTATTCAAGTCAAAAGAGAAGGAATATACATATATGGAGAGGAACTTGCAGTAAATAGATATAATTTTGAAATGAAATTATATATATCACAATTGGATAGCTCAGAATAAGACGAATGCAACAAATCAAATGTGATATCTTTTTCTTTCAATCATATCATTTTGATGGCCAAGTACACTCTAATATCGTATTCTTCTACCGTATTATACCCCGGTAGTTGAGGGTCAATCGAACTAGTTCGTCACAACGCCTTATTTAGGGCACACTAGCGATAACCCAGCTGGGAAGGTCAGTCAGTAAAGAGGTCCCTTAGGCCGAATCATAATTTCAATATTCAATATCATTTTCGATACTCATTTTAATAGGTATGTCTATATGGACAAATACAAACATATCACAATGGATCAATCATCGGTATCAGATGCATTTTCAGAATAAAAGCAGTTCAAAAAATATATATAGTTTGCATAATATCATACGATCAAAATACACAAGGAATGTCAAAGTACTCACCCAAAATGGAGGTCAAATTTACTGGTATTGAGTCTTCGATCACACGTTAATCTGATAAAGATTCAAGTACACGTTCTAAGGTCCAGTTTATACTATACTTTAATAATAACTTCCTCTTTTAAAGGATTACTGAATCCCCATTTGTCAACTTTTAAAACTCCTTGATCGTAATTGAAGAATTCAATTCATAGTCTTTCCTCATCAGTCGGTTCCCAGTAGAGATGGAGGATCACAGGGGCACCACTTAAATACCATCTCATCTAGACAGAACATTTCCGGATTCATTCCCAGTAGAGATGGAGGGTCATAGGGGCACCACTTAAATACCATCTCATCTAGACAGAACTTCACCGGGCCTGACTTTGGAATTACTTAAATCGGATTCCATAATAACGAGCAATTTCTTTGAAAATAATCATTTTTAAAAGCGTATAATTTCAAACAAGTTTATAAAATCAACTTGGATTTGTTCTAAATTTTAAGTTTTGATTAGGGAATTATTTATTGTATTTTACCAGCATAACTACTAAGTAAAGCTATAAAACAATAAATTAAAACTATAAAGATGCATTATGACATTAAGATTACCTTAAGATGAATATCCCTAAGAACTTCTTCTTAAACTTTCTCACACTTTCTCTCACTATTTCTTTCTATAATTCTCAAGGAATTGGTGTGAGTTTTAAATGATCCCCAAAGGCCCTATTTATAGTTTTCCAAAGATGTTTAGGTGTTGACACGTGTCTGGGTGATAAGGTTTCACTTTGGTGAGTCGTCGTTCACGTGTCGTGCAACGGATCAGCCTTGCAGTCTTAGTTTACCAAACGGCGACACATGTTTTGCCTTTTTCTAGAGGATTTACATCAGTTTTATCCTCTCCTATAGAGGTGACACGTGTGCAGTGGATATGTTCAAAAGAAAGCACGAGGTGGAAAGTTATTAGGGGTATAAGGGTCATTTTACACCTGAAGGGTATTTTAGTAATTTTACACCATATATTTTCAATATTTCTTTTAGGTCCCTGAAAATATTTTATTTACAAAAAGGCCCCTTTTTATTTTTCATTTGGTCCCTAAAACTTTCTTTATTAAAACCAAGTCCCTAAAGTTTCATAAAATTACATTTTCTACCCAAAAACTTATCACTTAGCATAGGATGTGCCATAAAATCTCAGTTTGACCCATTTTATCGTTGATTCTTCAAATTTAAAATTGGGCTTTGTCATATTCAGAACTCGAAATATCATATATGTAATAATATATCATTATTAGATAGTAAGTGTGACGAAATTGAAAGAAGACAATTATATATTGGCATAAGAAAATGGGGCCATTACATTTTCACTCATTCATCATTCATCATCCATGGCCAAAATTCTAGAATCAAGCATCATAAATGACGAAATCCTACCTACTCCCTCTATCCTTACAAATAACAATGATTTAATAGGAATTTTGGCTAGCTTGGCCAAGGGTCAAGAAGTTATGTAGGATACCATACAACAGTTGGCTCAAACTCTGCAAGCTGGAGTTTCGGCACAAGTTAATCAAGGGAGTATGCCACAACCGCTAAGAAAGAGTATTAGGTATAGTCGTTCCAAACTTCCAGGTATCCTTCATACCTACCTGGAGCAAATTCTTCTATTTGGGTCACTAATTCCACGGATGGAGAATCCCTCATCCTAGAAAGATTGAGTGTCTTAGAAAGGCTAAGTAGGGCTTCTCCTTTTGATTGTTTGGGACCTTAAGGAAATTACCTATGGGTTGCATTGAGAAATACTCGATGACTAAGCAATCTAAGGGAAGGTTCAACCCAATCTAGATTAAATACCCGACGAATTGATAGGTCCATTCAGAGAGAAGGTTTGCAGGAAGAAATTTCAGCACGATCTACTGGTCGGCATAAAATAGCTTCCATCTGTGGCATAAAAGAGCTTTCATCTACTTGTCCACTTATTCAACATTTGGAAGACAAATTGGGTGAAATGGCCAAAGCAAAGAGTCCCCTCCAATGAAGTTTTATTAAAGGTTCCCCCTTTGTGCAAACCAACGTAGATTTCCCTACGCCGACCAAGTTTAAAGCTCCAGTAGTCACTCCCAAATTTGAGGGGAAAACTGATCAAGTTCTCCATATAGAGCAGTACCAAGCAGCCGCTGATATCAATGTTGTTCCTGATGAGAAGAGATGTAGGGCATTCTCAGGAATAATACCTGGATCTGCCCAAATCTGGTATAATAACCTTCCTCAGAGGCTGATTTCTTATTTTTAACAACTCGCGGAGCTATTCATTGGTAATTTTTTCTTTGGAGCAAAACTAGTGAAACGAGTAGCTCATTTGCTCAGTGTAAGACAAAAGGAGGGAGAAAGTACCAGGGATTACATCACTCGTTTCAATAATAAGAAATTAGAATTCATTGATTATGAAGACAAGACCGCAATCATCGCCCTCATGAGTGGTCTGCTACCTGATAAATTATATTATACTCTTTCAAAAGATCCACCAAAGTGATGACATAATTGATGACCAAAGCAGCGAAAATTATGAATGCCGAGGAAGCTGTGGCAGATAAAAAGAATTTAGACGCAAAGGTGGAAGCAAAAAAGGAGGGGAATTCAGATAAGAAAGAGCACATAATAATTATAATGAGTGTAGGAGTTCGAAGGGAAAGAAATGCCTAGATCAACTCAGGAAATTCACTAATTACACTCCTTTAACGGTGGATATACATCACGTGTTGGAGGAAATCAAGCACAACAATGATTTGAGTTGGCCTAAAAAGTTAAGGTCACCTACTGATAAAAGGGATAAGTCCAAGTATTGTGAGTTTCACAAGGATCATGGTCATACTACCAACCGTTATATTACCCTACAGAATGAGATAAAATCACTCATCCGAAGAGGAAAGTTGGACAAATTTGTTGATTGGCAGAATGGTGGAAGAAATGGAGGAAGAGGTTGACAGAGATCTAAATCTCCAGTTAAGCCTAGGCAAGAGAAGAACAGGAGCCACGAAGATGATCCAGAGGATGATCCCGATCTTCCCAAGAAACTTAGACAATCGGAACGTGAGGTATTCACACTCAGTTTTAGATTTTTTGATTGTCACATGATTACAGGTGAAGATACCGGAGGAGGAGATCATACAGCTGAAAGGAAAGCTTACCTCAATGAGGCTCAAGCTTGTTCTTATATCCAGCATATTAACCTTACCGAGGAAGACCGACTAAGAAAAGTTAACAAGGATAAGCTCGTAATTGGATTTTCTAAAAATGATTTATCGGGAGTTTTGTGTCCTCATGATGATCCTTTAGTGATCAGAGTCATGATGAAAGAAGTATTAGTAGCAAGAACATTAGTGGACAATGGCAGTTCGGCAGACATCATGTTTTATCCCTGTTTTGATAGTTTGGGTTTAAAACTCAGTCAAATGGAGCCTTATCACAGGCCACTCATTAGATTCTCATGGGAAAAAGTGTTTCCTTTGGGAACAATCAAGCTAGATATGTTGACCGGGATGTGGCCGACGAGCAGGACAGAAAAGGTAAGATTCTTTGTAATGGACAAAATTGTTCATTGTGCTTATGATATGATTATGGTAAGAGTTGATCTGAAGAAATTCAAAGTTGTACCCTCAACTGTTCATCAATGCCTGAAATTCCAAACCAACTTTAGAGTAGGATTGGTGAAAGGAGATCATAAATTAGCTCGGAAGTTCTACTATTCCTATGCCTAGGAAGAAGATATGTTGGAGACAAAGAGGAAAACAACCACTTATCAAGTGGATACATTTGAGTCGAACAGCCAGTCTGAGGTTAAAACCCCATAGATACAAGAGACGAATGTGAGCTTATAAAAGTCCAAGTGATGGAGGAAATGGAGAGCATTATTCTGGACGATGATGAACCAGAATGAACAACTCAAATAGGAGCGTCATTGGAACCAGTTCTTAGCGGATTTACTGAGACAAAGGAAACATGTATTTGCGTGGTGTCATGAAGATATGCTAGGCATAGACCCAAATTTGTTATGCCACGAGCTTAATGTGAATAAGGAGGTTAAACCTGTAAAGCACCGAAGAAGAGTTTTCAACCCGGAGAAGAACCAGGTTATAGAGGAAGAGGTGGAGAAACTTTAAAAAGCCTCCTTTATTGAAGATGTGAAGTACCCGGATTGGTTGGCCAATGTAGTTATGGTCAAGAAGAAGAACAACAAGTGGAGGATGTGCGTGGATTTTATCGACCTGAAAAAATCTTATCCAAAGGATCACTTTCCTTTGCCACGAATTGATTAATTGGTAGATGCTACTTCAGGGCATGACATATTAAGTTTCATGAGTGCATATTCTGGTTATAACCAAATTAAAATGAAGCCTGAAGATAGAGAAAGTACTTCTTTCATCACTCCCCGAGGAATTTATTACTATAATGTTATGCCTTTTAGTTTGTAAAATGCAGGTGCTACTTATCACAGACTGGTGAACAAAGTATTTGAAGAGAAGATAGGCAAGAATATGTAGGTATATGTTGATGATATGCTCACTTAAAGCAAAAAAGTTGCTAATCATATTGCCAACCTTAGCCAAATGTTTGATCAATTAGAAAAGCTCCATATGAAGCACCAAATGCGTCTTCAGAGTACAGGAGGTAACGTTCCTAGATTATATAGTGAATCAAAGGGGAATTGTAGAAAATCTAGATAAGATTAAAGCTCTGATCGAGACAAAGTCTCCGACATGTAAAAAAAATATTCCAAGGCAAACTGGGCACGTAGCAGCACTCAACAGGTTTGTGTCACGAGCAACGGACAAATGTTTGCCGTTTTTCAAGGTACTCAGAAAAACTTTTCAATGGAATGATGAATGTGAAAAAGCCTTCCTGAAGTTAAAGAAGTACTTAGTAGTACCACCACTGCTCTTCGGACCAGTGATAGGAGAAAAATTATATTTATATCTAGTTGTATCTGAATCTACAGTTAGCTCGTCCTTGATAAGGGAGGAAAATGGAATTCAAAAGCCAGTTTATTGCACCATCAAAGCTTTCCAAGGAGTAGAAGTAAGATATCCCAGACTGGAGAAATTATCATTGGCCTTAATTGAGGCTAACAGACGCATGAAGCCATATTTTCAAGTCCACACCATAGTGGTATACACTGACATGCCATTACGACAGGCTTTGTATAAGTCGGAGAAATCTGGAAGATTGATGTATTAGGTTGTGGAGTTAGGGGAATATGACCTTTTGTATGAACCAAGGACTTCTTTAAAAGGTCAAGTTGTGGCTGATTTTATTACAGAATTCCCTTCCTCAGATATCCCCGAGCAACAAGGGACTCTAGCAGAGCAACATACAGGAGTCAGCAGACCAACTGGAGATACGCCCCCCCCCCCCCCCCCACTCCAAATGGGGAAAACGATAGAAAAAGACCAACCATAATCGTCCAGTGGAGTACAGGAGATAAAAAAGAAATATGAGGAGGCTAAGGATAAAATCTTCCATCAAGGGACTCTGACAAACAAACTATTTGATAGCAATATCCCTACATGGAGTCTGTATGTTGACGGGTCATCTTGTGCAACCGGATATGGATCTGGAATTGTAAGGACATATTTTCATAGGTCCGTTATCAATTTGTTATGTCATATACCGTTACACCGTCGAAGAGCATTCAAGAGAAATCTACATCAAAGACGGATCCGAATTACTCAAGTTCTTCATCATTCAAGACTCCACGAAGTTTACGTTGGTAAGGTTATGTTTTAAATACCTTTACTTTTCACTTAGAGCTTTTGGGAGACTTTTACAAAATATTTTCTAAGTGTTGGAGCGGACTTTTTCGTCAAATATTGAGAATGAGTATTTTTTCTATGTTTTATAGCAGACCTCGATTTTGATGCCCAGGTCGTTCGCGCGAGATAGCATCTCGTTCGAACGAGATTGGAAGTCGCGCGATGCCATTTGAACGACATGCGTACTTCGTTCAAGAGAGATTGCTTCTCGTTCGAACGAGCTCAATTTTTGAGGCGGTGCGATTTTCTATAAATACTCATTAAATGGTAACGTTTTCATTAAGAATTCTATACGTTTTGACGAACATAAACACTCCCAAAGCAGTAATCTTTAGGCTTCTTCTTTTAGGGTTTTAATCCCTTTTTGTTTTCAATTCACAAAACTCCCATATGCTTTAATGAATTGTTTTGGTGTTCAAGAACACAACTTTTGCCCTTGTTTATTCTTTGGGAGGAGAGCTCTACAACCGACAGCTGCGTGCTATTGTGGTGGGAGTCCTTATAAAGTTCACATCTTATGGAGAAGACGTTTCTCTTCTTCACTGTTGTCCTCCTGGAAAGGTAAAGTTCTAGCCGAGACATCGGAACTGACACCTGCGGGTATTTCGTATGTCACCTTATTTCATTGTAATCCGTGTAAGTCATTTTCTTACAAAATTATAGTGAAATAAAAGATTTTGCCCCTTCGAGGATTTTTCCTTAAGCTTGTGTCTCATGCTTTATTTATTTTATGGTTTGACACACGCACACACGCAGTTGAATGATTTGGGGTTGATTTATTTTGGTTTAAAAATAGACACTGATTAAATAAGTGTGCCAACGTAGAAAGTTGCGAATTTAATTAATTATCACACAGTCTCTCGCACGCTTTTTCAAATTGGTATCAGAGCGGGTTACGCTAATTTATCGCGTATTCTTATTTTCTGCAAAATCGTGTGATATTGATTTTTTTTAAATCAGTTTTGTGAAAAATCACAATGTTTTCAATGGTGCGCCCGTTTAATGAGGAGCCTATTTTTGAAAAAGTTCACGACCGTGCTGAAAAATTAAAAAGTTTGAATTTGAAACTTTGCAAAAGAATTAAAGTTTTGGAAAAAGAAAATTCTCTCTTTAAAATTAAGATGGAATATTTGCAAACGTTTCAAACTCAAAGTGATATTTGTCGTGAGCACTTTGGTAATTTGTGTATTGATTTTGATTCTTTGAAAATTTCCAAAAAGGAGAGTGATGAGAAAGTCCTAGTTTTAGAGAATGAATTGAAGGACTTAAAAAATTCTAGGGTTCCCGTTTGTGCCGTCGAGAATAAAAAATTAATCGATGATTTTACGGAACGTGAAAAGACTCTTAGGGATAAGTTTGTTTTAATTGAGGGGGAGCGCAATAAATTGTTAAGTTTAATTGATAATTTGAAAAAGAAATACTTATATTTGGAAGAGTCTAATTCTTTGCTTAAATAAAATATTTTGAAGTTGAAAAATGATTTAAACGATTCAAGTAGGTTTGATAGTGATGGTAATGGCTCATCGTGTTCTCATGCTTCTAATGCTAAAGCCAAAACCATTATTTTTTTTAGATGGTCAACTAATTCCAAGGATATTAGAAAAGATCACACTTTAGATGTTGTTCCACCCGTTTACAGATGTTCATATTGTGGTAGGATAGGTCACCTTAGGAGATTTTGTTTTGATCTTGGAAGAGGTCCTAGGAATTCGAAGTCTAGTGTTTTGTTGGTTCCCAAAACCCCGTGTCGACGTGTTACATCCACTTGCGTTAGGAAATCACTTTTGGATACGCTAGATTTTAGAATAGTTGATTCTCATTTGCTTGGACATGATTATTCTCTTGCCATATCATATAGATGATTGTGTTCGCATGCTTGTCATAGCTAGTTTTTATTTCATGATATTTATGTTTTCTAGCGTTGTGACATGTACTTTTTGTATATATTTTTTTGTTTTGAAAAATTTTGAAAAATACAAAAAGATTTTATTTTGATAAAATTTTGAGAAAATCTAAAAAGATTTATGTATTTTGTTTACACCTTTTATGGATGATCACTTAGGATGAACAAATCACAACATCATTCCATTTATCCATGTGACTGTTTGATAGTGTTTTGAGACAATAGGTCAATTCATCCTTGGGCTTTATAATGTTTGGAGTCATTAAGATGTAATTAAGTGTTACTTCCTACATGTTTGACTCATGTTTCCTTTAATGCACACATGCACGGATTTGTTTGATTATTGTACTTGTATCATAACATGTTGGTTGGGTGTTTTCACTTCAATCATGTCATTAAAATGAACCAAGCGCGATAAATTTTGATAAGGAAATTGTGCATATAAAAACCGTTTTGTGAGTTTGTGTGTTTTGTTTAAAAACATGGAAGGGCTGCGAAAGGTTCATTTTGCCTTTGCGAATACTAAGCCACCGTTAAATTGGACCTAAAAAATGGAGGAATTTTATTATTCCGGGTCCAAAGAGGTTTAAAAGATCCCAAAATTTTTTTAAAGCAATAAAAAGAAATTCATGCCAATTATGGGCCATTTAGGTTTTAGCACCAATTCTCCAAAGTTTGAGAATTTAGTTTATTCACCTCTAAAAGAAAATATATATGAGGGAGTTTGGTTGGAGAATTAAAATGGGTTTGCACGTCCTTAGTAGACTTGAAAATGCGCTAAATAGTTTTGGACGTTACTGGTTTGGAAATCATTTGACTTTGATTTGTTGATTTGCATAAAACGATGTCATTTAAATTCAACAAATTTTTTACACCTAAGGATTCTTTTGATGTTCATTCGTTAGGGTACACGTATTCATCGTGCACATATGATTGATTGAGTTGATTTACCTATCGAATGTGTTCACACCCATTCATTTCGTTTCCATGGCTTGGTTGTTTGAGTTTAATTCCATGGTGTAATTTTTGTATCATATTTTTCAAAGTGGTATCTTATTTTTGTATGAAAAATTGAAAAATTCAAAAATAGTTTATGAAATTTGTGAGATACTCCTTTGCATGCGCGTAGCTTGATTCTTGTTTGCTATGCATTTTTATCGTGACACTCCATGTTTTGATTGTTTCTTCTTATCTATCTATTTGGGGACGTCATAAAAAGGGGGAGAAAGAATTATCATGTTATGGGGGAGTTTTTGTATTATGGGGGAGATTTGATTATTAATGCTTTATTCTTATATCATTTCAAACTCGATGCGTTACGAAGGTTTTTGCTTTTTCTCATGTGAGTAGGTACAAAGATTGAAGATCATGATGTTGCACACCCTGATGAGAAAAGCTTTGAGATTTGACGAAGATGATTGAAGAACAATTTTGAGTTCTTGCAAATTTATTGATGGGAGGGTAGATTTGTATAGGCATTTTTGGTTTTTGATAATTCGGATTTTTTATGTATGTACCGGCATAGACATAGGGGGAGATTTGTAAGGACATATTTTCATAGGTCTGTTATCAATTTGTTATGTCATATCCCGCTACACCGTCGAAGAGCATTCAAGAGACATCTACATCAAAGACGAATCCGAATTACTCAAGTTCTTCATCATTCAAGACTCCGCGAGGTTTACTTTGGTAAGGTTATGTTTTAAATACCTTTACTTTTCACTTAGAGATTTTGGGAGACTTTTACAAAATATTTTCTAAGTGTTGGAGTGGACTTTTTCGTCAAATATTGAGAATGAGTATTTTTTCTAAGTTTTATAGTGGACCTCGATTTTGACGCCCAGGTCGTTCGCGCGAGATAGCATCTTGTTCGAACGAGATTGGAAGTCGCGCGATGTCGTTTGAACGACATGCTTACTTCGTTCGAGCGAGATTGCTTATCGTTCGAACGAGCTTGGTTTTTGAGGCGGCGTGATTTTCTATAAATACTCATTAAATGGTAACGTTTCATTAAGAAGTCCATACGTTTTGACGAACATAAACACTGCCAACGCAGTAATCTTTAGGCTTCTTCTTTTAGGGTTTTAATCCCTTTTTGTTTTCAATTCACAAAACTCCTATATGCTTTAGTGAATTGTTTTGGTGTTCAAGAACACAACTTTTGCCCCTGTTTACTATTTGTGGGGAGAGCTCTACAACCGAAAGCTGCGTGCTATTGTAGAGGGAGTCCTTATAAAGTTCACATCTTGTGGAGAAGCCGTTTCTCTTCTTCACTACTGCCCTCCTGAAAAGGGAAAGTTCCAGCCGAGACATCAGAACCGACACCTGCGGGTATTTCGTATGTCACATTATTTCATTGTAATCCGTGTAAGCCATTTTCTTACAAAATTATAGTGAAATAAAAGGTTTTGCCCCTTCGGGAATTTTTCCTTAAGCTTGTTTCGCATGCTTTATTTGTTTTATGGTTTAACACACGCACACACGCAGTTGAATGATTTGGGGCTGATTTATTTTGGTTTAAAAACAGACACTGATTAAATAAGTGTGCCAACGTAGATAGTTACGAATTTAATTAATTATCACACAGTCTCCACTTAGAGCTTTTGGGAGACTTTTAGAAAATATTTTCTATGTGTTGGAGCGAACTTTTTCGTCAAATATTGAGAATGAGTATTTTTTTCTAAGTTTTATAACGGACCTCGATTTTGACACCCAGGTCGTTCGCGCGAGATAGTATCTCGTTCGAACGAGATTGAAAGTCGTGCGATGTCATTTGAATGACATGCGTACTTCGTTCGAGCGATATTGCTTCTCGTTCGAACGAGCTCAGTTTTTGAGGCGGCGCGATTTTCTATAAATACTCATTAAATGATAACATTTTCATTAAGAAGTTCATACGTTTTGATGAACATAAACACTGCCAAAGCAGTAATCTTTAGGCTTCTTCTTTTAGGGTTTTAATCCCTTTTTGTTTTCAATTCACAAAACTCCCATATGCTTTAGTGAATTGTTTTGGTGTTCAAGAACACAACTTTTACCCTTGTTTATTCTTTGTGGGCAGAGATCTACAATCGACAGCTGCGTGCTATTGTGGTGGGAGTCCTTATAAAGTTCAAATCTTGTGGAGAAGCCGTTTCTATTCTTCACTGCTGCCCTCCTGGAAAGGTAAAGTTCCAGGCGAGACATCGGAACCGACACCTGCGGGTATTTCGTATGTCACCTTATTTCATTGTAATCCGTGTAAGCCGTTTTCTTACAAAATTATAGTGAAATAAAAGGTTTTGCCCCTTCGGGGATTTTTCCTTAAGCTTGTGTCGCATGCTTTATTTATTTTATGGTTTGGCACACGCACACACGCAGTTGAATTATTTGGGGCTGATTTATTTTGGTTTAAAAATAGACACTGATTAAATAGGTGTGCCAACGTAGAAAGTTGCGAATTAAATTAATTATCACACAGTCTCTCGCACGTTTTTTCAAGAATCATTCTCAATACTCCAGACGAGCTAGACATAGAGTATGCTCTACCTTTTCAATTTGAAGCCTCCAATAATGAGGCAGAGTATGAAGCTATGATTATTGGTTTAAATCTAGCTAAATCACTGAACGCCGAGCAAGTAGGGTGTATAGTGACTCACAGTTGGTGGTAAATTAGGTTTTGATCTTATATGTAACAAAAGGAGAGTTAATGATCAGATATTTTGCCAAAACTTTAGAAATAATTACCACTTTGTTAGTTGTCTAGATGATCAGGATTCTATGATTGGAAAATGCCAGGGTAGATGTACTTGCTCGACTAGCTTCAGCAACCAGAACGAATAACTATTCCTATTGAGATACTTGCTAATAGGAGCATTGATGAAGATCTGATGGTTAACTTTATTGAAGTTGATAGGGCCCATCTTGGATGGACCCCATAAGAGCATATATTGAAGATATGATTCTTCCAGCCGATCTACTTGAAGCTAAGAGGATGAAATACAAAGCTGCAAGATATGTGCTAGATGGTGGTGTGTTATATAAAAAAGGAGTAACTACTGGTCTGCAACTATGTGTGCATCCAGGTGAGGTAAAGGATTTGATTGAAAAAGTCCATGAGGATCATGTGGAGCCTGTGTAGCAGGAAGAACACTGTTACGAAGAACACATATGCAAGGGTACTACTGGACAACCATGCGAGAAGATTGTGCAGATTTTGCGAAGAAATGTGATAAGTGCTAGAGGTTTTCCAGTATACGCAAGGCTCCACAAGCTCTCTTAACACCAATCAATTTACCATGGACTTTTGCTATGTGTGGAATTGACTTGGTCGGACCCCTACAAACCATCCAATGAAGGTTTAAGTACCTAGTCGTACCTGTTGATTATTTTACAAAGTGGGTGGAAGCTGAACCATTAATCGATATGTCCTATGAAAAGGTTTATCGGTTCATCTAGAAAAGTATTATATGTAGGTTTGGTTTACCCTACGCCTTCTTATGTGTGTGTGAGATGTTTGAACTTTCTTACATTTACTCACCTTCTCACTCACAAGAGCGATACACTTACCCATATCTCGAGAGTTCGTTTGAGAGAGAAATATCCAGTGAGATTTGAAGTTGAAGTGTTGATTCTGAAAAGGCAATCTAGGAATTACTCTTGTGATGCTCGACCCATTTTGACTGATTCACACTACACACGTTGAGTTATAGGAAGGATGTGCCTTGTGTATTTACTTAGCTAATCTTTTTACACTTCTAGCTTGTATTTCTCATGTGATAGATTGTGCAATCATTCTATGTCTAATAAGAGATTGACCGCCTTTCAATAAATCATTTTTGCAAATAAGAATTTTGTGGGTATATTCCCTGCAAACCCTCACGAGGCACAACTCGTCCTATAGGATAACCTATAGGTTTAAAGGCTTGTTGCACATGCTAAGTGCAATCGTAAGTGCCCGCGAAAGTGGTACACTTTTGGTTTCTTATCTTTCTCTTTCTCTCTATCTTATTGCTCGAGGACTAGCAACGCTCTGTTTGGGGGTGATGTGATAAGCACCCAAAACTGTACAATTTATACCCCGAATAGATGTATTTTAGTTGCTAATTCTCGATAATATGGGCCTTATGTGCTTAAATGTTTGTCATGCAGGCTTAACTGCAGTTGCGGTGTCAAAAGCTATATTTAAAGGCCAATTGCAGTTAGAATGGAGCTAATTCCCTCTCATGTACCCTAACCCGAGCCTAAACCTAGCCCAAACTTACCCCAAGCCTGGGTGTGTTTTGTTTGTCATTTTATTATTTGTTAGATTTTTAGTTTGAGTCATTTTTATTTTTTAGGATTTATTTTAGATTCTTTTAGTATTTCTAGCTTTTATTTTCTATTTTTCTATTTTATTTTATTAGTATAATTTTATTTTATTTTGATTTTTATTAGCTTTTAGTTTAGTCTTATTTTATTAGGATTAATTTTAATAGTTTATTTTTAGTTTATAGATTTTATATTTTTTTAGGACTTTAGTTTTTTTTCATTTTTTATTTCTTTTGTTTGATTATTTTAATTTTTAATATGTTAGGATTTTATTTTTTAGTTTTTTTGTTTTGGTATTTGTTTTATTTTTAGTTAGATTTTATTTTTTTTAGTTTTATTAAGTTTAATTGAGTCATTATTCTTTTATTAGGTTTTTATTTTATTTTATTAATTTTAATTTTTTTATTGTTATTTTTAGGTGTCCAAATAAAACACACTACCCACTTATCCACACACACCCTAAAACCTACCCACTTAACCAAACACACCTAACTAACTCCCTCACCCTCACCTACACTACCATACACCCCCACACACCTTATCACACCAAAACCCATCTTCAACCTCCCATTTCTCTCTCCTCTCTCTTCCCCCATTAACAACACCTCCAAACTAGGCAGCCCACAACACGAGCTCCGACGACCATGTCCCGTCTACCTCCGACCCGGCGTCGTCTCCCCTCTCTTTCACCTCCGACCGAGACCCAACGACCACCTGCCGAACCCAAGCCGGACCACTACCCACCAGCCGCCAGCGTTCGCCTGCTACCGTCCCATCCTAGCGCGATCTCCCTATCGCCGCCCACTCTGTCGGTGTTCCTTCCAAACCTCCTAACGTCGGTGCTTCCCTGACCCCAACCCGAAAACAACTCGCACATCCCTTCCCGGCAGCCCTTACCTGACCATCTCCGGCGACCCTCTTTTCACTCTACCTAACCCGAAACCATCTCCATCCATACCCGAGCAACCATCCACCATTTCCATCCAACTCAAACCCACCTCACCAAAACCTATTTTCAAGCCAACCTCTTCAAAGCCACAATCTGCCAAACCAAAACAAAAGCAAGCCAAAAGACCAACTCAAACAAAACTAAAAGCCAATCCCACATGTGCCAAAATAAAACCCATTTAAACCTTTTTTTCCCAAATGCCCCCAACAAACCTTTTACCCCTTTTCCAAAAATACCCATAAACCATATCAGATTGTTATATTCTCTCACCTCACTACCCACATGGCACACCCAAACCACATGCACACTTAAAACAATTACCCAAATTAACCCCCATGCTCCATGCCTTGTATAAATTGAAGATGAAGATCCCATAGGAGGAGAAGCTTTTTGGAGAGAAGACTAGAGAGAGAAATCTGTTTTTTTTATCACCAAAAATGCTAGATAGCTTTTAGAAATTTTAGTAGAAAGTAGGATTAATTTTTAGAAATTGTTTTTAATTTTTCTTGGAGTGCTTGTAATTGAGAAGAAGTGTGAATCAAAGTGAAGATCGATTTCATTTCTCCTCTAATTGGTTTGATTTCCTTTTCTCTTAAATTTCAATTTCATTTAGTTAATTTTTAATTCCATTGTTAGTTAATTGAATTGTGACTATGGTTGGCTAATCACTTCATTCAAGGAGTGAAATGAAGCCCCATATAATTAATTGAATGTATTAATTAATCTAGTCTACTTTGTTTCATTTAGTTAATTTTTCTTTTCATTCCTACTTGAGTTTATGCATTGAGAAACGGTAAACTATCCTTGAGAAATGATTAAAATCTAATAAACTCTTAATTAGTGGATTCAAACTAGATATAGTTTGACCCACTAATTAGATTATATTAAATTTTATTTTACTCATACATTAACATTTTGCTTGATTTAAGATTTATTATATGGATTTATTCTAGCGAGTGATTGATATAATACTTCTAAATCAATTATTCAATTGAGTTGTGGGAATGAAAATTGATTAACTAAATTATATTAGTTTGTTTTGTCAATTGATGAGAATTAATTGATAAGATGAATTAATATTTGGAAAATTAGTATACTAGAATAATTAACACATTTAATTGATAAAGTGGTGGTTAAGTTTCATTCCTTGAATTTTTCTAAAATTTAAGTTCATCTCAATTGTTGTTACTTAGTTCTTATTTGGCACACTAGTTAGTTTGTTAATTTCATCTCTTATATTAGTTTAGAGTTAATTCACCTCACCTCACCTACTTGTTTTAATATTTGAAAAACATAAAAAAATTAGAAAAACCCAAAAGTAAAAAAAAGGATTAAGTGAATTATATTCATAACACTCTCTTGTTTAGCATGTTCACTCCTTAGATTAGGATTGACATCCTTACTTACCACTCTACACTTGAGTTTGATATATATTTGTAGGTAATTGAGGTTTTGATTAGAAGGAACTTTTTCAAACAACGACAAATATACACGCAAAAGCTCTCTTCATCACTGATCATGGTACACAGTTTGACAATGACGAATTCGTTGCTTATTGCGCCTAGTCCAATGTCCAAAAAATCTCGTCTACTCCTGTCCATCCTCAAAGCAATGGCCAAACAGAGGTAACTAATAGAACTTTGTTGAACGGGCTTAATAAAAGGTTGGAAAATGCAAAAGGAAATTGGATTAATGAGCTCCATTCGGTCATGTGGGCTTACCGAACAACTTCCAGAACAGCTACTGGAGAAATATCCTACCTATTAGCGTTTGGTATTGAAGCTATAATCCCTGTTCAACAAAGGACTGCACATTTATACAATAAGAGGGTCATACCGAGCAACTTAAAAGAGGGAGATTATGTTTTGAAGAAAGTGATTCAGAAGAACAATAAGCTGGAAGCCAATTGGCATGGGCCTTATCGTATTACTGCAGTTATCCGACCAGGCACATATCGAATTGAGACTTTGGAAGAGGAAAAATTCAAGAACTCATGGAATGCAGAGCACCTGAAGAAGTATTATCATTAACTGTAGGTATGTTGTACTCAGTTTACTTCAAAATTAATGAGAACATGACTTTCCCCAAAATTGTTATTTGTTGTTTTCTTTTTTGGACTAATAGCGTTATGCACTTACAAACACAGTGAAGACCACCAACAAAGTTGGTCGGCATTGATGAAGGCCATCAACAAAGTTGGTAGGTAACTATCAAGCCACCTGATAAGCACCCAAAAGTGTACATTTTATACCCCAAATAGATGATTTTTAGTTTCAAATTCTCGGCAATTTGGGTCTTATATGCTTAAATGTTTAATGTGCAGGCTTGATTGCGTTTGCGGAGTTCAAATGCTAAATTTAAGGCAAATGCGCTATTTATGGTGCTAATTCCCCAATCCCGTAACCGTAGACAAGCCTAACTGGGTCCCTAAACCTAAACCTAACCCAATGTGTGTTGAGTTTGTACCTTTAATATTTTTTATAATTTTTATTTTGTGTCATTTCTATTTTTAGAATTTATTTAGAATTTTCTAGAATTTATTTTTTTAGTGTAATTTTATTTTGATTTTTATTACTTTTGAGTTTTTAATCTTTATTTTACTTTATGTTATTTTATTTTATTAGGATTAGTTTTTTTTAGGATTTCATTTATTTTTTAGTTTTATTAGATTTTACATTTTTTTTTAGGATTTTAGTTTTATTAGATTTTTATTATTATTTTCATTTTTTTTATGGAGTCTTTATTTTATTTTTAGAGTAGGTTTTATTTTTTGATTTTTAGTTTTATTAGGTTTTTTTAGTTAGTTAGTTTTTATTTTAAGGGTCTAAATTAAAACACACACTCATATCATACACTCATCCACATACAAACTCACCCACTTCACCATCTTCTTCCCCAAACACCTCACTCTCTCTCATACATCCATTAACAAACCTTACCCCCAACAAAAACCTCACACTTCATCTTCAACCTTACACATTTTATCTCTCCTAACTTACCTCCACCATTACAACCAACCTACCTCCACCTCTAACCCATTTCACAAACCAAAACCATCCAAAACTCGGAAACCCGTAGGGACCCGCTGCCAAGCAACCCGCGACCACCACCTCCGACGAACCTGACACGCCTTAAACCGTGACCCTTGTTGGCGCTCCGACCCAAAACCCGTCTGAAACTTCGACCGGAACCATACCCGATCGCGACCTCCCCCATTTCTGAAACCCGATTACAAACCCGGAGCCATAGCCACAACCACTTCTACCCGAGACCCCAAACCAAAACCAAGACCCATTTCAACCCTTTATTCAAAGACACGGTTTATCTCCTGCTAAAACCAAATCCCAAATAGAAAAAACAAAGCCCATTTGTCCACATGTCTTTAAAACCCATAAAACCAACTAACCCACTTATTCCAAAAATGCCCCTAAATACCTTTTGTCCCCCAATTTCCAAATTTACCCCTCTTAACCAATCAGATTTTTATTACCTCACACCTCTCAAACCACATGTGCACTCCTAATTACCCAAATTAGCCCTTATCTCCTTGCCTAATATTTAAAGAAGAAGAAGACCTAATTTTAAGGAACCTAGAAACCCTATCTAGGGTTTTGGAGAAAATTTTACAGAGAGAAACATCTATGTAAATATTTTTTTTATTTCCTATTTTTTAGAGGTTAGTGAGAAATCAAATTATTGAGAGATTCAATTGAGTGTATGTATCGAATTAAAAATATTTGGATTCTCATATTGGATGGATGTTGCTCAAGTTAAATGAAGATGTAGAGTTCATTTTTGCAAATCAAGAAGACTTGTTTGAAGATTTGTTCTCTTATCTCTACTTTTTTAGTTCTTGCTTACTTTGTTGATAATATTCCATTTTTGTATTTTATCATCATGTTAGCCTATAAACCCCTTTCAAGGGGTGGGGTGATCCCATTATTTGATGTTAATCCCATTTTAATTAGTTTATTTAAATTAAATATCCCTTTGATGATTAATCTTGCACTCTTACATTTTGATTTATGCCTCGGGAGAGAGAAAATCGAGATTCTAGTCTTAGTTTTCATTTTAGAATCGAACTAGAGATAGGTTTTTCTAAAGTGTGAAATTATTTCTTTGAATTTCAACTCTAGGCTTATTTTTATGATTTAAACAAATTTATTAAATGGATCCTAACGGGTGGTTTGTCAAATGATGTTTCAATCTACTTTTCTATAGTAGTAGGAGTGTTGCATATAATTTTCTAAAATGTTATTATTAAAATTACATTTGCAACGAGAGTGGATTTCTGATTTTGATACTAACTTGGGATAATTAATTTTAATGAATGAATTAATTTTGATTAACTAAAATATTTGGTGTCATCCTATCCCTTGTTAGTCCTCATTTTTATTTCCTCACTATCTCATATTTTACATGTTCATTTAGTTACATTTTACTTTTTTTTTTTGTTATTCACACATTTTAGTTAGTCTTTAAATGTTTGATTTTAGTTTAGTTATTTCTCCATTCTCAAAAATTGTATTAATATTGAAAAAGCTAAAAAAAATAGAAAAAGTAAAAAGTCCAAAAAGAAATTGAAGTAAAAATGAATTACATCTTTCCTCTCTTTCATGTTTCACCTTTAGATTTGGAATTACACCCTTACTTACCTCTACACTTTAGTTTGATATTATTTTGTAGGTATTTGAGGATTTTGATTAAAGGATCTTTTCAAGCAACGGCGAAAAATATACCGAAAAGTTTTACTTATCAAATGGCGCCGTTGCCGATCTTTGGAGCTTGAAGCATTGCAGAGGATTTCCTATTTGTGATTCATTTGTATTGCACTTTTCATTTTTCGTACCATTTTTCATTTTTTTAGAAGGTTTGTATTAGGATATTAAGGCCTTGTACATTTATTCGTGGTGCTTTAGACACCAATTTATTTGAAATAATTATTGAAAAAGAAAAGCGTGATAGGGAAACCGAACAAGGTAGAGAGAGGGTGTACAAAGGCGAGGATTTAGAAGCCTCTCTACCTTGGGTCAGTAGGACTCCCGGGTCCAACTGAGATCGGCGTGATCTTCCCCCGGTCGACTGAAATTGTTCATCACTCTACGGCATAAAAACTGTTGGGGTACATTTCTAAACCCTCGCGCCTCTCCTGTTAGCGAGTCAATAATTTGGTGTGCTTGTGTGCTCTTATTTGATTTTATTCTCGCATTTATTTTTGACTGGTCTGATGAACTAATTAACTAAGACCTACGCCCGGTCACTCACGAGAAGGGATTTCATCACCCGACTCTCTCGCTTACCATTGTGTGCTACCCTAGCCAACATTAAATTTAAAATCAATCAACTAGGTAGCCCAGTAGGAGAACATTTTTGCAAAGGCGATCACCAAGATAATTCCTTTTTTTTATCGCCCGCGAACTTAATTAAAATTTGACCACCCTTTCACTAATTTTAAGATAAAAATTGGCTATGTGTTAGTTAGTTTTTATCCTTGACCTGAGTGTATCCAATTCATTTTTCAGTAGTCGGTTTTCATTAGTTCGTCCAAATCAAGAGTCCATAAATTTTCCCCACCTTTTCTTCCCCCCAAAAAATATATATTTTTTCTTCCATTTTTATAAAAAAAATCATAACATTTTCCTTATTTCACTTTCTAAAAAAAAATCCAAAATATTTTCTTCCCTTCCTTTTCTAAAAATCCAAAAATATTTTCTTTGCTTCAAAAAAAATATTTCAAACATCATGGCTGAAGAACGTCCCTTACGGGACTACTTTGGTCATTTTTCGTTGACACGCGACACGTGTGAGAGTGATCCCGATCCGTCTCTTTATGATATACTTAGTTATCCCACCTCTCTTATGAGTACTGTTGATACTCTTGCACCATCTATGCACGCACCTCCTAGTCCATTACCCTCAGTGTCAAGTGTTAAGTGTCACATACTTTTTCCTGCACCCATTCTTCATATGCCGATCACATGTCCCAAACGTGCCCGTACCTTCCTTATCCATCAAAACCCACCATGGAACATGTGTAGCCATCTGACACTATTTCGGAACCCACTCCAGCTTATTATCATGACATATCTAACACCGAGTGGTGTGAGAAACCAAATTATTTGTGGCGGATTGATCACCCTCCCACGCAATACAAGTCACAACCCGAGGTTGTGGATCCTCATGAGTTCCACCAGTCGTCATGGCAACTAAGTGCACAACATCCCGATCAGTCCTATCACTATGCACCCCATGATTATCAACCATTTGTCCACCACGAAGGCGATCCTTTCGTGTATGATGAAATTGACCCCGTTCCCCACACTTCCTTTGAGTATTCTCCATATAGTCATGAAAATAGTGAGTTGTGTCCACCTCCACCACCACCACCACCCGTCACTTCACCACCACCATCCACATCCTCTCTCTAAAGCCTCTTGCAAAAGTTCATACTCGAGCAAGAGCAAGCCACTCAAATTGAAAATGAAGCCCTCCAATATCTTGAACAAAGATTAAATGAATTTGAGTGTGAGAGAGAGTCGGATTTCATCCCAAGTCAACCCGTTGTTGCCCCCACGTGGAGTGATGATGAGTCATCTTGTGGAACAAATTTTGAGTGTGACCAACCCTACCACCCCGTTAATCTCGAAGTTACGACCACCTCATGGTCCAAGCCCCAAGTTGACAATTGTGTTGACTAATCCATAGCATGTGAGACTGGTCCATACCCCAAAAATCCAAAAGAACCCACATTTGAGGTTCCCCCACCCGTTGTATCCAAAAATACACCCCAGTTTCTACATGTTTCACCCCTCGAGTGTGTCCTAGAGATACCCATTATTTATAGGTTTACACTGTCTACAAGTGCTCCCCAATGCACCGAGATTGAATCGGGGTTGGTTCCCACCTCCCTTTCTATGTATCCTCTCCAGAGATGTTTGGCTCACTTTGAGTCTGATATTGATGTTGATTCATATATCTCAAATCTTAATGCCTGGTTAGACCCTTTCACCATTACGGATGGTGACACATTGGTGGAAAAGTTAACCACTCCATCTTTATACACCACGCTCCTTTGTGAGTATTCCTTTACTCCTCCCCATGAGTGTGTGTACCCTACACTTGAGTTGGATCATATTCCCCCACTGTTTACCCCACTCGATACACCTATTGTCCCTCTCGACCTACCCATTGTCCCTTCCACTCCACCACCTTGTTTGGACCTAGTCATTATACCTCCTCAGTTCACATATGTTTATTTAGGTCCTTACTTGCATCCTACCACCACCGCCTCTCCGAAATTCATGAGGTTCCATCTTAACACTTCCACCCTCACCTCCCTTAGGCTGGGATGAGTCAAATCTACTTTTCTTAAAACTCTCTCTACTTGCCACCCCTTGGTTCATTTTCCTTTCAAATATCATGGCTTTATTTAGCAAAGAAGAATAATCTTCTAACTCATAAGTAGCCACTCTATTTTAAATGGGCCAAATCAATCCCTCTTGGAACTTACTACATTTTTCTTCCTCATCCTCCACATATATAGTAGCAAATCTAGACAAAGCTGGGTTAAATTTATAAATTCCCTAACCTTGTCCCTCCTATAAACTTTAGGAAAATACTTAACATACAAAGCTTTAATAAATTCAACCCAAGTAATAACATCAGTACCTTCTATCCCGTGCACCAAATGGTTGTTGGATTCCCACCAATATTTGGTCTTTCCTTTCAGCCTAAACACAAACAAATTCACTTTTTGGTTATCTGGAACTTTCATCACTGTAAAGATAGTCTCTAGATCTCCAACCCACATCTCAGCTTCTATAGGTTCAATAAACCCAGTCCAGAAACTTTTCATGCATGGAATCTTTCATTTCCTTCCTTTCCTATTTCTCAATTCTAGGTACAGTCTTTTATTTAATATATTTAATCTGGTGTTATCCCATTAATGCCATATTCCTTTCCTATTGTTCTTCCATCCTCAACATTGTTTGTGACATTATTTGCATCTATGTAGGCTACTCATGCTCTCCAGCCCTTCCAGCAACACTATGCCCTATTTCAGTATCCTCTGTATGAGAAGCTACTCCCTCTTCTCTATATTGTCCATTCCCAGGTTCCAGTTGTAATACAACAACGTTCTACAGGCAACATAAACAATTCATAATACTTAACTATTGTTTAGTACATAAATATTTCATAATTATCAAATCAACTCAATAACTTCCATCTAATTATCACACACGTCCAGAATTAATTACTTAGATGATCTGATACCACTAATTGTCACACAACCATTCTAATCATTTGTTTTTATAACAATTAAATCTATTCTTTAGCCCATTTGAAGTATAATTCATTTATCAAATTTTCATGCATAATACACATAATGATCATAATATTGTTATTTGTACAATAACATAATTAACATCAGAGTTATAATTAAGCGGGCTTACAATACTATGATTAACTATTATAGTTATTAAGTTAAACCACTATAACTACATATACACAATGTGTGAGTGTAGTAAAATCTCCAATGTGACATAAAAAAATCCCCATATAAAAAGCCCAGTTATTCCTAATGGTGGAGCTCTAAAAAATTACTGATCATATGGCATCCAAGCTGGCAGCGTACAAACCTGGAAATGTTAAAATATAAACAATAACATTAAGCTTAGTGAGGTGCTCATTCCCTTCAATGAGGTAACAGTTCTATATCAAATCTATGGATAAAAAATCCAAACAATCCTACCCATTATGGCAATAACAAATCCTGGAACATAAGTTCCAACAAATCCTTGTCATAAGACAAAACAAATTATTAGATCTTTCTCCAATTCCATTCCTGGATCATAAGACCCCAATAAATCTTCAATATCGAAGTATTCAAACCAATCCTAGATAATTTTAATATCCAAACAAATCCCGCTCTTAGATCAATATCCATTTCAATCATATCATTTTCATATCTATATATGAAATAATCATAAGTGCACTCACCTTAGTAACTTGTCAGGCTTTTCCTTTTTCTTTGTGAGGCACTGGGTCAAAAAGTTCTTCTTCCCTTACTATCATTAGTACAATATTAGTCTCATCATAATAATATCAACAATCCAAATAATAACTTTAACGTAACTCAATTCATAAGCATTATATGATTCCATTAAAATCATTCATCATAAATGAAATTCCATCAAAATTCATGTTAAATTAATTAACATATCCAAATTAATAGTCCAAACATACTTTAATTTATTCTTGATAATCCAATCTTTATCATACTAGGTTTTCAATACAAAAGACGGAACATCATTTCAAGGTTCTTACAGCAAGTTATGCCCATTTCTTTATTATATAGCAAATCTGCCCTATAGTCCCCTCTATCGTTCAGTCAACTTCCAGGAATTTTCATAATTTTTCTACGTCATAACTTTATATGATACTCTGTACAATTTCAATAAACATATTTAATAATACAAAATTAAATTTTAATAATTTTTAGGCTTCATTTGCTATGTCAAGCAAAACATCAAACACGTAGTAAGCATACTTACTCTTTTGGAGCAGATTTTATATCTGAACTTCAAACTATCACCGAATATTATTTCCTTCCTATTTTTACATAATATTTGGGTATGTTATACATGTATCAGTCTATTTTAATCTCCAACTAGAATTATGAAATTTCAGTAAGTATAGAAAAAGATATAGAAGTTTGAATACACAAGGTTTTTTAAACAAAGAAATTTCAAGCGTTTACACATTTAACTTTACTTAAACTTGCATATCTCCATACATATACATAAAAACATGGAATTTTTTAAAAAAAATGATGATTTATATCATTTAAATTTGTAATACCAAAAATATAACAAGATTTACGTATAGAATTACTTAGGAACTTTTACGTAATTTCCTATGAATTTTTCTCCTACTTTTCCTCGCCTTTTCTTCCTAAACTTCCCGATTCTCTTTCATGAAGATAAAAATCTTTCATGGATGAATTATTCTGAATGAGGAGGTTGTTTTAAGGGTCCTAAGTCAGCCAAACCCACCTCCATTTCCAGCTAATAAGACAAAATACCACTTAACGAATACACAGATTTGCCCTTGTTTCGTAATTTCCACATAAATCCTTACTCGGACCTCTATTTTACGCATAGTTTATTGTGTTACAAACTTAACTCATATATATACAACTATATAATATTAACCCCGAGTCAATTAATATATTATGGTGAAAACTAGTCTCGAACATGAACATTCCTATCGAAAACTACAAAATTTTGTGTTTGTAACTAATTCGATATTTCATGCTTTATTAAGATAGGATTAAACTAAACATAATAACATAAAATTATATATATTAATAATACATTATCCATATCACATAAGCTAAGCATGATTTAAACACTAATTTATCATAATTATATCTGGGTTGCCACAGGGGGTACTCCCGAGTCGTCCATGAAAACCACCCTTCCACTGCCCCTTTTTCATCCAATGCATAACCCCAAAATTTGGCTATAAGATAGATAGGGTCAATGAAATAATGGAGGATAATGAATAATTGTTCCATTATCTCAAAACTGGTTGGAAACCCTAAAGATGAAGCACCTTTATATTGTTAGGCATTTATATTTGTGTACAATAAGTACAACTCTTGGAATTTTGTGTTGGTTGGCATTCCCATCCGACTAACTATTTCTATTCCTATTGGTTGGACTTCTAAAGTTAGTCGACCTTTTAACCAACTAAGTGTCTATGAAGTCGATCAATAAGGCTAGTCGGCCACATTGGATAACAGGTGTACATTTATCATTGGTCCATATGGAAGTATAATTTTTACATACAACAAAAGCCCCAATGCTCCATGATCGACGCTTACGTGAAAGTATATAGTATTTTGCCTAGGAAGTTGCTTGGTGTACTGTTTAAGCATTTGGTCGTCAGTCGACCTCCCTTACTTGTAAAAATTTCGACTGGCACTATTTACGGATGGCATTTTTTTAAATAATTTGAACTTTTTAAAACCGCCAAAGGACATAGTCGTCTTTTGATGCTTTGAGAAATGTACAACCAGTGGTATCTATATCGTTCGTTCAGTTAATCATTTCTTTTCCATTTCTTGAGACAGTCTATAAATAGGTACAAAGTTTCCCTTTTTCTTTCTACCTCAAATTTTCTTAACTTTAGCATCTCTTTGGTTTTGAGTTTTTCTCTATGCGATCATTTTCTTCTTCAGTACTTGCCATCATTTTTGATTCCCTGTAAGCCTCTTTTCCTTTTCCTCTATTTTGTAATCTTTTCCTCTTTTTCACTATAGTTCACATCATTGATGAAAACTCTTTAGATGAGTTTAGAGAAAAAAGGAAAATATCATTTTGGGTAGACTTAGAGATACCCAAGGGACCCATTGGCTTTTATTCCCTTTTTGAAGGTAACTGGATCCCAACCTTGTTTATAGCTGAGTGTGGCATCACCTTTCCACCAAATCCCCATTTTCGTCAATTTTGCAAATATTTTGACGCAGTTCTCACTATAATAGCCCCCAAAACTTGGAGGGGTATGAAATGGGTACATATGTTAAACTAACTTTATAGGACCCATATTGGGGTTTTAGAATTGATGTTCTATTACAAGTGGGTCACTATTAGCGAGAGTACCTATTACTTAGAGACTAGGCAAGTTAATATGGCTTTAGTAGTCAATCTACCAGACTACAATAAGGATTATTGGGAGTATGGTGTTATTGTCAAGAACTGATAATATGCTCCCCTGTCCACTGGAGTCGCTTATACTGGTCCCAGATGTCCCCAATCAGGACATGGCATAGGTTATACTTTATTGATGATTTTGCCTCTTTTGATTTGCATTTTGATACCTGCCAATTAACTTTGTTGTTTCTTTTTTAAATAAAAGAAAGTAAGAAAAGGTGCCTCAAGGAAGGGGAAATCAACCTCAATGACATTAATTTTTTGTGGGGTTTGAATAAGAAGATTGGAGAATAACATCCCATGGCTGCATCATTATTGCTTAAATATAAAAAATTCCATCACATCTTTTATTTCTCGACCTACATTTGATTTGCCCCCAATTGCTCTCAACTTTGAAGATAATCATGGGCCAACTTTTTCATCCACTGAATCTATTGGTGCTAAAGTCATTCTTAGAGGAAATTCTTCTTCATTTGAGTCCTTGGACACTTTTGATATTCCTCTTTCTCCTTCTGTAGATATGACTAAGATGAAGATGCCAAATTTAATGGGTGGTCCCCTATCTCCTACCCCAAAGAAGGTTGCTGATACTGACAAGAAGCCAGTTGAAAAGAAGTCTAAGGCCATTAATAAGAGCCTTGTTGATGCTGATGTACTCAGGCTGATGAGCACCAATTGAAAAGGATAAAAAGATATTTTCATGATCCTTCAAAATAGGTCCAGAAGACATCAGCCGAGCAGCAGGCCTTAGCTGCAAAGAAGATCGTCGACTAATAGGAGTTGGTGAGAAAAAATTAGGCTCACTTTGACATTTGACCAGCCTCTATTACTTTTAACCCTGGACTGGACAAGGGTTTAATTAAGTTTAGAACACTCCCTGCTAAAAAAGTTGTGTCAATCCCCATGTTCAGGTCCAGACTTACTAAAAGAGCTTACCACAACATGGCACTCGTAAATTTCTTCTACTTGTTTGTCCCTCTCTTTTTAATGACAAATTCCTTCTGATATCTAAACATTTAGCCTTATTTGCAGTTCTTGGTTAATTTTAACCAGATGATAGAGAAGGACGACCAACTACATTCTTCTCCTGAAGAAGTTGAAGAGGCTTCTAAAGGTTTAAACAATTCTTTGGCAGAGTCTCGATGAGCTTTGGAGTCAAACCAAAAGTCTTGGGAATTAGATTTAAAGAAGGAAAATGATAGGGCCACTACTTCTAAAGGTAAAATAAAGGTTGTCGAGGATAGAACTGAAGTTACTGAAGGCAGGGCCAGAATTGCTGAGGACAAACTTGCAGAAGTCACTACTAAAGCCAAAACAGCTAAAGATAAAGTGACTCGTTTGACTTCTAAGGTTACTTCCTTGAAGGTCAAAGGAAAATTTTTCTTTGATAAATGCTAGGAAAAGGCCATTTTTACTGCCTCTACTCAAATTGAGTATGATAAGAAGATATCCTTCTAGGGAGGGTGGACTGAGGACTTGAAGTTGGTCGGCACCAAAGAAAGCTCTGAACTCTTCACAAGGCATTATCTTGGTACTCCTCTCAACCTGGATGAGTAAAGCACACTATATATGTGAATTATTTGAGTTTAATATATAGGATCTTATCTAGTTTATAAATATAAACAAAATTTGTGTCATCCCCTGTGCCTAATTGCCTCTTCATGATCTCAAAGATGTCTTCATCAACAAGGTATATGGTCATACAGGTAGAAATCCAACAACGCTAAACACTTTAAGATTGCATTAATCATATTTTAGGACATATATGATGTGTGTGTGGTAATATAAGCTAAAAGGAATTTTTTAGGATTTTTAAAATGTTTAAAAACCTTTTTCTAAAATTAAAATTTAAGGTCTTAAATATTTGGGATTAAAATTGTATTTCCAAAACTTCCTAAAATATGTGATGGGTAGAATTCGAAAGCGATACATAAATCTGGGGTAGCAAATAGGAATTTTTTTTTAAACTTCAAATACACGCCTTTTTTATTCTATCTGAGCCCTACATGTGTTGGCATAACAACAGTTAGATTTGTGTTTGTTTACACTCACAAACCTGAGAAACAATTACCATCTATGGATCAATCTTTATCAACGTTCTGCATGTGTTCTAAGATGATCCAAGTTATATCCTTATGAACCAATCATCAAGCGAATAAAGGCGGTGTAGTGTGCGCCTTTATCTTAAGTCTTCGAACAGTCAAACTCATATCAAACATTTATTACGTTTGACCTTCCAGACCCTTCTATCCTCCCTATAACTAAAACCCTTCGTCCCCTCATTTATAATGTTTTGGGAGATCATAGGTCTGAGAGAAAAGAGAGAGAGAGAGAGAGAGAGAGAGAGAGAGAGAGAAATAAATCGATAAAATTTATAAAATCCAAACAAAACTCTTGCCAATTTTTTCCAGAAAATATTTTTGAGGTTTTGAGAGTTTTCTGGTTTGACTTTTTAACACCTCTTTGGCTTTAATCTCTCGTCTAAAAGTTTCACTAAGGATTAGAACTCGTTTCTATTCATAGAAACTTGTAGATCTAATTCAAAAGTGATGCAGTTACTCAGTAGTGCTAAGATTTGATTCCTTTAGTTTAGAAATCAACCTCTCTTATTGGATTAATTTTTATCAAGTTATATCCAACAAATCTCTATTTCGTTTTACAAAATTGAAACTAGGGATTATATATTTTAGATCTATTTCGTTTTACAAAATTGAGCTCATGGCACATGAAGTTCAGATCAATAACTAGCATATCTTCATGGCTCCAAGCAAAAATATTTTTCCTTTATCTAAGGAACATGATTAACTCCTATTTAAGAGAAGGAGATAATTGGGAACCGATCTGAGTGGTTCTTTCTAGCTTCTCATTGTCTAACACAATAACTTATATTTTTTTTCCATAACTTGTCCCTTTACCAGCTATTCTTCATCTCGAGGATCCAAGGTATCAATGTGGAAAGTGGCGGTCTTCTTCAGTTGCATCTCTTATTGGCCGACTGATGTATAATAACATTCTCTCGCGTCTTTCTAACCGCCATTTACTATGTCTACCCTATAATTCATTGAAAACTTCATGCATTAATGCACTATAGATGTCACAGTCTTTAACTGCTTGATTCCCACTCTTCCTAGGATGATGTTGTAAGTTAACGGGATATTTTTATCTAATACAAATAAGTGAATTATTTCTCTCCTGCAGGCCGGCCAGGTGCCGACCAAGACTTCCAGCTTGATGGTTCCAAATGGGTATACTTTATCTCATATAAATCCAATGAGAGGTCTATGATATGGTTTTATCTTGCTGATCTTCAATCCTAGGCTTTCGAAACAGTTGTAGAATATTACATGGACTGAGCTCCCATTATCAACCAAGATCCTTGTAACTCTTTATGATGAACGCTACATGTGATAACTAATGGATCGTCATGAGGATAGAGAACCCCACTCATATCATTCTTGAAAAACACAATTACTAACCTGTCTCTGTTAACTTTCCTTGATCGACTATAACTGGATTCAGCCATATCATTTTATCTGACAGTTGGGTAGGTTTTGACTTCATCCAGATAAGTTTTCCTTTCTATTATGGCATCTTCTCCCCCAGCATCACCACCTGCAATAAAATGGCATCCAAAGGATATCATGGATACCTCAACTTCTGGATCATCAGGCTTCTTCGACAAGTCTGGATCTTCTTCAAAATCATCATTTCTTACTCTCTTGTTATCATCCCTTGCTCATGCTAAATATTCTGACCTCTTTCGATAATTTCTATTGGTATTCTGATCAACAAACTTTCTCAACTTTCCTCATCGAATAAGATTTTTAATCTCATTATTTACCACAATTCAACTGTTGGTGTTATGACCATGATGCATGTGAAAGTCGTAGTACTTCGACTAATCCACTACACCAAAACGCAATTTTAGTAAAACACAAATTTATTAATTACTAACACTATTATACTGTTACAATTACAAATAGTAATTTACCGTTACTAAATCAAGATATGTGTTACTAATGAGCTTTATCATGTCAAATAATAATGCAAAAATCAATTTTAATACTACACTTCACAAAATAGGAGCGGGAGACTTCCCTCTAAATGAGAAGCCAAATACGTTTTCTCACAAAATAGGATTTGCAAATATGTTCTCTTCTTTCTCCGAAATAGGAGCGGTTTTTAATGATTGAAAGTGCGAGGCCCTCGATTTTAAATTCTTACTTAGACAAAAAGTAATTTCAATTTCCTTTTATAGATACGGAAGCGATATGGTTCAGATAAATAAAATAACAAATTTTAATTTCTTTTTCAAATTAAAATTAAACACAACCTAAAGTCAACTTATATTAATTAACAAATAAATTTTTCACTTTAACAACTTGAACCCAAATCCTACAAATTTGCCTAAGCTATATTTTCAATATTAACAAATTAGGCCAAACCAATTTTATCGAATTAAGTCACGACTTGAATTAAATTAATTTAAGCATTACCCAAATTAATTTAGCACCAAATTAAACATGTAGTGATTTAAACCAATTTTATCTTTCTACCTAAGCATGCATTCTAGGTGAGTTTTGCAAAAGATAAAATAAACAATGAATCGCTATGCCGCGATGTACGAGGAAAAATCGACAAACGGGAAACAACTTCGGGCGTCCCTATCCATAAGTCCACTAAGTATGGTATTTTATAAGTACAAGACACGAAAGACTTACAAGACTCGACTCGACTCCTTTCAAGCCCCGATGCTCTTTCTTGTACCGACCTTCGCTTAGTTGACAATCCCAAACTCCACCGGAACCTTGGAATCCACCAATGAGGCTCTAGGAAACAACCGTCAACCACATATGACGCCTTTCACCACATGAGAATGCCGCAACGAAAACACGTACTTCTTCTTTATGGGATGTAGAAGGAAAACCAAACGAACTCTTCAAATGATAGACTAAAAACCGGTGCCAAAATTCCAAGTAAAGTATACATATAGTGAAACTTGGATTAAAACAACAATAGGGTGTAACACAAGTGTTTAAGGATTTTTTCTTGAAAATAAAAACACTTGAAACATGAACTTTTTGTTTTGAATTTGAAACTCTTTAAAACTCTCTCTAGGAGATGGAAGATAGTGAAAATTTTGGTTCCTGCACCTTATCAAATCTGGCAAAAGATAGTGGGGGAAAATAGTGGGAAAAGTTGGAAAACCGTCAAAAACTGCACAAAAAAATTTCCCGCGAAAACTCGTTCGAACGCATTTACTAACGAGGTTCCAGAATGAAAAAAGGAAAATCGACAGAAATCTCGTTCGAACGACCTGTCAGTTCGTTCGAACAACCTGGCAATCTCGTTCGAACGAGATTCCATTGTGGATCGAACGACGTCTCAGAAAAAAAATATTAAGTTTTAAGCCCAAAAATTTTTATGAAAAGTTCTAAAAAATATTTTCTGAGTAAAACAAAGTCGTTAAAATTAATTTATAAAAATTATAAATTACACCCAATTAACTATTGTTCCAACCTCCTATATATATTAAAATGCATTCATACCTTAGGAGCAATGGAACCATGTTGATGACGTAGAAACGAGGCACAATACACACGACATTTGATGAAGCTTTAATCTCTTGGCCGCTACGTCTTCAACTACCCCGTCATAGGCTTGACTGGATACAATTAAAAACTATCCTATAACATAAACATTTTTTTTCGGAATTGAGCCAAAAGTACATTAAGACTCAATCGGAGAATTGTGTCCTTACAAATATCCCCCTTTGGCTATTCCGGGAAAAAAACCAACAAAAATCCTAAAGGGTCATCAAGCTCTACTAGACATAAAACATCCGACCCAATACTTGACTCAAGACCCAAGGATCAATAGCTTTGCCGATGAAGGTTGCCACACAAGAAGAATTCTTGCACACTTAAGAAAACTATCACACGCATAGGGAATATTAAGAATATTAAATGCATAAAATAAATACTCTCCCTAAATTAATTCTCGTAAATTAATTCTCCCCTTTATCAACTGTGATCTACCTAAGAAGGTCGTGACTCCCCCTAAGTTAAATCTCCCGCAAACTAAGATATTAGTACAATAGGAATAGATACCATTTCTCCCCTATCATTCTCCCCCTTTTTGTTCAGGAATAGATAAAGGCTAAAGAATCAAAACTTAACTTATCTCCCCCAATTAAAGCATAGAATGGGATAACAAACTAAACATGCAATTATGCATAAAGTGATGAGAACATTAAAGCACATGGGCTACAAAATCATAACTAATCTAACAAATAATAATGAATACCAACTAGGATGCAAGAAAATGATACCAATATGGTACATAAAGTATTAAGCATGCGATATCAATAAAAAATGCAACAAGATGGATACCAATTATGAATTAAAGCATATATGGACTAGAAAGCAAGGCAAAGACAGATAAAAAAATATCAAATATATGTATACATAATATATACCTAATAGACTCAAGTACACACACACACACACACACACATATATATATATATATATAAACTCACAAATGACACAAAATAAAATATGCCTTTCACACTCGTATGGCAAAAATGTGTCATATTGAAACGGAAGTGTTGGGGTGTGAACTAGCAACAATTAAATTTAGACCCAATCACTTAAAACATGTTCACGGAGTTCTCAATTGATTGAAAACTTCATCACATTTGAATATAACCTCATGTGACAATATAAATTGAACTTAATGAACAAACATACACAATGCATACAAGCCTAGACTTTTGATGATTCTACAAACCAATAGAGTCATGACATTGAAACTACAACTAGGATAAACGAACATTATGCAAACCGTTGATATACCACCCAATCTCCCTCAATAAGCATATATATTTGAATGAATATATCAAACAAAAATAGGCCTTGGCAATTATTGTTTTTTAATGCCATAATTCTATTTTTAGGCCTTTGGACCACGTATTTCTTTTAGGTCCAAACAAACGGTGGCTTACTATTCGCAAAGGATAATAATTCCTTTCGGAGCCCTTCCCCGTGCACATTTATATATAACATATTTATCTCACAAATGTCACGTGTAACGTATTTTGACATGCACTAGTCCTCCTAGGTCACAAATATGTAGATGACAAGATTGGTAGGAGAACACCTCACAAAGCTCAAATATAGCATGTGATGATTAAATTTCAAAAGAGCTCGTGCATGTGTGAATAGAGGCATATAAAAATATAATCCATTTAAATCAACACAAAATCCAACTACTCCATGTAAGCATGGTAAAGAACATAATAAGGATTGACAATCTAAACCAAAAGTTCTAGCCACTTGGAAGCGAAAAAAATGGGATTCTAACACAAGTGTATGCCACATAGAGTGTGTCAAACTAAAATACACACAAAATAAAATAAAAAAATCTTTTTGAATTTTTGAAATTTTTAGCCAAAAATAAAAATATATTTACTCAAAAGACAAACAAAGATCATTTGTATTTTTCATTAATATTTAATTACCAAAAAAAATTAAAACACAAATGATAAATAAAAATCTTTTTGTATTTTTCATTTAATGCAAACAAAAATGAAAGAAATATAATACAAAAGATAAACAGAAATCAATATTCTAGCATGTGATGAAGCATGAAGCATAGACTAGAAAATGATAAAACATGCATACACCTAGCAATGATATATAATATGAAGCACAAAAAGCTAGAGTATGCAAACAAAACTAACACAGACACCCTTTAAATTTGGCAAGGGAGGTTTCATGTGAAAGCAAATGAGAATCAACAAATCTAATATCTGGCGCGTCTAAAAATGATTTCCGAACCCATATAGATGTATATTTAAAATAATGGGATTTGGAAACTAAAGAAATGATAGACATGGACTTCTTTTAAGATAAAAATAAAATGACCTAAGGTGACCTTTCCTACCACAATGCAAGCATGTGAAAACACGAGGAATGATACCTACGTTGTGACCTTTTCTAAAGACCTTGGATAAAGTCGACCCTCTAAAATAAACAATGGTTTTAGCTTTAGCAACGGAAGTATTTGAACTAGATGAGCTAGAACCATTACAACTACTACTCGATTCTTATAAGTCATTTTTCATTTTTAAAATATTGGACTCAAGTAATAAATTAGACTCCTCAATTTTATGGGACTCCTTCTTTAAATTTTCTATAACTGCTAGAAGGTTATCACGCTCCCCCTCAATGTGAGCAAACTTGTCCCTAAGAATCTTTTCTCGACAATCACTCTCTTTCTTGGACTTTTCTAAAATATTAAAATTGTAATTTAGGTCCATGAGCTTTTCACGAAAAATATCTTTTTGAAATAGCGAGGTTTGCAAAATTTCAATTCTAGATTTAAAACATGAATTTTCATTTTCAAGAAACTTAATTCTTTTTGCAAATCTCACATTTAATTGTCTTAAATTTTCATTACACTTATTAAGCCCATTAAATTCCTCTCGAATAGCAAAAACTTCGTTATCATTAGAAATGGACAAATTACCATTAATACGTCCCATCGAGAGATATATAATAAAAATGAGAGAGTGTAAAAAAATGAACCACCTAACAATGCAAGGAGCACAGAAATTATAAAAGCCGAAAAAACGGATCTTTGACGCGATAAATTAGTGCTCCGGCTTTGATACCACTTTGAAAATGCAAGGCCCCCAATTTTAAATTCTTACTTAGGCAAAAAGTAATTTCAATTTCCATTTATAGATGCGTAAGCGAGATGGTTCAGATAAAAAGAATAACAAATTTTAATTTCTTTTCAAATTAAAATTAAAAACAACCTAAAGTGAACTTATATTAATTAACAAATAAAATTTTCACTTTAAAGAATTTAACCCGAGTCCTAAAAATTTGTCTAAGTCATATTTTCAATATTACCCAATTAGGCCAAACCAATTTTATCAAATTAAGTGACGACTTGAATTAAATTAACTTAAACATTACCCAAATTAATTTAGCACCAAATTAAACATGTAGTGATTTAAACTAATTTTATCTTTTTACCTAAGCATGCGTTCTAGGTGAGTTTTACAAAAGATAAAATAAACAATGAATCACTACGCCGCGATGTACGAGGAAAAACCCACAAACGGGAAACAACCACGGATGGCCCTAGCCATAAGTCCACTAAGTATGGTATTTTACAAGTACAAGACACTAAAGACTTACAACACTCGACTTGACTCCTTTCAAGCCCCGATGCTCCTTCTTGTACCGACCTTCGCTTAGTTGATAATCTCGGACTCCACCGGAACCTTGGAATCCACCAATGAGGCTCTAGGAAACAACCATCAACCACATATGGTGCCTTTCACCACATGAGAATGCCGCAGCGAAAACACGTACTTATTGTTTATGGGATGTAGAAGGAAAACCAAACAAACTCTTCAAATGATAGAGTAAAAACCGGTGCCAAAACTCCAAACAAAGTATATATATATTGAAACTTGGATTAAAACAACAATTGGGTGTAACACAAGTGTTTAAGGATTTTTTCTTGAAAATAAAAACACTTAAAACATGAACTTTTTCTTTTGAATTTGAAGCTCTCTAAAACTCTCTATAAGAGATGGAAAATAGTGAAAAAGTTGGTTCCCGCTCCTTATCAAATCTGGCAAAATATAGTGGGCAAAAGTAGTGGGAAAAGTGGGAAAACCATCAAAAATTGCCCAAAACAATTTTCTGCCAAAACTCGTTCGAACGACTTTTTCGTTCGAACGGATTTACTAACGAGGTTCCCGAATGAAAAAAGGAAAATCATCAGAAATCTCGTTCGAACGATATGTCAGTTCGTTCGAACGACCTGACAATCTCATTCGAATGAGATTCCAGTGTGGATCGAACGACGTCTCAGAAAAAAGAAATATTAAGTTTTAAGCCCAAAAGTTTTTATGAAAAGTTCTAAAAAATATTTTCTGAGTAAAACAAAGTCGTTAAAATTAATTTATAAAAATTATAAATTACACCCAATTAACTATTATTCCAACCTCATATATATATATATATATATATATATATATTAAAATGCATTCATACCTTAGGAACAATGGAACCATGTTGATGACGTAGAAACGAGGTACAATACACATGACATTTAATGAAGCTTTAATATCTTGGTCGCTGCGTCTTCAACTACCCGATCATAGGCTTGAATGGATACAATTAAAAACTATCCTATGATAAACGTTTTTGTCCGGAATTGAGTCAAAACTACATTAAGGCTCAATCGGAGAATTGTGTCCTTACAACGAGACCTCTTCAAGAAATTTCTGCCAGGTACCATCCAAGATGTTTGTCTCTATTTCTTTTGGTTGTTTCATTAAGGATGCATACAAATAATTATATGTATATAGGTAATTTTCGTTACCTATATACAAGAGTTTGTCTCCCCTTCGTGCGATTTTTTTTGTTGTCTCTTCTTTTTTTGGTTGTTTCATTAGTTTTTTGCTTGTTTATTTATTCTTTGTCCGTTGATTTCCTTTGATTTGATGATCTTTGTCATTTTTACGCATTAACTCAACATATAAAAAAGTTAAAATCAAACTGAATTAAACAAGGGTTTTGACATTTATCATGTGATTGTTTAATGGGAATTCAAATACCATTTATGGAAATATAATCCCAAGATCCAATTCTTAACTTCATTTGTGACCCTTCTGTTAATTGTAAATATAATCCCAATTTCTAACTCGGATAATAAACATGTTGATAAGTTTGATATTCTCAAACTCGTAACTTGAACCATTATTCGTACCATGACATTATTTTTTTAAGCACTTGCTGATTTCAGGTTAAATGCTTAGGTTTTAAAAATTTAATTGTTTATTTTTTGTTGGCAATGGTTTGTAGGTGTAACTAGGCATCAAACTTTGTTTTTAGGACAAATAGGACATTTTAAAAGAGAAAATTCAATATCCATTGCATTTAGGTTGACTGCTTGGGTTTTAAAATTTTTGTTGCTTGTTTTTATTGGCAAAGGGTTATATGTGTAACTAGGCATCATATTGTGTTTTTTTAGAGAAAATAGGACATTTTAAGTGTGAAAATCCAATGCCCATTACATTTAGGTTGAATGTTTTGGTTTTAAAAGTTTTGTGGTTTCTTTTTTGTTAGAAATGGTTTGTAGGTGTAACTAGGCACTGAATTGTGTTTTTAGGACAAATAGGACATTTTAAGTGAGAAAGTCCAATGTCCAATGCATTTTCCTAAAACACAATTATCCATGGACTAATTCTTTTAAGTTATTTTGTATTCATACAGATGGAAGACTTGCATAGAGACTTATTTTAGGATTACTAATGCTACTATACCATTACTTATTTTGAGTTACCAATGCTACTATACCATTTTGCTAAAGTGTAACATGTAAGTCCAAAGGTGCACACTATTCTTTTATATAAAATAATGATGTTTTTTGGTAGTGTAGAATGTCCCAAATATTAAACAAAAGATGGATGACTGAGAAGAACAGAGTAAGTGACGTACGTAAATGGAGTAACATCTTTCCTTGATTTTGCAATTGCAAACAATAGACACCATCTCTCGAGATTTCCATGTCCGTGTTTTATGTGTCTAAATAAGAAGAGATTTATTGCGTCAGATATCAGGAGTCATTTAGTGATGACGGAGAAGGCTATATTAGCTAAATAAGAAGAATCATTTCCTCATGTATTATAAGGCTAATATACTTATGAGCATGAAAATTTTGATGAAGATTTAGATGTCCTAGAGGAGCTTAAAGAATAAGATCCTCATGAAAGTAGTGTGTATGCTCTCATAGGTAAGATATACAAACGACGTAATATATATGATAAAGCGATGCTTCATTTTGGCCTAGCTTTGGATTTGAAACCATTTACAACAAACTACGCTACCATTAAGCCGAGTGTTTTTTCATTATTGTTTAAATTGATTATATGTGACAGTTTAGATTATTCACTTGCAAAGAGTTTTCAGCAGATTTTAGATCTATTATGGCCTTCTCATCCAATTTTTTTTACAGGTTGCCATTGAGAAATTGCACGTACTAGATGAAATAGAAGACAAATTATGAATCTTTTCAGTGTAGAAGTGTCGTAATGGAAATGATGTTGTAGCCATATATGTTAGTTTGCCAAATGGCAAAGGTACGAATATCATATGGATTTCATTAAACGTTTTTTTTTTTTTTTTTTTTTTTGTAATTTTTTTAACTAATCAGTTAGCAGCGGGTATCAATCACTTTGCTATAATGTTTAACGTTGTTTCTTTTAGCAATGTGGTGAGTGTGCAGGTTAAGTAGCAGGTATACTGCACACTCCCTCTCTATAAATTTCCATCTGCTAAAAGTGATTCATTTACATGTTACATTATTATAATTCCATTAGTCTTGTATTTTTAGTGGTTTGAGATGATTCGTGGGTTGATTGTGATAATATATCAAAGATCTACAATCAAATGGAAAGAGAGAAAAAGATGGGCTAGGGTTTCATATTGCCATACACTAGAATGTCATCCAATAAAAGGAAGAAGAGAGAATATATATAACCTACTACAACCACCTAATAATAATAGGAGAAGGGAAAATACTAAAATACCCTCAATGCTAAATAAAACTCTAATACCCCCTCCCTCAAACTCACGATGCTGCAGCGAGAAGCATTGAGAGTTTGCCAACCAAAAAACGAAAATGCTGAACTGGATGAGACTTCGTAAACAAATCAGCTATCTGTGCGAAAGAAGAAACAAAAGGCAAAGTGATGGCGCCATGCGTAAGATGATGACGAGTAATATGACAATCAATCTCAATGTGCTTAGTCCTCTCATGAAAAACTGAATTGTGAGCAATCTGAATAGCACTCTTATTATCACAGTACATAGGAGTGGGCTGAGAAAGAGAGACACCCATATCTGCAAGTAACCGATGTAGCCAAACAACTTTGCGAGTGGTAGAAGCCATAGCACGGTACTCCGCTTCCGTGGAAGACACAGAAACAACAACTTGCTTTTTGCTCTTCCAAGAAACAAGAGAATCACCCAGAAACACACAAAATCCAGTAACTGATTTGCGATCTGCAGGATCACCGGCCCAATCAGCATCAGAGTATGCACGCAGCTCCAAAGAAGAAGATGAAGAAAGTAAAAGACTCTGAAATCGAGTGCCTCTCAAGTATCGCAATATATGATGAACAGCTGCCCAATGAACTGTAGTAGGAGCAGTAACAAACTGACTAACAACATGGACAGCATGAGCTATATCTGGACGAGTAATAGTGAGATAAACCAAGCTGCCCACAATAGTGCGATATAAGGTGGGATCAGGCAAAAGAACACCATCATACGGGGAAAGATGAACATTAAGCTCCAAAGGGGTATCAACAATCTTAGTACCAGTGAGGCGAGCACGCTCAAGAATGTTCCCGATGTACTTAGATTGTGAGAGAAGATAACCCTTTGGAGAATGATCAACCTCAATACCCAAAAAGTAACGTAGGGGCCCCAAATCCTTCATCTCAAAACACGAGATAATTCAGACTTTAACGTTGTAATTCCACCAACATCATCCCCAGTAATAATCATATCATCAACATACAAAGAGACCAGAATACGACCACCGGAGGTGCACCTGATAAAGAGAGCTGAATCATTCTCACTTGGAATGAACCCAAGAGAGGTAATCACGGCAGTAAACTTCTCAAACCAAGCCCGTGGTGCCTGTTTGAGACCATATAAGGCTTTCTTAAGCCTACAAACTTCACCAGGACCATGTGGAACACCCGGAGGAGGAGTCATATAAACCTCCTCATGAAGATCACCATTCAAGAACGCATTTTTAACATCCATTTGCGATATATGCCATTGACGAACAGATGCAACAGCAATAAGAGTACGAATAGTTGTCAATTTCGCAACAGGAGCAAAGGTTTCGTCATAATCCATACCATATTGCTGAGAAAAACCCTGAGCAACCAATCTTGCTTTGTACCGCTCAATTGACCCATCTGACCTGGTTTTGATTTTATATACCCAACGACATCCAATTGCCCGCTTACCAGCAGGTAAGGGGACCAAACTCCAAGTATCTGTCTGATGCAAAGAAGAGAGTTCCTCAGCCATAGCCTGTTGCCAAAGAGGATCAAGAACTGCCTCTTTATAAGACGAAGGCTCAGAGAGGCAGTGAACAGAGGATAAAAATGAAGTAAAAGAATCAGAATAACAAGAATAAACAAAATCTGGTGACTGAGTGGACTTACGTGGACGTTTTGGATAGCGAGAAGGAGGTTCCACCGTTTCAGCAGGTGCTTGGGTGGCCACACGAGAAGGGGGAGCATCAGGAACATCGGATGGCAAAGTACCTGCATCAGTAGAAATAATAGGAACAGGAGAAACATGGGGTGGTACACTATCGGTGGTGCAAGGTACTTCAGATGGCACACTCTCATCATTATCAGAGAATGGATCAATATTGAAGAGATCAGATTTAGTGAGTTCATGACGGCTATCAGGAATAGAAAAGAAAGGAATATGCTCAAGAAACACAACATGGTGAGAGACATATAATTTTTTTGTAACTGGATCATAACAACGATATCCCTTTTGACCCTCACCATAACCAAGAAAGACACAAATAGCTGACTTTGGAGATAATTTGGTACGTTCCACACGAGGTCGAAGAACAAAACAAGTACAACCAAACACCTTTAAGGAAGAATAATCAGGGGCACGCCCATACAACTTTTCAAAAGGTGACAAACCTGAGCAATGAGAGGTCGGAATCTTATTAATCAAATTAATAGTAGTAAGGACAGCCTCTCCCCAAAAATCACTAGGGACATATGCAGATAATAAAATAGAGCGAGCAGTTTCAGCAATGTGCCGATGTTTCCTTTCAGAAACACCATTTTGCTGAGGAGTGTCAGTACAAGATGATTGGTGAATAGTTCCATCTAAATCAAGCAACTCACCGAAATTTTGAGAAGTATATTTCCCACCCAAATCGCATCTAAAGCATTTTATAATAGTAGAATGTTGAGTTTTGACAAAGGCACGAAATTTATTATAAATATCAAAAAAATCCGAACGTCGTTTCATGAGAAAAACCCAACAGTAACGCGTATAATCATCAATAAAGGAGACATAATATCGAGACCCTCCTCTTGTAATAATAGGAGACGGTCCCCACACATCAGAATGAATAAGATCAAAGGGTGCAAAAGTAGAGGAAATACTTCTATTAAACGGTAAAGATGAAAATTTTGCAAGTTTACAACCGCAACAATCAGAGATATCATGGCAATGCAAATTTCCCAATTTTCCTGTAGAAGCCAAATATTTTAATCGTGAACCTGAGACATGACCAAGACGAGAGTGCCATAAATAAAAGCTAGACGAATCTGAACTCAAACGAAAGGATGACAAGTAGACACTAGAAGCTGCAACCATTGGTACATTAAGTTTTTCCATGATGTACAATCCTCCCTGCCTACGGCCTGTCCCAATCACCTTCTGAGACTGTGGATCCTGCACATGACAAAAGGTAGAAGAGAAGGAAACTGAGTAACCGGCATCACATAGTTGACCAACAGAGATAAGATTCATTGTAAGCTTAGGAATGTGGTAAACATTAGAGAGAGATAAGTTGGGTGAGTCAATAGTCCCAACACCCGTTGAGGGCATGGGAGTACCATCAGCAGTCATAACGGGCAACGAAGAAGTGGGACAAAAAGAACCAAAAGAGGACAAATTTGGTGACATGTGATTAGAAGCGCCGGAGTCTAGAATCCAAATACCTGAGGACTTACCTGGTGAAGAGATGGACATGGCGTGAGGCTGTGTGGCAAGAAACTTTTGAAACTGCTCAGCAAGAGAAGATATGGATGGAGTTAATGATGAAGAACCTGATGCAAATGAGTCTGATGGCGTTACAACTGCTGCAGTGTTAGGCTGTGAAGGCCTATATGAACGCTGCTGAGATTGGTTATTTGATTTCCAACCAGAAAACTGTTGCTGAGATGGTCGACTATTTGATTGTTGTTGTTGTTGTTGTGCTCGCAACTTAGGGCACTGAGACTTCCAATGACCCTTCTCCTTACAGTAGCTACATTCATCACTTCCAACTCTCGAATAAGGTTTGTTCTGATTACTGGAATGAGGCCGAGAGGAGGCTGCAAAAACAGATGGATTAGGGTCTGAAGAAATTACCTTCCCTGACTGAGTCTTGAGACGAATCTCCTCGGCTAACAACTCGTGAACAACGGAATCAACAGTTGGAAGTGGACTACGATGAAGAATCGACCCACGAAGACCCTCAAAATCATCACGCAATGCCATCAGAAACTGAACCAGGCGTTGTTCCTCCCTATTGGCAACATATGGTGCAAAGGCCCGCAATTCAGCCGACTCTGTGAGAGCCAACTGATCCCATAGATCCGTCATAGCAGAATAAAACTCCTGAATACTCAATTTTTTTTGCTCAAGAGCCCGAATATCGCACTCCAATTGGTACTTTTTTGCGAAATTAGATTGGGTATACAATCTACCCAAATGATCCCAAACATCCTTTGCATAATCATACTTAGCCAACTGCATATCTATAGAAGGTGCAACGGAGTTGTTGATCCAAGTGATGATTTTTGAGTTGTTTGCCTCCCAAACATCCAACAACTCTGCATATTTTTCAACATTCGTCTTATCATTAGGCTTACTCAAATCGCCATTAATGTAACCCCAAAGCTTCTTCCCTTTCAAAAAATTCTTCATAACATAACTCCAATACGTATAATTTTTTCCATCTAATCTGACACTAATTGATTGCAGCGAATCATCTCTTTCACCAGCCATTGCGAAAATAAACAATCAAACAGTACCCAAACGGAACCAAATCAAACGAACTAAACAATTAATCGAACAAACAGGAGGAAAACGACCATAATTACCTTCAAAATAGTCGAGCGAACAGAAAAAGTACCTCCGAAAATGTAAGACATAATAAAAATACCTTAATAGCTCTTATACAATCAAAGAAAAAATGTCCAATGTCAAAATCCTCCACCTGAAATTACAAATCCCTAAAAACAAACTGAACCATAATACTTCATTGTTAAAAAGAGCATCCAAAATATGAAGTTGTCTAGAGGCTAGTGATCAACAGAAAAAAATATTATTATGAGAAATTCATTAATGCCTAATCTAGAATATTATTTGGGGAGACACATTAACACCCAATTTAGTATTATAAGTTGGAGAAATACATTAACACCTAACAAAATATTTGGATAAATACCTATAAAAATTAGTTGAGGTTAGTATATACCTTCATGGCGGGTAGGGGCGGGCGGAGATAGTGGAGCAGCCGTGAGCAGTGGTGGAGATCCGTACATGAGATGCTAATAGGTTATGGGTTTGGTAGATGGAAGAGTCATGCATGAGATTATTTTCGGTAGAGTACTATTTTTTTGGTAAAAGACTTACTTTTGATAAATGGGTTTGGTTTAATGGATTTGGATTCTTAATTTAACCTGACTGGGGCACGTGCCTCCCCCAGTTATACACTCCCTCCTCCACTTCATACATTATATTATTTAACAAATTATAATTCATTATTTTATACTTACATATTATTATAATGATATATATATATATATATATATATATATATATATATATATATATATATATATATATATATATATATATATATAAGGATTATAACACTGTCATGTTAATTTAAGTTTACATTGGTTACACAAGTATCTTACAAGATTTAAGTCGTTGGCCATATATGAAAGATGTTTAGTAATATAAAAAATATTCAAAAATAGTTTTCATTATTTTCTCTCTAAATTTCTGATATGTTTTTGCTTTAATTTCCAAAATTTTAATTTCTGAAATTATTTAATAATAGGTATACAATTTTTAATTATTTATTTGTTATATATTTTAATGATATGTATACTATTTTAATAATCGACTTAACATAAAAAATAAATAAATATTTTTTTTATTTTTTACACTATCTGGGGTACCAATCAATATATTATATTTTACGTTTAATTATTTCATTTCCTTTCGATTATCTTTTGAGTTCCATTTTCCTTTTCTCAAGTTTCACATTTAGCACATAAAAATTACCAAAAGAAGTTCGCATGGGTTATACTCGTGACCAAAACAAGTCCAACCTATTTATACTCATAATCTAGTAGTGGAGTTCCAATCTTGGTGAAACGACATATACTTAATCGAATAAATATAAATTTGATCTAATATTTCGTATAAAAAATATTTCATTAATATATTCATTTAGAAAATTGAAGTATTAAAGAATGGATGTTAAAAAACAAAACCTATGATCCTAATGCACTCTAAACCAAAGATGCAAACTATAGTAGTTTTTTATCCCATTCTAACCACTACACCAAATCTACCGAATTGTCACGGTCAAAGGCGACTCCGTTGGGGGAAGTATTCCCGTTTTCCATTGTGTAATGTCTCATTCGCGTTCGGAAAAGTGGTTGGAAATGGAGAAAAGAGGTTGACAAAGAAACTTTCTTCTCCAGTATTTATAAAGGAAAACACGTGGATCATGCCTATTTGTACTATCTATATCAGACAAGAATTCTTACTCATATCTGCCTCATAAAGTTGCTTTTGATTCATAGTGGCATTATACGCTCTAAGTGGTGGCATGAAAAAACCTCTGGCATAATTGATTTTTCAACTCTATAATATCTCGTTTTAATTAGATACATATACTTATAGTAGTTCATCTGATGAAAATTGCACCACACAAATTATGAGGAAATAAAAGCATGTGAGTTTATGAGTTGTGAGTCTTACAGATTTAAGGTATCTCGATATAGGAAAAAAATTGTTGTCTTCAACGACAGCAAAAATGGATATCGCCCAATCAAATTTCTTTCCTTCTTTGCATGGTTCACTCCCCCATAAAATGTCCAAACAACAAACTACGATTCCCAATATATATGTATATATATCCGTTAATACATGCATACCGTCACCTTTTAATATTACACTTTTATTCTTCAAACTAAGATTCCCAATATATATTTACTTTTTATTCTTGAAAAAGTAATACAGTCATTTTAATATTTTTTAACTACATCGTTTTTTAGTAAAATATAGTTGAATTTAACCAAAAAAAAAAATCAAACCTCTCATTCAATATATGAAAATATAAAACGAAGTAAAACAAGAGCTATGATTAACATACACCTCAAAATCACTAAATTAAATATAAAAATTGAAATATTGTACTAGAGTTGACTATTATTTGGCCCTCTCACTTTTTCATCCAAGTCAATCAATTCTTCCATCATCGGCATATTCAAATCAAAGTGCGATATAATGTTACTGTTCACGTCTCGCTCCACACGACTAGAAAATCCCTACGTAAAAAAATCACAAAAGTATGAGGATATGTAAATGAAACAATTAGTGTAAGTAATAAATAAAAAAATATTTCGAAACATACCTGCACATTGTTAGGCATATCTGATGGTACAACTGAATGATTCATTTGGATGCAATATGCATTTGATGATACATACACAAATGGATGATGATATTAATTAAACATAAAAATAATAATGAAAATTGATTTAATCTTAAATATCGCTTCACTAACCTGTACATTTTTTTGTTGTTTTTTCTTTTTCCTTTTTCAATTGCACCTTTAATTCTCCCCGTTTCTTCTTTATTTTCTTTCCTTCATGGAGGATCTCGAACTTTTATGTTGGCATTTGATTTATCTAAGTAATCTTTACTCACATTATCTTGAGTAGCATCAATATTCGACTTCAAAAAAATTTCCAATGTAGTACCTAAAAGTGCTTTAGTAAATGTTACAGAAGTTTTGGTGCTAGTAACTTTCATAGCTATAGTCAATGCAAGGTGTTCCAACTCACTATATTCCACAATGTTGGATGGTTGAAAATATATTTGAATCGATCCTCCCCGATTGTCCATAACAATGACATCTTTTGCATCTTTCGTCCACGTTTTCAAATAGTATTGAGGTGGAATTTCTAGTAACCGTCTATGGTGGATCACTTTCAACGAGTGTGAACAAAGAATTCCCATAAACTCAAACATCTTACAGCTACAATCGATGATGTAATTTGAATAATCAAATGTAACGGTGCGCGATCTACCACGAAAGGAAGATATCATGTTTGTGGTGATTGTCCCAATCTCATCACCAACCTCAGCAAACATATCCAATGTATGGACATTCTCTTCTTGAAATTTAATTTTTGTTTATATACCTATCCCTTGCTTGGGCTTCTCCAGACCAATTTGTACGTAAGTCCATCTTCGTTTGCTTAGATACAAAATCTTGCAGTCTTTCTTTCTCTCATCGACTTACAAGTGACTTTTCATGTTGTGATACAAACTCTCGTAGTGATAATGATCTCTTGAAGTACTTCTTGAGAAACCTATTCATGGCTTCACTTCTTTGAGTAGTTGTCATACCAGCACATAAATATTTCCGAAGATAAAATTGTGCCCATTTTTTTCGTTTTTGATATAATCCATGCATCCACGCATTCTCTCTTAGATTGTAGTTCTCTAATAACCCATACCAAGATTATTGGAATTCTTCTTTCGATTCAATCTCATATATGAAATTCTTATAATCTTTTGTGAAATCCTTAAATTGATCAAATACATGAGAAAGATGTTTCGCTGCATTTTGTTAAATAAGCCATAATCATAAGTAATGATGTGCTTCAGGAAAAACCTTTTCTATGGCATTGTTAATGGCTTGTGCTTGATCCATAAATATGTATTTCCGTATTTTCCATTCATTGCTTCTACAAATGTTTGAAATAAACAAACAAATGATGATGTTATCTCATCTAGTAATAATGCACACCCAAAAAATAATGTTTGCCCATGATTATTTACACTTGCAATGGTGCAAATGGTTTATCATAGTTATTTGTATTGAAGATTGTATCAAAACATATCACATCCCCAAAATAACTATAATCTTCCCGTGACTTTGCATCAACCCAAAAACAACTACATATTCAATCTTCTCCATCCATTTGAATAGAATAAGAAATATGGATTTTCTTTCTTCAATGATGATAAGTACTCAAAAAGAAGTTGTGCATCAGCCTTTTCTAATATGTCACTACACCTCATTCTTTTAATTTAATTAACATAATCCATTTGGGTGAAATTCAAATTTTGAGACCCTCTAACCTTAGCACTCATGTATGAATAAATATCGGTAGATCCAATACATACATAATGTATATTCCACATAACTCTAGATTGGGAATCAATGAGCTTACATTGGGACCTCAAATGATGTACTTCATTTGGCGGTGCTAGCTTGTGGTTATGCATTTCGTTAAAATCAACCATATGAAAAGAATCTCTCACTTTTTAATAATAAGACCTGATTTACATTGTCTTCTTGCTGTAAATCTAGGATTCAATGGTGATCCTCAAGAATTCTTCTGATAAAGACCTTATTTAGAATACTTCTTGTGACAATTTTATCTTTTCCTCGTGAAGAAGATGATTGGCGCACACTAAAACCAATTAAACGAGCCTAACGATTGTAAAAACCATAAGCTTCATTTTCGGATTGAAATATCATTCCAACTTTAGGTATATTTTTGGATTCTTCATTTTCACCGTCCACATCCTACAAATATATAAAAAGTATATTAGAAATAAATAAAAAATTCAAAACACTGTTTTTTTAACAAAAATGTTATAACTTTATTTTTTTAGGAAAGAATAATAAAAAAGAGTTACTAATAAACTCTACAAAAAATAATATTTCAAAAATTGTTTTTTTGTTTAAGGAAAAAATTGGAAAAAAAAACATTGACTATTATTTCATGGAAAAAATAGTGGCGAATATGAAAAAAAATGGTCCATGCCTCTTTAAAATTCATCTGTTACGTTCTTCAAGATGTGGTAAAAAAGGAAAAAAGTAGTAGAGAGAATGATATTTGAAAATGATAGTTGGAAAAATAAAACAAAATATAAATGATATATAAAGAGGCTTAATTAATAACTACTCAGATTTAATTAGCAACTACTTACTTTTTTTCTGTATAAAAATATTAATTGTGCTCCTTTTTACAAGATAATAGTAATGAATATATATAAATTGATGAAGGTGATGTCATGTATGTGTGTGTATATATACTAGGGTATGCCCATGCCTGAAGGCACGACGCTAATTTTCGAAAGTATACATCATTCGTAGGATCATCCATCGTATCTAGTCAACATTAGATAAATAATTTTTGAAATAACCTACGGTATGAACCTATTAGTTTAAATTGGGCAAGTTTTCTTCATGAGACAATTCACCTTGGTCAAGAACAAAAATACCAATATACTATTATTAATGGTAAATCTAATAATTTAAAAAATTTGGGTAGAATTTCCTATGTTTATAACAATTCTCCTTCTTTAAGAACAAAAATATCAAGTATAAAATTATTAATACAGAACCTAACAATACCATAAAAACAATACTATGAAAACAAAAAATCATTGAGAAACCTATAAACCATGCAAAAAAAAAAAATTAACTCATAAAATTAACCTTTGATTGATGTACATATTGGTTTATATACATGTTATAGTGTGGTCAACTTAACCTCAAACCCATTCTGTGAGATTTTGCCCACTGAGGTGTCTCGTCTTGTAACACATAAGCAATTTTAGTAAATTTACATTTTCGCAACAATGGCTTCGAATCTTATATTTCTCCAATAGTTTGCTCTTCTTCTAGAGACTTTTTGGCCTCCTATACCTAATGCCATTTATGTTCATATTAAAGGCCCTTCACTTTTCAGTAACTCTCCTGTTTCTAATTGGTCCTCTTTAATAATATGGTCCTCTTTTAAAGGCCCTTTTCTCCAATTTCGCTCCATTTTGTTGGAACCGGTAATGTATTTTGCGCTACTCTTTTTCTTCATTGGCACCTGCTAGAATAGATTTCTCAATTTAATCGATGATCAAATCTAACCTATAAATAGTATATAACATAAGTATAAATATTCTGGCAATTGTTCAATTACCTACCGTGCAATTGTGAATATCTTAAAGTTTCATCTTTGAGATCAAACATTCATGTACATTATCAACCTCTGTAAAAATCAATATGGAAAGGTTCAAATCAATATCTTGAAGTTGCAATGAACACACTATGATTCTATTATTAATAAAAATGAAATTAAGCACAATAAACTAACACTAATCACCAAAATATGTACGAGTATCTTTATCTACTTGAGGTCCACAACAAAATTAGTAGAAACTATTAGAGGGAATACATATATAATGCTATACGCTTTGAGTCTTCGACATGCCCTCATGTACTCCACAATGGTCATGTTTTATTAAATTAAATAAAGATTTATTTCGCCTTTAACAACATATCAACACTTGACTATAAAAGAAAGAAAGTGCTTTCTACAACAACTATGATCGCATACTTGCGCCATTTGTTTCATTTCATTTTAACTGTTCACTTCTACACTATAGCTACCTTTGAGGAAAACATCCATATCTGACTGCTAAAAGTATATATACAGCCTCCATAAGCATCAATCAAAGAATAGGGACTACAAGAAAAATACCTATTTAAGACACTTTTAAAAAATAATTTACATCACTCATAGGTGAGCCGTTGTAAAAATTTTCATTTATTTGGTTTTACATCTCTCGTTAAATTAACCAACCTAAATAATTTTGTTTTTGTCTTTATACAACGATTTTATTTTTAGTTTTGGTAATTTACAACAGTTTAATAAAATACCCAGGTCACTGCTAAAATTCCTCTCAAACCCAGAACCGTCTCACTTCACCCACTCCTCCACAATCGAACTCCCTCTCGATCTATCTCCCCCTCTTCATTATGACACTCTCTTTCTCATACCATAACATATGTCCCCGTCCCTCTCCCTCCTCATCACGACACCCATCTTCATATATTATTTGTTATTGTAAGTCGATCTCTCTCTCCTCCTCTCTCATACTTGTGACACCCCACCTAATAAAATACCGGGCGATCACTCCTATATCAAATTAAAACAGGAGTCTCATATGGATCATTTTTAGCATCACTGTAGAAAACCAATTTAATTACTAATAACCTATTAGACTGGCGTCAAAATTTTACTTAACTACTCTTTTTAAACAACTAAAATTAAAACATCCACACAGTTTATATGAATGAAACTGAAATGAAATAGAATAACCGAACACTCGGTTCAAATATGATACAACCATATCGAAAACTGCATAAAAAGGTGGAAAAGAATAAATAAATACAATTGGGCCATTGGCCCGAATGTTTATACAGTACCTCTTATCTAGAGTACAAGGATAGAAGCGTCTATCGAGAACCTGCATGCATTCACAGCTGCTGCAGCTGACGTCTGACTCGAAAGAAGTGTCATCCAGGCGTCCCTGTGTCTAGACACCTATATATATATATATATATATATATATATATATATAGAGAGAGAGAGAGAGCAAGAGAGGGAAAATTAGATAAACGGGTCAGAGCCCGAGTTTGAAAATATTTAGCAAGTGCATAAATGCCTTATGTTTAGAAAAAGGTTTTATGTCATATTTAGATTTGGTATCGCACTCCCATGAGATACCCCTCACCTCTCTTCTAATAATGCACTCCTATCGCATCCTAACAGAATACCCTAGTCAAGCTACCTAATAACCCTAGTTATTCCAAGTACTAAGGGCTAAACTTCTCCCTAGTCTTAACACTATGCCAAGTTCGTGCGTGGGGTGTCTCGCAAAGCGAAATCCAAACAAGGAACCCCCCTGATACACTACTACGTGGCAAGATCGATCGTCGAGATACATTAGACTCTCAGTACATAATGTGTATATATATACACCATATAAGGGTTTCCAATATTAGAGCACTAAGAGTTAAACTTCTCTCCAGTCTCAACACCAAGGCATGTTCGTGCGTGGGGTGTCTCGCAAAGCGAAATCCAAACAAGGAACCCCCTCGATACACTACAACGCGGCAAGGTCGATCGTCGGGATCCATTACACCCTCAGTACTCAATTTATACATACACATCTTTTATATATACTAATCATGTTACACTTCCGGATATATCTCCCGGAATGAGAATTCATTCATTCATCATTATAATACACATCCGGATCTATCTCCCGGGCTGAGGTGTATTCTATATTCATATACAAAATGTTTACCAATTCAATTTTCATTTCAAAACTTTCTATTTCCCTTCTTCTATCCAGGAAATATATTTAAAAGCCAATTTTATTATCATAAAAATGCTTTTTCATTTCATATGATCCCATTTCCCTTCTTCCATCTAGGAAATGTATTTAAGACAATTCATTTATTCCATTTCCCTTCTTCCATCCAAGAAATGTATTTAAAGCCAATTTATTTTCATAAATTGCTTTAACATCAATAATGTCCCACATTATTGAGAATAGTTATATATCATATCATATAATGCATCTAAGACCGCCCGTCCGGGTTTCCCCACTTAGCGCGCCCCTAAATGGCTATCATCTTCCAGGGCCTACCACCAAAACAACCTGGGATCTTAACGAAACTGCAGGAAGCGGCCGTATGCCTGCGGGAGAGTCATAACCACACCCCAATTACCTCACCATAGCAGAAAAACATACAATAATCACTCATATGGCCTAGGACTATATCCACCCTGCATTCATTAGCCATGGGGCTTCACCTCATGCGCGAACTTCCCTTCTGATAGCATTTAGAGAGGTGTGTATACATAAATTATCATTTATGAAAATCATTTCTTTTCCATTTTGAAAACATTCATATTTTATATTCTCAAAATCATTTATATCATATCATATATATACTTTCATCACATAGTATGTATACCATATATTCCTCCTCGAATATATATATATATATATATATATATATATATATATATATATATATAATTGCCAATCACATCTAGCGATGACCAATAATCCCAAAGATTCTCTCAAAGAATCATAATCATGCATTCATATACACATGATACTAAACCCAGAGTATTTCCTTACATTGATAGGTAATACATACCTTAATCCCATCTAAGGATTTATAGGATATCTCCAATTATAACACTCCACACTAAGTGAATATATATCTATATTCCCAATTCATCCTAATTATCTCAAAGGATATACTCAATCCACAATCGATTATAATTATGCTTCCTTCACACATAATTATATAGGCCTAAATGCCCACTAAAATATCTCTGAGGATTATCCTCCCCCGATCAACCTTAAACTTAGTAGGTTGTGGATTCCATTTCCACAACCCAAGGACTACATCTCGTCCATATAATCCCTTAGAGGTCCCCACCCTAACTTAAGAACCATAAACCTTCGAATTCTATAATTTATCTATTTTCCTTAAAAATATAATTTAAGGGTAACACATTAAAACCCTCACCTTGCCCTCTTAAATTTCCTCAATTGGAGGACTATATACTCCTAAAAGGTCCCTTATGTTATCCCATAATTAACCTCAAATCAATTAGAATTGGAATTCATCCCATCCAATTCACCCTAGGAAAATCGCCTAACTTTCAAAAGGGGTCGATTGATCGACCCATGGCCCTCGATCGGTCGATGGTTCGATCGATCGATCCCCCATGATCGATCGATCGATCATGGCGGGCAACTTCTTCTTCGAGAAGTTGTTTCGTCCATTAAAGATTCTCCCAAGCTTTTTTCTCCTCACCCAACGTCCTACAACCTCAACCAACAACTAATACACATATAATATGGATTCTAAACGTCCTAGAACCCGAAATCACCAATTAATTTTGATTAAATCCTAAGTTTCTCCAATTAGCAAATTATTGGGGTTTATTCGTTTTAACTCCTGAAAACCCGTTTTATCCACGAAAACCCAACCCAAAATCTTTAGGGTTTGTTAATACCAAACTACGATATGAGATTTATGCTCAAAAGTAAATAAAGCAAGTAAACACTTGCCTCGTGGATATAATCCGATGATCCCGAGTCGAGTCCGGCGGAGTTTGGCCCGAGATCTCCCTTTTCTATCCTCTTTCTTCCTTCCTCTCTCTCTTCTCTCTTTTCCTTCTCTTTTACTCCCCTCTCCCTCCTTATATAAGGAGAAAAGGGTTTATACCCCTTAAAACCCAAAAATGACTCGTTTACTCAATTACGAGCCTGTTTAACTTTAAAATTCCCTGAAACTCAATTTTGACAATCGAACATTCTTTTCCGACTATCTCGACCATTCCGAGACTTGTGGAGCAGTCAAAATTTGCATCCGAGGTACTTGACCGCAAATCAATATTTCAACCCAAGACAATTAAATGCGGTATTCCCATTAAAAAATCATCTTCTGTCGTTTTACCCAACGACGACATATTATTAAAATACTCCAATTCCTTTACATAATCCCAAAAGTAAATATTTCACCCATCGACAATCATCCAATCCTTGAAAATCCCAAAAATCACTATTTCGAGAAATTCTCCAAATTCCAATTTATACTCAATTATGGAATTTAATTGTCTGCAAAAGGACGGGTTGTTAGATACTCCCCCCCCCCTACAACCGAATTTCGTCCTGGAAATTCAGATACAACCTACACCGCCAATCCTAGAATCGCTCCAAATATTAATACGTCAATGGAAATGATACTAACCCAATGGTTCCCAACCATACACTATACGGCTTCCACGGTCGTAAAGTGACTCCAATAGTGTCACATTACACCCATCATTTCTAGTGCCTCACGGCATAATCTGCAACTTTATATACTATGCCCCTTCTATTTCAGGTAGTATATAAAACTAACTCACTAAGGTTCCCATACACCTTTCTAACTCGTGCACATCTGCACAATCATTGTAAACACTCGACACGTAACACTCTCTCCAAATAAGGGTCTCCTTTCCTCGGTGTAATACTCACACATGGGTCCTCCCAACCCGCAAAATTAAATTCTCCTTACATAGGCACCACTAACTCTATTGAACTTCCATCCTACTAATTCTACGGTCTATGCGTTACCCTACCTACGCGAAACGTGTACACTCCTAAGTATATCCTTAGTGCCCAAGGCTTCTCTCAACTCCCGACATCTGCTCAGTTTCATGCGTGGGACGTCTCGCAAAGAGAAATCCAGACAAGGAACCCTCTCGTTACACTACTCCCTCGCGTTGTCTGTCATCAAGATATAGCGACCTAAGGCACAGCAGCGGGACGCCTAAATCCTACCTTGCTAAACTACGAACTCATTTCTACTACTCTATCTTATCAATCGGGCGCCTATTCTCTATCGAAATGTTATGATTTTCTTACCCAAAATATACTTCCTCAAAATTTTCCTTTTCATTATGGCCTAACTATAATCCTCAAATCAATTTCTCTAAGTCTAACTTCACCCACCCACTTGTGGTGAGAGGACCATTTTAGTGCTTTTCCATAGCACAATATTTCCATAAACATATCATCATCACATGGCTCATAGTCTATAATGTTTCATCCACACTATACGACTTATCAACAAAACCAACATCCTCACATCCTATAACATCTCTCCACTCCCGACGTCGTTAAGGTTCATGCGCGGAGCGTCTCGTAAAGCGAAATCCAAACAAGGAACCCCTCCAATTACACTAGTTCTTAACTTTGTCGGTCATGGAGGTCCATCAGTTTTAAAAACGCACCCGGGATAACCCCATCCCCTCTTTTAACAGAATGTGATCTGAACTCCTGTCTCTATCTAGGAGCCATACCACCAAGCGCTCGTACTAACTCTAAGTCCTTGCACAATAAATAATGAGCTTAAACTCAAAGCTCAACAAATAAGTCCTGCGGGCCTTAAATCATATCAATAAGGTCACCACATACTCAAATCACGATAATGAAATCTCTGTTCATCGAAGTTCCATCTATGCACATAATAAAGGCGAACTCAACCTGTATCCAGGTGAGATATCGCAATAACAACATGTTCAACCCTGGAACTCCGGACACGATAGTCTTGCCATCCTTATCCTATCGCTCCAAATATACCATATCATATTATACCCACCATATCACCATACTCGTATAATATGTATAAAATGAGTATCACAAGCCAAATATATACAAAAAAGTATAAACACCCGCCTTTATGGCGAATGAAGGAAAATAAAATTCCGCTATCGCGAAAAACACATAGGCATACATTATATAATGTTATCGAGACCGCCATATAACTCAAATTACACACACGAGTCTAGGGCTAACGAACACCGCAACTTTACCTAGCCACGCCAATTATACCTCTCCCTTCTGAGGTGAAACTCCTAACAACAATTTCACCTTACATCATTCCCTCATCTTGGATCACCCTGACCCTTCCAAGGTTATCAGTATCTTGGACTCCATTGCCGCGATTCTGACAATCACTTTACTAATTCCCCCTAACTTCTTCTTTGTTAGAAGGAGATTCCACTACCGACCTCATCAACATCGTTTTAACAAATTCCTCGAGTGGATGCCCACCAATGGGGTCCCCGAACAAACACATTCTCCATATTACTCTTTATCCACTTTCGGTCTCTGATCGACTCTTATGTGAATAATTCAGAAACTCCATTCTTTTCATTCTTGTTGAATCATGGGGACTCACGGTTAAAACTATCCGTAAGATCCCTTTCGAACCCTTATCATCACTGGAAAATTCAACTTTAGTACCACTCTCTACTACAGCGGTACTGTGGTACTCACAACTACTATAATTTAGTAGTCGTTGCACCAAGCCTTAGAAAAATCTACAAAGGAAGTGACCTCTACTACGGTCCACGTCCCCAAACTTCTACCAGCTGTTCCAGCTAAGCCCCGCCTCCTGCTACCATCCAAGCCCCGCATGTGAATCTCAAACGAGCGCGCAAAAGATTTACATAATCTCATAGCATGGTAGGAGAACAAGATCTCATAAGAGAAATCAACAAACCTAATCCTGATGATGCTCTATATCAAATCGAGAGCAACGCTGAAAGCGTAGTACGTCCGCACAGATTCCTAAGGACACTAGAACCTGATGCTCTGATACCATTTGTGACACCCAGCCTAATAAAATACCGGGCGATCACTCCTACATCAAATTAAAACAGGAGTCTCATATGGATCATTCTTAGCATCACTGTCTAAAACCAATTTAATTACTAATAACCTATTAGGCTGGGGTCAAAATTTTACATAACTACTCTTTTTAAACAACTGAAATTAAAACATCCACACAATTTATATGCATGAAACTGAAATGAAATAGAATAACCGAATACTCGGTTCAAAGATACAACCATATCGAAAACCACACAAAAAGGAGAAAAAGAATAAATAAATACAATTGGGCCATTGGCCCGAATGTTTATACGGTACCTCATATCTAGAGTACGAGGATAGAAGCGTCTATCGAGAAACTGCATGCATCCATAGCTGTTGTAGCTGACGTCTGACTCGAAAGAAGTGCCATTCAGGCGTCCCTGTGTCTGGACACCTATATATATATATATATATATATATATATATATATATATATATATATATATATAGCAAGAGAGGGAAAAGTAGATAAATGGATCAGAGCTCGAGTTTGAAAATATTTAGCAAGTGCATAAATGCCTTATTTTTAGAAAAAGGTTTTATCTCATATTTAAATTTGGTATCGTACTCCCATGAGATACCCCTCCCCACTCTTCTAATAGTGCACTCCTATCGCATCCTAACAGAATACCCTAGTCAAGCTACCCTGCCTAACTAGTCTGACACCCATCTCCTAACAACCCTAGTTATTCCAAGTACTAAGGGCTAAACTTCTCCCCAGTCTCAACACTATGCCATGTTCGTGCGTGGGGTGTCTTGCAAAGCGAAATCTAAACAAGGAACACCCCCGATACACTACTACGCAGCAAGGTCGATCGTCGAGATCCATTAGACCCTCAGTATATAACATATATATATATACACACACCATATAAGGATTCCCAATATTAGATCACTAAGGGTTCAACTTCTCCCCAATCTCAACACCAAGCCATGTTTGTACGTGGGGTGCCTCGCAAAGTGAAATCCAAACAAGGAACCCCCCCCCCCCCCCCCCCCCCGATACACTACTACGCGGCAAGGCCGAAAATCGGGATCAATTAGACCCTCAGTACTCAATTTATACATACACATCTTTTATATACTTATCATGTTACACTTCCGGATATATATCCCGGAATGAGAATTCATTATATTCATCATTATAATACACATCCGGATCTATCTCCCGGATTGAAGTGTATTCTATATTCATATACAAAATGTTTACCAATTCAATTTTCATTTCAAAACTTTCTATTTCCCTTCTTTTATCCACTAAATATATTTAAAAGCCAATTTTATTATCATAAAAATTCTTTTTCATTTCATATGCTCCCATTTCCCTTCTTCCATTAAGGAAATGTATTTAAGCCAATTCATTTATCCCATTTCCCTTCTTCCGTCCAGGAAATGTATTTAAAGCTAATTTATTTTCATAAATTGCTTTAACATGAATAATGTCCCACATTATTGAGAATAGTTATATATCATATCATATAATGCATTTAAGACCGCCCGTCCGGGTTTCCCCACTGAGCGCGCCACTAAATGGCTATCATCTTCCTGGGCCTACCACCAAGGCAACCTGGGATCCTAACGAAATTTCGGGAAGCGGCCATATGCATGCGAGAGAGTCATAACCACACCCCAATTACCTCACCACGCAGCAAAACATACAATAATCGCTCATATGGCCTAGGACTATATCCACCCTGCATTCATTACCCATGGGGCTTCACCTCTCGCGCGAACTTCCCTTATGATAGCAATTAGAGAGGTGTGTATACATAAATTATCATTTATGAAAATCATTTAATTTCCATTTTGAAAACATTCATATTTTATATTCTCAAAATCATTTTTATCATATCATATATATACTTTCATCACATAGTATATATATATCATATATTCCTCCTCGAATATATATATATATATATATATATATGGCCATAATTGCCAATCACATCTAGCGATGACCAAGAATCCCAAAGATTCTCTCAAATAATCATATCATGTATTCATATACGCATGATACTAAACCCAAAGTATTTCCTTACTTTGGTAAGTAATACATACCTTAATCCCATATAAGGATTTATTGAATATCTCCAATTATAACACTCCACACTAAATGAATATATATCTATATTCCAAATTTATCCTAATTATCTCATAGGATATACTCAATCCACAATCGATTATAATTATGTTTCCTACACGCATAATTATATAGGCCTAAATGCCCACTAAAATATCCCCGAGGATTATCCTCACCCGATCAACCTTAAACTTAGTAGGTTGTGGATTCCATTTCCACAACCCAAGGACTACATCTCATCCATGTAATCCCTTAGAGGTACCCACCCTAACTTAGTAACCATAAACCTTCGAATTCTATAATTTCTCTATTTTCCTCGAAAATATATTTAAGGGTTACACATTAAAACCCTCACCTTGCCCTCCTAAATTTCCTCAATTGGAGGACTATATACTCCTAAAAGGTCCCTTATGTTATCCCATAATTGTGACAACCCGCTCCAAATAATAATGGATGGCCAGCCCTATACTATAATAAATCAGGTATCTCAGATGGCACAGTCTCAACATCACTACTAAGCACTATAATATAAGGCTAACTACCCGAAATCATTAAGTGCGAATTGACAAAAATTTAAAACTTTTATAATAACAACAACAACAAAACCAATATTGCACATAACCAACAATATACATCTAACTATGATGAGTGAAAAGTGCATGCTCCAATAATATGAAAGAGTACAATACATTGTACAACAAAATCTCAACAATGAAATACCCGAATATGCTGTCGGGTAACAGACAATACAATAATTTGAGAAATGAAATATGGAAGTGTTAATCTACAACACTTGAATACTAACTCAATATACAAACTGAATCCTAATCTAGATGTACAAAGATAGGAATCGACTAAAGCAAAGTGCCGCAAGAGTCCGCTACTGCCACAGCTCCACAAATACCCTGGATGGATAACATCAAAGGCGTCCTTGCGGAGGAACACCTGAAGTAATACAATATATACAAGGAGAAGGAAAATATAAACGGGTCAGAGCCCGAGTTTGAAAAACGTTTTATAGCAAGTGTATTAAAATGCATAATAATTATAAATGCATTATTACATGATTTAGTTGGAATCGAACTCTCCGTAATAATTCAACTCACCTCTAATCTAAAGCGCGCACTAAACGTATGCACGTGATCTCCAAATGGATGTCCGATTTTAAATAGGTAAGAGGGTCCTAACTTAAACCCAAAAGGAGTATTTAAGCGAAATCATCTAACCTATCTCCCAATACATTTGTTTCCATAATTTATAAGTCATATACATTAACTTTAATGTAATAGTTATAGTTATCTTTATAGTGTTCATTTGTTGAACATATAAAGTTACATGATCCAATCATGCCCACATCATCACAATACATCAACAATCTCATTTACTAGAATTTTATATTCTAGTGATTCCCATATAAGGCATGAAACCATATATATAATTATTATATATGAGTTATTAGCATCAAGAGTTAAGGACTAAACTCCTCCCGATTCTCAACACGGTACTGCGTTTCATGCGTGGGACGTCTCGCCGAAGCGAAATCCAAACAAGGAACCCCCCCGTTACACTACTCCTGGCCGTATCGATCCTCGCGGCTCATTATGCCCTCAATGCAAGATGCATGTAACCCAAATGATTGTTATCTAATTTTAATTAATTAATATTCCCAATTCTCAATAGTACACGGCGTTTCGTGCGTGGGACGTCTCGCCGAAGCGAAATCCAAACAAGGAACCCCTCTGTTACACTACTCCTGGCACTGTCAATTGTCGGGATAGGTGATATATATATATATATATATATATAATTATGAGCATTAAGGGCTAAACTTATCCCCAAGTTCCAACATTACACTGCGGTTCGTGCGTGGGACGTCTCGCTGAGGCGAAATCCAAACAAGGAACCCCCCCGATACACTAATCCTGGCAATGTAGGTCGTTGAGGTCCATTATGCCCTTGATACCCAAGTACAAACACAAGCAATAATAACCATCCAACCGAGCTATAACTCGAAGGACGCAGGCTCACATGCTATCATCTTCCAGCAGCACATAAACGTAGCAAACTGGGGCCACCTGGTGGGGTTCAACGACACCCACCTCGTGATCTACTCACGCACACAACGTCCCGGGAAGCGGTCATAGCTCCTAACCGGCAAGTGAGAGCATCACATACCCACGACCTCTCACCCCCAAAATAAATAATGTATATATATATATATATATATATATATATATATATATATATATATATGTGTGTGTGTCATTTACTGACCACTATGGATGACTATGACCGGGGGAATATCCACATCCTGCTTTTCTAATCAGAATGCTCACCCTCTACGCACGAAACTTCCCAATGATAGCAAGGAGGGGGTATGCTTAACATGTATATACACCAGCATATAAGGTATACATACATCCCACATAATAAAGATATACCATTATATAAGGTATACCTGCACATCATTTCTATATTCATTATACGCCCTTAGGCGAAATAGATTAATATCATTATTTAGTATATCCCTCTCTTTTGATACACTAACCGTTAACTCTTGCACAATAACCCCACTTAGTATGTGCTATACTAATACTCACTTGAAGCTCACATGACGCTTCTAATAATGAATTGTCTCAAAATTCAATTCAAGTTAAGGATATTCTTGATCCTAATAAACCTCAATTTGCATACACGGTTCTCCATCCATAATATGGTTCAATTTATTTTATGAACCTTTAAAGATATCCCATTTGGGATTGGATCCTAAGATCCGATATCTCTAAGTTATTCTCATTCTCGGATCGTGAAATTGTTATCATCACCAAATAAAATCCCAAATAAAAGTGGGCTTCCCCACTTAGAAAAAATACCAAAATCTCCAATCGGTATTCCCCAAATACTAACCTCGATACTTAGAGGATTTTACACCAAATTGATATACTCTTTTAGATTCTCACTTCTCCAAAATCAATCACTAAAACTCCCCGACATTTTCATTTAGTCATTTATTTATCAATTTGCCTCATATATCGTCTTATGGTTCTAAGGTCTATAATCCCCTTATATAATCACTTAATCCTTTATGATACTCTGATTATGGAAGTCCATTCATACAAACCCAAAGAAGAAGGGGATAACTTAAATTCTCAAACTTGAACCCAAAACAGGGGACCGGTCGATTGGTGCCCAAACCGCGGTCGACCGCGTTTCTTAATTTTGCCTATAATTGAAGACAGTGTGCCCAATTCTGGAGGCGCGGTCGACCTGCTCTCTGTACGCGGTCGATCGGCCCTACCAGGACCACGGCCAAACTCCATTTTTACACAACTCCAACTTCTCAAAAACCCCCCAATAATTACATTTAACCACAAATCTTCAACCCAACCATATTCATAACATTAATATTCATCCTAGAATGCATTGAAACTAATTTCTATCATTAAATCTAAGATCTACATATTAAATTTAAGATTATACCCAAAAGTTAGGTTTTGTTAAACTAAACCTAAAACCCAAAATATCAATCCAAAAATCATGCAATAATTGGTACACAACAATTATTTAGCAAGTTTAATCACTTGCCTCGGGTTCGTAGGGTCTGAATCCGCCTTGAGATCGCGTGGAAACCGGAAATATCCACTTTCTCTCCCTTTTCTCCTTCTTTCTCTTCTTCTTTCTTCTTCTCTCTTTCTTTCTAGGGTTTTCCTCTTTCTCTTAAGTGAGAATGACTTCTCACGTGGCTTTTAAGCCTTATCCCACGAGATACACATCTTTAAATGATAATACACACTTTAAATGACCCGGTAACTTTAATTCGAGTCAAACGGTCCTAAATTATTTCGGAACCTAAATAGACCCCAAGTATAGTCATTTTGACTTTCTTGACCCTTCCGAAAACAATGGTACCCTCAGAATTGCCATTCGACACAGTTTCTAACGACTCCAAATTTTGGCCTCGATTGCCAATTTTATTATTTCTCCAATAAAATATTATTTATTTCTCCCAAAATAAATAAATCATTGTCTCCAAAACCTCGGGTTGTTACAATAATTAACCTCAAATCAATTAGAATTGGAATTCATCCCATCCAATTCACCCTAGGAAAATCGCCTAACTTTCAGAAGGGGTTGATCGATCGACCCATGGCCCTCGATCGATCGATGGTTCGATCGATCGATCCCCCATGATCGATTGATCGATCATGGAGGGTAGCTTCTTCTCCGAGAAGCTGTTTCGGCCATTAAAGATTCTCCCAAGCTTTTGTCTCCTCACCCAACGCCCTATAACCTCAATCAACAACTAATACACATATAATAAGGGTTCTAAACTTCCTAGAACCCAAAATCACCAATTTATTTTGATTAAATCCTAAGTTTCTCCAATTAGCAAATTATTGGGGTTTATTCGTTTTAACTCCCTAAAACCCGTTTTATCCACGAAAACCCAACCCAAAATCTTTAGCATTTGTTAATACCAAACTACGATATGATATTTATGCTCAAAAGTGAATAAAGCAAGTAAACACTTGCCTCGTGGATATAATCCGACGATCCCGAGTCGACTCCGGCAGAGTTTGGCCCGAGATCTCCCTTTTTTCTCCTCTTTCTTCCTTCATCTCTCTCTTATCTCTTTTCCTTCTCTTTTCTTCCCCTCTCCCTCCTTATATAAGGAGAAAAGGGTTTATACCCCTTAAAACCCAAAAATGACTCGTTTACTCAATTACGAGCCCGTTTAACTTTAAAATTCCTCGAAACTCAATTTTGACAATCGGACACTCTTTTCCGACTATCTAGACCATTCCGAGACTCATGACCCAGTCGAAATTTGCATCCGAGGTACTTGACCGCAAATCACTATTTCAACCCAAGAGAATTAAATGCGGTATTCCCATTAAAATATCATCTTCTGTCATTTTACCCAACGGAGACATATTATTAAAATACTCAAATTCATTACTTAATCCCAAAAGTAAATATTTCACCCATCGACAATCATCCAATCCTTGAAAATCCCAAAAATCACTATTTCGGGAAATTCTCCAAATTCCAATTTATACTCAATTATGGAATTTAATTGTCTCCAAAAGGACGGGTTGTTACAATACTATTTAAAATTTATTTGCACAAATCCCACACAACACAAATCTCTATTACAGCCCCAAATCACTCCCACATATTTCATTTAACTTGATCCTTAACATTAAGTTCTCTGCATCAAGCTACCATAATTCGCCACAAAGCCCAGTTTCGTAGCCGCAATCCATTGGGAAATCGCATTAGGTATGTTCATTTACGGGTCCCATTTCCATTTCTTTTTGACAAATCATTTATTGAACTTGTTGGGTTCAATTTTCGATTTAGATGTTTTTCACCTTTATGGGTTCTATTTTTTAAATTGTATTCTTCTTATTTTTAGGGCTAAGCCCAATAATTATCAAACTAGGGGTATCACAATTTTTGAGCTATTGAGGGTGGTGCTTGTTGGTGATTTTTAAAATAAGTGAGTAAGAGTTTTTGGGTGTAAAAGCTTAAAGAGCTTGTCCCACATTGGAAGTGTGTGGAAGAGGTGGGAAGATAAACCAAATATAAAAGGGGATAGTGTCCCACATTGGAAAATGTACAAAGCTAAGTGTCACCACTAAGCTATAAAAGGAGTGGGCAACCTTTGAGTTCCACATTGGAAAAATATTAAAAATTTGTGCACATAATAAGTACAAATGGAAGATGAAGAGTTAATTCATCTAGCATTTAAGAGGCTATTCAAGAGACCTCAATACGGTGCGAAGCACCGTACACACACGCACAGGTGCACGCGCACGCGCACGCGTGCGGGGCAGTGGGCTGTAGAGGCGCTAGTGGCGCACTTTGCACTTCACACGCCGCGTGTCCGCAGTGGTAGCGGGTTGCCGGGATTCGTCCGGGTCGGATCGCGATAGGTCGGGCGCGGTCACTTTTTGGTTGACCCGTGCAAAACCGATTCGGTATTATTATACCTGTTCGGAAATTACTTAAGACTGTTGGTAATTAACAGTCATACCTATTCGAAACTGACTTAAGACTGTTAATTCAACAGTCATGACTCTTGAAGACAAAGCCTTTCATTATCTATAAATAAAGGCTGCCTAAAACGAAATTGGATAATAACAAAAAACCCAGTTTCAAATTTCCAAACCCTGCTATTACTCTCTTACAATTTTCAGGAGATACAAATTCTCTTATTCTGTTTTGTGCACAGAAACAGAATAAGAACTTGATTGACTGTTCTTCGCTGCTGCATCTAAGGGCTGTCTTCAAACATACAATTTGCAGACAGTGCAATTGCTTCATTGTATCTTGAGTACGGATTTACTGATTCATGTTTGTATACCAAAATTGTTTGTGTGGGGCAAATACTGTATTTAGGAAAGTGACATCACGCCTTGAAGTTTTCTATTATATTCAGAAGTTACATTGTTGTATTGAAGTTGACTTTACTGTGATATATAAAGAGTTCCATTTCTGTATTTGCATTCATATTATCCAACAATCTAAATACAGTAATATCAGAAATGGCCGACTCTTCCAAATCACTTCGACAAATAACAGAAAGCTTTGTCAAGTTGGACCGTTTTGATGGAAGTAATTTTTTGCGTTGGCAGAAAAAGGTTCATTTTCTTCTAACAACATTGAAGATTGTATATGTCTTGTCACAACCGAAACCAAATGAAGATGAAGATGAAGATGAAACCGTGGAACAGACTAGGCAATGCACAAAATGGGAGATCGATGATTACTTGTGTCGTGGTCACATTCTCAATGCACTTGCTGATAATTTGTTCGACTTGTACCAAAATGTTGGGACTGCAAAAACTTTGTGGGAAACATTGGAGACCAAATATCTTACGGAAGATGCTACAAGTAAGAAGTTCCTTATCAGTCAGTTTTTAAGCTTTAAAATGCATGATAATAGGCTTGTGCTAGAACAATTTCATAACATCCAACGCATCATAAATCATTTCAAACTGAAAAAGTTAAATATGGATGATAATGTAATTGTTGCTGCCATAATTAAAAAACTTCCTCCTTCTTGGAAAGATTATAAGAAAGAACTCAAACACAAAAAGTAGGATATTTCACTTGAAGAATTAGAGACTCATTTAAGAATTGAACAAGAGTCTCGAATTCTAGATGGTAAAGAGGAACAAGAAAATTATGTTTCTAAGGTCCATGTGGTGGAGGAAAGAAAGGAGCAAAAATATGGCAATCATGGAAAAAATAACAAGCGGAAGAATTTTTCAAATAATTCTAAAGCAAACAAAAAGAAGAAAGGAAATTGTTTTCATAGCAACAAACCAGGTCACTTCAAGAAGGATTGTCGTGAGTTCAAGAAACTAAAGGAAAAAGGATGGACATCAGACACAAAGCAAAAATTTGCTGCTATGATATCCGAGGCTAATATGCTTGGAGAAGACAACTCTTGGTGGGTTGATTCTGGTGCCACAAGGCATGTTTGTAAGGACAATAACTTATTCTCTGCCTATGAAACAGTGGAAGGAGATGTTCTCTATATGGTAAATTCATCTACTATTGCGATTAAAGGCAAAGGGACAGTGGATCTCGAATTCACTTCTGGAAAAATCCTTAGCCTCACCAATGTTTTTCATGTTCCTGATGTTAGAAAAAATTTAGTTTCTGGAAGTCTTCTTAACAAATTTGGCTTTAAGCTTGTATTTGAGTCAGACAAATTTATTCATACTAAGAATGGTACCTTTGTAGGCAAAGGATATTTGTATGAGGGCATGTTTAAGCTCAATATCAATGAAAAAGATTCTTCTGCTTATATCGTTGATTGTCTTTCATTATGGCATAGTCGTTTAGGACATGTTAATACAAAGAAAATGCATTTAATAGTTAATTTAAATTTAATTCCTAAATATGAGAATGATATGAATGAAAAGTGTAAAATATGCATGCAAACAAAAATAACAAGATTGCCTTTTCCAAAAATAGAAAAAACTACATCTTTGTTGCAATTAGTACATAGTGATGTTTGTGATTTGCATGGAACACCTACTAGAGGTGGTAGTAAATATTTTGCTACATTTATTGATGACTTTTCAAAATATTGTTACGTATATCTTTTAAACTCTAAGGATGATGTGCTTGATAGATTTAAGACATATAAAAATGAAGTTGAAAATCAATGTGATTCTAAAATAAAATGTCTTAGATCTGATAGAGGTGGTAAATATCACTTTCCTCAATTTTGTGAAGATATGGGAATTATACATGAAGTTACTGCACCTTATACACCACAAAAAAATGGAGTAGCAGAAAGAAAAAATAGGACACTAACTGAAATGGTTAATGTTATGCTTTCTTATTCTGGTTTAAGTAAAGGGTTTTGGGGAGAAGCAGTTTTAACTGCATGTCGAATTTTGAATAGGATACCTGTTAAAGATAATAAGAAAACTCCTTACGAATTATGGAAGAATAGAAAACATAACTTAGGTTATCTTAAAGTTTGGGGTTGTAGAGGTATTGTAAGACTACCTGAAACTAAGAGAAAGAAATTAGGAAACAAAGGTGTTGAGTGTATTTTCATAGGTTATGCACAACATAGTAAAGCTTATAGATTTTTTGTTAGTGAACCTAATGATTCTGTTGAGGTAAATACAGTAATTGAATCGAGAGATGCATTTTTTTTATGAACAAAGGTTTTCTTCTATTCCTAGAATTAATAATGAAAAAGAAGTAAGCACTCCTTCACAGTTACCTGAAACTCCACCAGTAGAACAAGAAGAGATTAGAAAAAGTAAAAGACATAGGAAAGAAAAAATCTTTGGTCCCGACTTTGTAGTCTATCTTATTGAAGGAACTAGAGACACATCTTGTAATCAATATGATTTGACTCTTAGCATTGAAGCAGACCCACAAACTTATAGTGAGGCAATTAAGTATGTAGATTCAACATTTTGGAAAGAAGTTATAAATGATGAAATGGATTCAATTTTGGGAAATAAAACTTGGAAGTTAGTAGACTTACCTCCAGGATCTAAACCCATTAAGTGTAGATGGATTTTTTAAAAAGAAAATAAAAATAGATGGAACAATTGATAAATTCAAGGCTAGATTGGTTGCTAAAGGTTTTACACAAAAAGAAGGAATTGATTATTTTGATACCTATGCACATGTTGCTAGAACCGCCACTATTAGAATTTTGATTGCATTAGCATCTATATATAATTTTGAGGTTCATCAAATGGATGTGAAAACTGCCTTTTTAAATGGTGACTTAGAAGAAGAAATTTACATGGAACAACCTGAAGGGTTTGTTATGCCTGGACAAGAAAATAAAGTATGTAAACTTATTAAGTCCTTATATGGCCTAAAACAAGCACCTAAACAATGGCATGAAAAAATTGATAAAGTCATTATATCTTATGGTTTTAAAATTCATGAATCTGATAAGTGTGTTTATAGTAAATTTGCTAATGGTAAAGGTGTGATCATTTGTTTATATGTAGATGACATGTTAATTCTTGGAACTGATTTAGAAAGCATTAATAATACAAAGAATTTTCTGTCTTCTAAATTTGATATGAAAGATATGGGTGTAGCTGATGCCATATTAGGAATGAGAATAATAAGGAAAGATAAAAATATAATTCTCACTCAATCTCATTATGTTGAGAAAATTTTAAAGAAATTTAATCAGTTTGATTGCACACCTGTTAATACACCTTTTGAACCACAGCTAAAGATGATCCCTAATAATGGTAGAGATATTTCACAATTGGAATATGCATGAGTAATTGGTAGTTTAATGTATGCCATGACATGTACTCGACCTGATATTGCTTATGTTGTTGGTAAATTAAGTAGATATACTAGTAATCCAAATTTATTGCATTGGCATGCTGTCAATAAAATATTAAAATATTTGAAAGGAACTATGGACTATGGTATATACTATAGTGGATATCCTTCAGTATTAGAAGGGTTTTTTGATGCCAGTTGGATAACTGAGCGGGAGGATCATTCCTCAACAAGAGGATGGATTTTCACTCTTGGTGGAGGAGCTATTTCTTGGGGATCAAAGAAACAAACTTGTATAGCTCACTCTACTATGGCAGCTGAGTTTGTAGCATTAGCTACGACTAGTAAATAGGCAGAATGGTTAAGGAATTTATTAATTGAAATTCCAGTTTGGCCAAAACCAATGCCTCAAATATCTATACATTGTGATAGTGAGTCTACACTTTCCAGAGCTTATAGTAAAGTGTACAGTGGAAAATCTAGACATATTGGCCTGAGACATAGTTATGTCAGACAAATGATTACAGATAGTGTAATTACAGTGGATTATGTAAAATCAAGTCAAAATTTAGTTGATCCTTTTACAAAAGGTCTTGCAAGAGGACTGGTGTCTAAGGCATCAATAGGGATGAGATTAAAGCCCATTAATAATAATCACTCTTGATGGAAACTCAACTTGAAACTTGATATATTCAAGTCTCAAGTTCAATGATTAAAGTACATCATACGACGTGATTGTAAGCACTATAAAATTTAACATCCCAAGGATAAGTGCTTAGAACATGTAATGAATATTGAAAGAGGATGAGTTTAACCTTAATAGATTTATGGTGTTTTAAATTACATGGACACCTATGATAATCTACCTATATGAGTGTGGAAGTGGTGCCGCTTCCTATGAGAACTGGGCTTGACTCTAAAGCACTCATGAAATCAAGGTACAGACACAAGGCCTAATACATGTGTCGGCTTATATGGATAATCAGTGACTAAAAGATTTGTGTGTGAAGACAAATCCGGCTAATCAATATAGATTGATAGTTCAAAGATAAGTCTACTATACTTTCATGGTTAACCTTGACGAACCTTCACAGGGTATTGGTTCAAGTCGTGAGACACCAATGCTTATACACAGTCTTACAGACAATCAAAGATTTACAAAACTTATTTTGAAAATGGTGGAGGAATGTTGTTGATTTTTAAAATAAGTGAGTAAGAGTTTTTGGGTGTAAAAGCGTAAAGAGCTTGTCCCACATTGGAAGTGTGTGGAAGAGGTGGGAAGCTAAACCAAATATAAAAGGGGATAGTGTCCCACATTGGAAAATGTACAAAGATAAGTGTCACCACTAAGCTATAAAAGGAGTGGACAACCTTTGAGTCCCACATTGGAGGCGCTAGTGGCGTACTTTTCACTTCGCACGCCGCCTGTCCGCAGTGGCAACGGGTTGTCGGGATTCGTCCGGGTCGGATCGCGATAGCTCGGGCGCGATCACTTTTTGGTTGACCCATGCAAAACCGATTCGGTATTATTATACATGTTCGAAAATGACTTGAGACTGTTGGTAATTAACAGTCATACCTGTTCAGAACTGACTTAAGACTGTTAATTCAACAGTCATGACTCTTGAAGATAGAGCCTTTCATTATCTATAGATAAAGGCTGCCTAAAATGAAATTGGATAATAACAAAAAATCCAGTTTCAGATTTCCAAACCCTGATATTACTCTCTTACAATTTTCAGGAGATACAAATTCTCTTATTTTGTTTTGTGCACAGAAACAGAATAAGAACTTGATTGACTGTTCTTCGCTGCTGCATCTAAGGGCTGTCTTCAAACATACAATTTGCAGAGAGTGCAATTGCTTTATTGTATCTTGAGTACGGATTTGTTGATTCCCGTTTGTATACCGAAGTTGTTCGTGTGGGGCAAATACTGTATTTAGGAAAGTGACATCACGCCTTGAAGTTTTCTATTATATTCAGAAGTTACATTGTTGTATTAAAGTTGACTTTACTGTGATATATAAAGAGTTCCATTTCTATATTTGCATTCATATTATCCAACAGTGCTTGGAAGTGCTTAGTTTCATGCTTCCTAAAACACGGGTCAAAGATTTAAATAGAAATTTGTGGCTTAGGTGCATGTCATTTTATTTAGGTTTCATATAATTGATCGAAGATTACTGAATCCAAATCACTTTTAGGTGCAATATATTGAATTAAGCATTGTATCTTGTACAATTTCCTTGGTGACTGTCCAATGAAATTTGCAGTCTTTTAATTTTTTTATGTTATATAATTAACATTTATCTATGTGTAGTTCTTAATAGCATCATAACAGAAGAAGATAACTTCAAATTCACTTCGGGGACTCCCGCCCCCGAACCTCCGGCCTTTGTCAGAGATTTCGCACCCACTGACTCAAAATCGTGGGTTCACCACTATCCACACCACCGCATTCTGAGCGGCAACAAAGAAATTGCTTGGTTTAGAGCCTAAATTTGCGCAACTAAGTACTCCTCTACTTAGGTTTAATCTCTTCAATGTTAGAGTTTACAGACTCTTTCTCAAATTTGTTTACTTTAAAATATTGTTCAACTATTTACAAAGAGGTATTCATTGGCTTATCAAACTGTAGTTATTTATATATGACGTCACCCTTTGGCTCCGTTTGTTTGTTAGGAAAGTTAAGCGGGAAAATGATTCCCGGGAAAAGTGAAGTGAAGTGAAGTAAAGGAAAAAGAAAACTATTTTCTTGTGTGTGTTTGGTTAATAGGAGGAAAACTACAAGAACAATATAAATAAAAATAAATAAAAAATTATATACATATGTAATTATAATTTTATAATAAATATGAGTATTACAAATTTCTTATTTCAATCACTAGAAAATATGATTTAAATTAATAAGCATCCTTTAACACAAACATTAGTAAATATAAATTAAATATTATGACCATTTAATTAGTAAAAATATCAAGATATAGCATATTATTATGAATATTTATTGGTAAATATTTTAGAACTAGTTGTAACAACAACAACAACAACAACAACAACAACAACAACAACAACAACAACAATAATAATAATAATAATAATAATAATAAAAATAAAAATAAAAATAATAAAAATAAAAATAAAAACAATAGTAATAATAATTTATATGGTAATATAACAATTTTCTTTGAACTATCCTAGAAAATCTTAGGTCTTTGGCAGGATGTGTTTTGTGGGAAAGTTTTTCCTGCAGGAAAATTTTAGAATCACTTTCCCACAATTTTTCTGCTAACCAAACGTAAGAAAAAGTGCAGGAAAATTATTTTCCTTCACTTTTCCTTTCCATTCCTGACAAACAAACGCAGCCTTTGTGAAAGTACTGATTTGAATATTCTTAGTTGTCAAATTACCAATAAAGCCCCTCCACTCTGGTCTTGCACTCTACATGTTTGCTCAATTGTCCCACTATAGCATCTTTTTGTATTTCCATAGTGTTGTTAATTCACTTGGTTTTCTACGATAATGCTTGTGTGTGTTTTTTGCAAATGATTGATGATTTATAGATCAAATTTCAATTATCACTATATGATATTCGCTTCAGCTTCCATCTAGTATAATGGAAAATTTTCATGCGAATTTCTATAGAGGTGAAAGTTATTATTGTATCTGTATATTATTGTTTTCGTGGATTCTGTTAGCTTAGCATTATTCAATTGCAAATGCTCATGTCCTTCCAATCATTTTTCAACCAGATAGAAACTCATAACACAATATTCTAATTACAATACAAGCTAAGCTGGATTTTGATTTGTTGCCTTGTTTCTATTTCAGTTATTTTATTACAAAGCTATTCAGGACTAGATGTGGCCCAACCATACTTGGGAATACACATGCTTTCTCTATTGTATTTTGAATTTTAACTCGATAGGTAAGTGTAACACTTGCTGTCATTAGTATCTTTTCAATGGGGTGATGAGAAGTAAATATTAATGCTTCTAATTTTGTTTCTCTTAAATTAATTTAATTTTCTTGCTTGTTCTTGCAGATATTATAGCATACTGATCACTTAGGAGTTTATTGACATGCTCTTAGGCCTCGTTTGATGCGCCGTATAAGGGATCCGGATAGGATTAAAATATCCCATCCAATGTTTGGTATAATTTGGGATAGGATATGAGATGGAATAAGTTATCCTAAGTGAGCTCCTTATCCCATAAGGAATAGGATAAAAAAAAACCACCTCTAAGGTGGTATAAAATTATCCGGTGTCAAGCATGTAAATAAAGTTACCAAAGTGCCCTTATTAAGTTAGAGAGTCCAAAACAATTTGGATTCTTAACCCTCATCATGTATACCTACCTACGGATGTTTCTCCACTTTATAAATATAACAATATAACAGGAGACTTCATCATCAGGTATCTCCTCACCGATTTCCTTCATCATCAGGTATATATATTGTTGTATATAAACCTGCGATATATATTGTTGTATGTATAAACCTCCGATATATACATTACATATACAGCAGGTATATATATATATATATATATATATATATATACATGCGATAACTACCTGTTATATTACATATATAAACACCTGCGATACCTCCTACCTGTTACATTACATATATAAACACTTGCGATACCTACCTGCGATACCTACCTGTTACATTACATATATAAACACCTGCGATACCTCCTACCTGTTACATTACATATATAAACACCTGCGATACCTACCTGTTATATATACCTGTTACATATATATATATAGTGGCGGACCCAGGATTTTAGCGAAGGGTGGGCGAAAAATAAAATAACGTAATAAAATAATATTTAATTAAATTAAATAATATTAAAAAGATTTTAAAAAATCTCAATTTATAGAACCTGCGTATTATCGAGAATACCATATATATATATATATATATATATATATAGTCAAATTGACTTTCATTACAATGTCAACAAATTAATTTTTACAAACCAATTTTCATAATAAACTAACAATGTCAACAAATTATAGTAAACTAACAATGTCAACAAATTATAGTAAACTAACAATTACCTGTAGGTTAACAATTACAGTACAGGTTACTAACAATGTCAAAAAACTAATTTCCATAAACAAACAAATTGTTGCAGTAAACTAAAAAAACTAACTAATTTCAATAAACTAAAAAAACTAATCACAGTAAACTAATTATTACAATAAAAAAAATACCTGTAGGCTGTAGCGGAGAGGAGGAGCGGAGCCTGACTCAGGCTGCCTAAGGGTCTCACTGAGGGGGAACTGATGCTCGGAGCGGAGGAAGAGCTGCGGTAAGGTTAAAACGCGTAGGAGAGGGCGGGGACGGAGAGGAGGAGAGGAGGGGGAGCTGCCGTAAGGAGAAGAGGGGGAGAGGACTCCGGTAAGAGAAGAGATCTGCGGCGGAGACGAAGAGGGAGCTGCGGCGGTAAGAGGAGAGGGTATGGATCGTGAAGTACGGAAGAAGTGTGAGACGGTTAGGTTAAAATCTGAAAGCGCTTGTTTTTCAAATCTGAAAGCGTGTGTTAAATTAGAATAAGACCTATTTTCATTTTTGCCCCACAAACATACTACCTTCTATTTTGAAACATTACACAAAGGTCCCAAAAAATAAATACTTCGAAAAAAATTCTGAAAAACCTAGGTGGGCGGCCGCCCACCTTCGGGACCACCTAGGTCCACCCCTGTATATATATATACCTGCAATATATATATATATATACCTGCAATATATATATATGCAAGTATACATATATATATATACCTATTATATGCAGGTATATATATATATATGTATATAGTTATGCAGGTAGCAGGTATATATATATGTATTATCCAGGTAGCAGGTATATATATATGTATATAGTTATGTAGGTATATATATGTATATTATGCAGGTAGCAGGTATATATATGTATATAGTTATATATATATTATGCAGGTAGCAGGTATATATATATGTATATAGTTATGTAGGTATATATAGTTATATATATATTATGCAGGTAGCAGGTATATATATATATATGTATATGGTTATGTAGGTATATATATGTATATATACCTGCATATAACAGGTATATATATATATATATATATATATATATATATATATATATACATATATATATATATATATACATATATATATATATATATATATATGTGTGTGTGTGTGTGTGTGTGTGTGTGTGTGTGTGTGTGGAGTGTTAAAAAAACACCTTAAAAAACAGTTTAAAAAATAATAATTTTTTAAAAAATATTTTTTTTTTAAAAAATTATGTGGAGTGTCATGTTTTTATACAACTTTGAGTTAAAATGGATCTTTCGCCAAACCCCTCCTAAAAAAAGCAGTTAGTATTAATTTTACCCATATTGTAATTTTTTATATGCTATTGAAGTGTTTAATGCTTTTGCTTAATATATGATATACGTGTTGTAATTAAAACTCAATGTCGTATTATTTCAACGTGTTGTCTTATTCAGAATTACATAAGAAATGAAATGCCAGTAGATCCAATGGAACAGGCCTTTGAAGAAGAAGAAGAAGAAGAAGAAGAATGGGCTGAGGGGAGTAGTTTTCCATTGGATGATTCAATTAGCCAAGTTGAAACATCCAACCAATGGTCTGAATGGAGGGATAATTTAGCTGAACAAATGTTTAACGCATGGAGAAATTGATGACACATTTTTATATATGAGATTGATGTTTATCGTGTTATGTTTTACATTTGTTTTGTAAATAATTTTTTTTATTTCTTGTAATTATTTTTTATTTGTACAATGTTGTTAATATTTGTTTTCTCTTGTCATTAATTTATTGTTATGAAATAAGAACATATATCTCTATGTCAGGAATGGAAGGTAGCATGCCCGTTCAAAATAAGGTCAAGGGAAAAGTTAGAGATCGACGTGTATGGACTAGGACCGAGGAAGAATATCTCGTGACAATACTCGAGGAGCTTGTGAGACATGGGTATAGTCATGACAATGGCTTTAAGCCTGGAACAACGTTGGAAGTGGAGAAAAGATTTGAAGAAAAGATGCCCGGGTGTGGTATTAAAGCAAACCCACATATAGAGTCAAAGATGAAAGTTTTGAAGAAACACTTTAATTTGGTAACTGACATGTTGGGTCGTAGTGGTTTTGGATGGAACGAAACTTTGAAATGTGTCGAGGTTGATCGAGATGATCGGTGGGAAGGTTACTTGCAGGTAAATTAGTTAAATTTATTGTTTATCTCTTCATTGAATAATAAGACTTTTCACTATTTGACTTAACTTAATTTTATTTATTTACTGCAGAGAGAGCCTGATGCAAAGGGACTAAGAAATAAGCCATTTCCGTTGTATGATCGGTTGGGATACGTGTTTGGAAAGGATCGCGCTACTGGTACTGCAGCTGAGTCTCCTGCCGGTGCCATGGATGATATAGATGGTCAGGACGAGGAGAGTATTGACTTAAATGGTGCTACTCCAACACCAGTTGTGCAACCTTCCTCCAGTGTTCCTAACCCAAGTCAGAGAAAGAGGAAAAGAAAAGGCGATACTTGGAGTGTGGGCATGCAAGATATGACAACAGCTTTTACCTCGTTTGTAGAAAATTCGAACAAAAATTTTGAAGCACTTAGTGAAAAGTTTGGTGAAGATAAAGTAGGAAATAACAGGAAAAAAAAATGCTTGAGGAGCTTAACACTATGACTACTCTGAATGCAAGGGATCGCGTTTATCTAGCCAGAAAAATTGCCGAGCGAACGGATTATGTGGACATATTTCTTTCGATGTCAAACGAAGACCGTATAGAGTTTGTTGCCCAACTACTTGAGGAGGGATTTTAGAAATTTAAATTATTAACGCTTTGATTTGCAGACCTATGTTTTCGATGGATTAATTTTAATAATTTATTATTTCGACTTTAAGACCAATTTGGATGACTATATGCTGGTATTGATGACCTTGTAATGATGTCAGGTTGCTATATTGATTTTTCAATTTTAAATTTTAGTTTGCTTCGTTATGGAGGTATTAAAAAATATGTTATTGAGTTAAAATAAGTGATAACAGTATATTTTTGTATTTTTTTAAATATTAAATACAAAATAAGGGTATTCTTGGAAAACTGGAGATAAATTAATCATATCCGGAGCATTTCAAACACAGGATTGTATTATTATATCCCTTCCCGTATTCTTATCCGGAAGTGTTCCAAACGCAGTATTGGAATACGCCTTATACGATCCATCCTTATCCTATCCAATCCGACTGTTATCCTATCCTATCCGGACCCCTTATACGGCGCATCAAACGAGCCTTTACTCTTTTATATCTGGTTCATTTTTGCAGGGTCTGCAGTGCACATTCAGTCCTCACTGTGTTTAATTTTTTATTGAATTTTTTTTTTACTTTTTTGATTCACGAAAGACCACTCCATGATCTATCCATGTCTTTTGTTCCCTATTGTTATTAAACACACTTACCTAGAAACTCCTAACATATGGCACTCTCATTTATTCTCTTCAACATCACTGTCTAATGACTCAGATCAAACTGTGATCCTAGCCGTCGTCTCCCTCCTCAAGCATCACCGCTCAGAACCTCGGTGGACTCACCCGCGCTCTGTTTTCCCCAATGGTTTCCAGCCCTCAGAGGTTTCAAAAATTATCCTCCAACTCTAGGGGTGGCAATTCGTGTGCGTCGTGTCGTGTTCGGGTCGTGTTATGTCGGGTTCGTGTCAAGTATTAGTCAATCCTAACCCGACCCATTTAACTAATCGTGTCAGATGAGCAAACACTAACCCGACCTATTTATTATCGTGTCGTGTTCGGGTTGACCCGCATAACCCATTAAGTAAAATATAAAATAATTTTTTTCTTCTCTCTTAACCAATCATATGCCTACAATAACTTAAATTTAATTAATTTCAACTTATTTCAACACATAAATAATTTATCATTCGATTCTCCATGAATTTTATAGAATGCCTATCAAGATATATAAATTATCTAATATATTCTCCATAAAATATGTGTTAAGCGGGTCTATTCGTGTCATTTTCGAGTTATACGTGTTTGACACTAACTCAACCCGTTTATTATTCGTGTTGGCGGGTCGTGTCATATTCGGGTTCGTGTCAAGAAATCGTCAACCCTAACCCGCTAAATTCGTGTCGAGTTCGTGTCGGGTTATCGTGTCGTGTCAAAAATTGTCACCCCTATCCAACTCCGTAACAATCCCCACCTTGCCCTTCGCTTCTTCTAGTTTACTGTCCAACACTCTCTTCGTAATCACGCACTCGTCTCCTACTGCACCATCATCTAAATTCTCTCTCGTGCCCGTCAGAAGTCAAATGCCCAAAACCTCATTCAAAATGCAATGCGTAAATTTGAATACATGCATGATCCAAGTTTATCATCGTCTCCTGAAAGCCTAAAATTTTTTAAGCTTTCATCAGAACTTATCGAACTTGCGATTCGGCACCTGACGTATTCGATTTACTTATTGAAGCTTGTTTGCAGGCGAAAAGAATTGATTAGTCTATTGAAATTGTGTGAATGTTACGATCAAAACATATATATCCAACAATTAGTACTTGTAATTCTTTGAATCGGTTGGTTTTCAAGTGTCGTGGTTGTTATGCTGGGTATGATATGTATAGGGAGGTTTTCAGGTTTGATGGTGAAGCTGTGACTGGAAATTGTGGTAATATTAGGGTGGTTGCTCCAAATGCACATACATTTAATACAATTATGCTCGCCTTTTACCGAGATGGGTTATTAAAAAATGTGGAAGAGGTTTGGGGTGAAATGGGGGTAGCAAGATGTGCTCTAAATGCTTATAGTTATAGCATTATGATGGAGGCATACTGTAAGGATGGGAGGATCGGGGAAGCCATGAGCGTGTGGGAAGAAATGAGCATTAACTACGTGAAACATGATGTTATGGCTTACAACAACATATTTGGTGGGTTTTGTAAGATTGGAGAGGTTAGAAGGGCTGAGGAGTTTTTCAGATAGATGGAGATGAGTGGACTGGAGGGTAGTCGTGTCACTTTTGAACAACTCATTTATGGATATTGCCAGATTGGAGATGTTCAATCAGCATTGCTTTTGTACAAAGATATGCATAGGAAAGGTTTTAGGCCAGAGAGTTTGATAGTTGATGCAGTGATTAGAGGGCTTTCTGAGAAGAGTAGGGTTACTGAAGAATTGGAGTTTTTGAAGGTTGCAATAAGGAAACATAATATTATACCAAAGGGGAAGAGTTATGAATTTTTTATCAAGGATTTGTGTCAAGAGGGTAGGATGGAAGATGATTTAAAACATCAGGCATAAATGGTTGGGAAAGGCTATGGACTGAATTCTGAGATATATAGCGTGTTTATTGATGGGTATATGAAACAGAAAACACAAAACTAGCTGACAAGTTGGAGAAGGAACTTGAAACTCCAAAACTCCAGGATAGCAATTGTATATTATATATGACCCAATAATTACGAGTGATTTATATTCCATTCAGAGATGCTACAAATTTTCACTTGAATTGTCTCACTGAATATCTGAAGCTTGTTTGAGAACATGAAACTGATATGTTGATGCAAGTATTCTTTTTGTACTTTCTTATTCTAAGATTTGAGATGATGTCTGAAAATCCTCTAAAATAGGAAGGTGACATCTTTCTGGACATACAGGTAGGCTTTGGGAGCAAATATCTTCGTTCCATCATCCACTAAGGTGAGTAAACTCTAGTGATGATATAGTGCAAACATAGTCACGTGTATTGAAGTTTGTTGTGGAATGTGATGCTGAAATGACGATATATTTCCTTTGAAGATAATAAACTTGATCAGTTATATATGTGTTAGTTCAGTAATTTTAGTTCATTTCTACTTAATGGTGAATTTAGTTTAAATTATGGAAATCTTAACACATGAAAGTTGAGAATATAATTTGACATGGTTTTTCCTTCAATGACGTGATCAAGTCGTACTCGGCTAAGTGACTTAACAGTTAGATGCGTATTAAATATCAGATTTTGTTTACTCTTAAGGTTTAATAAAAAGATAGTATAATTTTTCCCCTACGAAAAAATAGGGTAATGAAATGATAGTTTTTATGCACTATTGTTATTGCTTGGGTGATTCTTTGGTAAGATCTCATAAGTTAATTAACACTCTAGTTCAAGATGTGCTTGAATCTATTACAGGCCCACTTCGATCAAAAAGGTATTTTTGTGATTATTGTAAGACAATCACATACCTAGGAATTCAATGCATATAAACAGGATAAGGATAGCGTGTTCACCAAATTATTTCACACTGGGGACCAGGAACAATATGTCCCTTCTTATGTTAACTAACATACCTGCAATGCCTTGGGCCATATGGTATTATATGTCTTGAACACTATAATACTCGAGCCTGGAGATCTCTTTATCCTTCAGATTTCTGTTTGACATGCTTAAACTTATATAATAATAATTACCATCAGTAGACTTAAGCTAACACCAATTCCAAATTTCACTTGGTCAGTTGATTTTTTATATATATAAACCCCTGCGAAATTTGGGTGCAATTGGCATCATGTCCTAGATACTGTTATAGTTCCTTTTAAAAATTTGTTTGACATGGTTAAAATTAAATGATTATTATTAACCCGAGATTTTACCAGGCATAAATTAATATTTTTCAAGAGTTTTACTGATTATTTTACATTTCCCCAACATTATTATAGATTAAAACGATAAATAGTGATTTTTTGTTGATTACTTCATATCTGGTTCTCACAGGCAACTATTCATTGCAAAATGGTGTCAAAACTTTGTTGCACGTGATTGGGGAGAAAGGGGGATATGTAATACTAGATCTCAGTGTCAAGGCATGCGGGATCAATTTCACATACATAGATAGCAAACAGAGCTGTGAAGATTCTGAAGGTGATTCATATCCTAATTTCCATTTCCTTGTAGGATTCTACCTTGACTGCTATATTCCGCAAGGGGAATATGCAAATGGGTTACAGTTGGGGATGATGATACCAGTCGTGTACTCTTTGGAGGTTATGATTTCCCATGCCCAGCTGTTATGCCTTGTCTTTCTTGTTGAACTTTTATAATAGGGAGCTATTTTGTTGAATACTGCCATGGTGGATAAAGGAGTTGTTTGATGGTGTGTAGGTAAGGTAAGATTAAGAGGGGGATCACTACATATCCCAGCCTTGCTCGGAAAGAAGAAGAAGCTAAAAAAGCATCAGCAGCATCCCTATCTAACCATTTAGATTTTCTCCGTAGATAATGCTCTCCCATACCTATTAGAATGTTATTCAATTATAGCCAACTGAACATTATTATTTTCTAATATTATATGCCGTCTAATTTAAGGTTGATATATTTGTTGAAATATGCATACATTTTGGGTACATTGTATTACTTAAAAAATATTACCTAGAATTCCATATATTTTCTGACATTGGCCTTTGTACTTTAGTGTACAGGAATTTATTTTCCATTCCAATTTACTTTCGGGCCATCCCGTTACCTAAATATTGTAGGCAGCAATGTCCAAAGTCCTAAGGGCATCTCCAATGGGAGATCTAAATGTGTACATTTAGATTGTTTGGCTTCACAATGGGATGAGGAATGTGCACAATTCGGAGAGAGAAAAGCTAGTGGGAATGTAAATGTAGATTGTGGATACACGTTGTGTAGGGGCCCACAGCTGGGCGGCTAAGGTTTGCCCGCCCAGCCCGGTAGAATGTTGTACGTCCAAAGCCTTTTCCAAAAAAAAAAAAAAAAAATGGCTTGAGCGGTAGAATGTTACCCGCCCAGGGGCTGTCCCACACTTAGCACCTCATTGCCACCTCATATTTGCATCGTCCCACCTCATATTTACATCATCCCACTGTGAGAAATACACCAACAATCTATCACAAACAATGTACATTTACATCTTTTGAAGCCATCCCATTGGAGATGACCTAACTAAGTTATTGGGTTATCGATATGGATATGTTGGCTTATATATTTTCTTTGGGTGTATGTCTTATATTGTATGAACTATGAAGTTTTTTCATATCATATTCTATATGTTGACTTCACACATTGGAATTTTCAGCAAACTACGCAACATGACTAAAGGGTATAGAGGCAGCTCCAACATTTGACAAAATTGTTTTCAGTAAGGTGTGTTTTTATTTTACAGTAGATAATTGTATCCCTAGTTTCTAATTGGTTTGGGGTTATATAATTTTCACCTAATTGAAAATTTAAATGGTGGAAAATATTTTCACTTATTGAGAATATTTTTTGTTTATTCATATAAATTGTAAATAAGGGTATCCGATATAATTATGAGATACTGGATAAAATGGTGAAGAAATTTTACTTCAAACTGGTGAAATTACTTTTCACCTACCCTGAACAAAGTGGAACCCTAAATTATCCAGACAAGGTGTCAATGCTCCAAATGGGGATCCCCGAGCAATGCGGGGCCATGTCATATTAGGTGATGCTATTTCTTGAGGAGCAGAGCTTTTCCGCACAACCTTCAGAATACGGGACATAAAGGAAGTTTCGTAGGGAGACAAAGCATTCTTTGCTACTTCTTTTCATATGAACTCCACATAAGCTGACCCTTTAGGTTGCCCAGTTGCTGCATCAGTTAATATAACCACTTTTAGCACATCCCCAAACTTGAGTTGCGGATCCTTGAGTTGCTCGATAATGTTTATTCTTATTTATTTGATTTTATATCTACTTATTTACTTGTACCTTCTGGTAATACATTTAATTCTCTAATATATATATAAATTAGGGTGTACCCGTGCCGATGGCACGGTGACAAATTTACTCCCAATTATTTATGGTTATAGCCGATGTCACGATTGCACATCCGTTACAGTGTATTTGTCTCTAAGACAAATCAATATGTATTTTTTACAACTCGAGTTAATTGACCAATAAATTTTGAAATGAAAAATTATATTTTTTGTCAAGTTTATTCATAATTGTGAGAAACACATGCTCTATTTACGACACTCATAATATCGCAACATTGCATGCATCATATTTTTGGCACATTACATAATTACTGGCTACAACACAATTGCACGGTAACAATATCATTCTCAATGTACTACTATGGTATGTTCTATTACCACATGCAATACACAATTTACTTTTTTTTTTATAAAAAGTTGTCAAAGAAAAATGTATTTTTGTACAATATACACTTAGAAATCATAAGCCTTTATTTATTTTTGTTATATAAAATTATTTATATGGTATGTATATATTTTATATACATTTTGTTTGTCCAACCATTTTTTTATAGCATATACTATCTTTCAAAGGCCTGTCTCATATCAATGGAGATATTTTTTGTATATCTTCATAATAAATATTTACACACGAACCTACTATACCTTTCTTATATATATATATATATATATATATATATATATATATATGTGTGTGTGTGTGTGTGTGTGTGTGTGTGTGTGTGTGTGTGTGTGTGTGTGTTCTATTAGTGTTGATTGTGTAAAATTTTTGTGGGGTTGGAATAAGCCTATAAGGGAACTATAAGGGAACTAAAATTCAATCAAAGCCAAAAATATACGAATATAAAAATAAAAATGGATCCTACCAAACATCTACTTCGTGAATACAAATTAGAAAACAAAAACACCATCTATAAATAAATATAAATAATGTAACGCCTACTAATCTTTTAACAAACAAATATTGTTGTGATCAATAATGACAATTAAAAAATAAAGAAAGAAAGAAACTAATAACATGAGTTTTCTTTATAGGATGAAAAAACAAATGGAAAAGAAGAAAGTGAAAAACTACCCTCAATTGCAAATGAAGAAACTAATAACTTGAGTTTTCTTTATCGGATGAAAAAACAAATGAAAAAGAAGAAAGTGATTAAAAAAACAATAAAAATAGGGCGGTCCGGTTCGGTCCGCCGGTCTAATTGATTTTTTGAACACCCATAATATTTAGTAACATAAAAAGCATTACCTTTTTTGATGAAAAAGTCAGATTTCCAAACATTAATAATTAGATGTTGGGGAAAAAGAGTTTTGGTTACTCTCGAGGAATCAAACAAAAATATAAAAAATTAAATCTAAACAATTGAAGACTACTCACCCAAAAGTCTATATATCAAAGTTCGGTTTCAAGTTGCATACATTGGCATTGTGTATCAAAAACATTTTTTTCAGTCTACAACAATTAATGATTTAAAAAATGTTTTAATTTTTAGCAATAATAAAATTGAATAACAAAACCCTTTACTGTATTTTTAACTATCCATACTTACAAAAATGATACAACGACTTGATTTTGAGACATAAATCCCAGACTTAATGACATGAAACTATCATGTCAGCACCCTCAACTGTCCTCATCACCCACAAACTCGTGAACCCATTTCAGGAAAAAAAAATAGGTAGCATCTTCTATAAAAAAAATCTGTTTTCTATAAAAAAAAATTATACTACAACTATAAAAAAAATAAAATCGTTGACGCGAATAATTATACTCCATTTATCTATGGGTTCCCTCATTTATATTGCATTTATACATATCGTTGAGGCGAATAATTTTTTTAAAATAGTAAAATGAGTTTTTTTGGGTCCACACAAATGTTTAAATACCACACAAAAAAACTCAACCCAAAATTTTTGTTATTTTAAAAAAATATCCGTGTTAGCAGTACGTATAGGCAGTCCGACAATCTATACATATGATTGACGCGGACCATTTTTTTTAAATAGTAAAAATATTCTTTTTATTTTTTATAAAAAATGGTCAGCGCCAACGAAATGGAAAAAAAATATGATTCCATGCCATTTTTTTTTACAAAGTAGGAAATTATTTTTGAGTTAAGTTTTTCTAAATAGTAAAAATATTATTTTTATTATTTGTAAAAAATGGTCCGTACAAGCATTGGCGCGGACCATTTTTTTTCATTCCGTTGGCGCGGACCTATATATACTATTTAGAAAAAATGGTCCGCGCCAGCGGTAACTGCCTATATATACCGCTGACGCAAACCATTTTTTTAAATATCACACGAAAAAACTAAAACTAAAAAATAATATTTCTACTATTTTAGAAAAAATGGTGTGTGCCAGCAGTATGTATACTATTTTAGAAAAAATGGTGGGACCGCCTATACATACCGTTGACAAAGACTTTTTTTTAAATGGTAAAATGATTATTTTTATCATTTAAAACAAATGGTCCGCACCTTTGGCATGAAAAAATACGATGCCATGCCATGTTGTGTTTCAATTTGGATCTTATTTCTGAAGGTCCGCGTCAGTGACACATTAAGTGATTTTATGTGGTTGGTGACTTTTTGAAACAAAATAAAAATACTTAAAACTAAACCTGTATTAAAAAATATTTGAGAGACTATTTGATATGTGATCCAAAAAATTAACATTATAGTGTATTTTAACACATAATTTTAACATATATTTTTTCTATATATGGAGTGTATTTATGTTTTTTAAATGAACTTTTCTTTTTTATATATGGCGTGTATTTATGTTTTTGGAATTTATAAAGTGATAAAACAAATAAATAAAGAGATGTTTGGAGATAAATAAGTATTGTTAGATTAATGAAGTTTGGGATTTAAGTAGAATTTTCATGTCGCTGTAGTCTTGCCCCCATACTTATGCATGGTCTTCGAGTTCTTTCAAGCATATAGCTGATGTGACCCTTTAATAGTAGACAATATGGCACCACTCTGTCGTCATTTCCCTACAGTGAAAATAGCTTTTAGTCATCCCATTCATGTCTAGCCGTCCTTTTCCTGCATTGGATATTTTTTTAAATTCTTTTTAGGCTCCGGGAGGATAAAATGCTTTGATGATAAAAATATAATAAAGCATTGCCAAAATAACATGAAATTCTTTTTAGAAAAGAATTAACCCAGAAATACGAAACTTCAAATAAAATTTACCCAATAAATTATCGGCTCAATTAGAAGGTGGAAAGCAAATATATGTACGTGTCCATGTACAATTTAGTTTGGATAGCAAACATTAAGATAATGGATACCATGTTTTTGTATAGTTTTGTTTGGAAATTTTAGGTACTTAATAAAAATATATAACCAAAGTAAAGAGAAAAAAAAAACGAATAGACCCAAACTGAACAAAATGTCATGGCTGGACAGAAAATGGATCTGAAACTTTCTCAAACTTAAGGCTTTAGAAAGGAAGACGAATCCACGAAAACACGGAACTAAAAAACACCCAAAAAAATAATGTTATACATTTGACCAAGATATGGTCTGGAAAAAAAATGAGGGTCTACAGAAAAAGTGATTTGTTGTGGCCAAAACTCAACAACTGTCAAATCTTGCAAGGGGTAGATCCAAAATTCAACCACGGCCAAATCCCCACACAATGTAAGACTCTTGCTACAAAAAAAGGATGGTTTTTAGAGAGAAAATACCAAATGTAAGACTCTCTCTCTCAGAGTTGTTACTCGTCTCTCTCTCTCTCTCGTCTGGTAGCAGGTCGGCTAAAGCCATTTAAAGGCTCCACAACCCCCTCAGTGAAAAAAAATGCTTGGCCCAAGAAAAACTAAATGCTCGGCTAAAGCCATTTTAAAGGCTTCCTCTGCAACTCACTTCCCTCTGCCATGTCATGAAACCAAAGAAAAACTATAAACCAGGTAAGAGAAACATGAAAAAAAATTGTACTTCCTTTACCTGTTTTTGAGCTTTACAAAAATTGTACAACACTCAGGTAAAAACTCAAGCTTTTCAGATCTACAAAACATGAAAATGTTAGATTAAAAAATGGAATCTTTAACTTCGCCGACCTGGATCTAAAATTTACAACTTCGGAAAAAAACGCATCTTGACCAGGATGAATCTTCAACTTCGCCGACCCAATAATAAAGGGTGAGGCTGAAATTATTACCGATAGTTGCTCTCCATCTCTGCTTCTTCTGAAGAAACAAACCAGAAATCATCTCTTAGCAGATTTGAACTAAATTAGGAAAAAAAAAAGACAAAACATTGAAACCAAACCCACTAAAATAAACAAAAAAAAGTGGTACACCATCTCTTCTTCAGTTTCGTGCAAAAAACGAATGAGAATGAGAAATGAACAAACAAAAAAAACCCAAACCCAAAAAAAAGAACCAAAAAAAAAGACAAAACATTGAAACCCATCAAACCGCTTCTTCAGAGAGAGAGAGACAAAACATTAAAAAACGATAAGAGAAAATTGATGGTAAAAGTGGTACACTATTCTTCGGTTTTGAGCTTCCTTTGGGAAAAGTGGGAACCATCTCGAGACGTGGCACATTCAACCTGTAAGTTGAAAACATTTGGATTTCTTTGTTTCTCAAATTGGGTTTCTGAAAAAAGAGAAAAACGATCACCTCAACAGTTAAAAACATACAACTCTCAGCCGTTAAAAACATGCATCCATACATCTCCATGTCCCATCTCAGTTAAAACCACATATGTTTCTTAGACCAAACATGTATTGTCGACGACAACGGAAGGAAAAAACGAAAATTTTAGACCAAACATATGTGTGGTCTACAACGTCAGAAGGAAAAAAAATCAAACCACAATGGTTTTTCTTGCACCAAAAAAGAAAGTAAATAAATAAATAAACAATACTACCTTTAGAAAACCCGTCGGTCACCATCACAGTTTGGGTTTCAAAACATCTACGCTTCGCCGGTGGTGTTTCAAAACAGAAATTGGGAGAGAGAACTCGAAACGTGGAGTGTAGATAAGTGAGTTTTCAAAATAGAGAGAGAGTGAAAGTGAAGAGAGAGAGGTAGAGTTTGATTCAAATTAAAGCTGATATTTTCTCCTCGAGCCATGTGAGGAAGTTTTTCAAGCGTGGTTTAGTCAGAACATGTACTAAGATGGCTTAAATTTGACACGTGGCACACTCTTGCACCATGGAAATGAGGTAGCGTGGAAATGAGTTAGTGTGGACAAACGATGTAATCTCAGCCGCTAGTTGATAAACACCAAACTCCTCAACATGTAATCTGAACCGTTAGTTGGTCTAGACAAAAAAAACCCTCCTCCTTTATTATATAGACTAAGGTGTACCCGTGCCGATGGCACGACAATAAATTTGTTCCCATGATATTTTGTACTCGTGCTAACAGCATGACGATAATTTTGTTCCCGCGATAAATTTTGTGAACTTTACTGACATTGTGAATTACCCTTGCACTCAAATAACATAGGCTTGTCTTCCCTGCCGATGGCAAGGTTAAAATTTTAATTGGATAAATTTATGTTTCTTGCAAGTGAAATTTAAAAATGCTCGTAATGTTCACTATTTCATTGAAAAATCACATATATGAAATCTAAATAAAGGTTACACGACTCGACACCGTCATTAATTTGATTTGGTAAAATAGATTGCGCGATTAAATTTTACCGTGTTGACACAATTTAAATTTGACTTTAAACTAAAGTCACGATCTCCTCATGCAACTTAAAACTTATTCCAATGGCATTCATTTTTTATACCAAACCAATATTCTAATTGCTTAATTGAGAAAATTTTAATCTGTCAAAATAAAATTTTAGGCTGTTAGGTCAAAAATTTATATTAGTATATATTTAGTGAGTGATAGCATCTACTTAAATTCGTTTGTGATAGCATCTACTTAAATTTGTTTAGATTATTTACCTTAATTAGTACATTAATATGTTTACAACTATGTGCAAATAAACACACCCCTAATTATACTTTTAGGGTGCACCCGTGCCGATGGCACGGTGATAAATTAGTTCTCGTGTCGCCAACAGTTCATATTCTGCATCAATGGCACTATCTTAATTCCGTCCAAAGTTCAAAACATCACAATCATATAATTTTATTGTCTTTAAAATTTAAGGGGTTAGAAAATCAAATACACGTGAGTCCAAGGGGGATTGTTGGATTAAAGGTTTAAATAATTAAAATGACACAATCATATATAAAGACCACTTATAACAAAATAAAGTCTAAATTATAACAATTGAATACAATGGTCATTAATATTAACATAATCCACATTCTTTACTATACTTTTTATTCTCATAATTAATATTAACATAATAAAGTATACAATAATATTTTTACAAATAATATAATCAAATAGCAGTGCTGAGAGGAGCACATTGAACTGAAAAATCAAACAATATATCAGCACTGCTGCAAGGAAAACATATTTCTTCATGAGGGCCTCATTTTAAATTGTCATCTCAATGATTGTGCAGGGTCCATATTTCATCATTGTTATTCAAAACAAAAACTGATTGGAAAACTAAAAAAACTTATATTGAAATCAGATTTGGTCAACAATATCATCAAATTTAGGAACGTAGCCATGCAATCCTTCAGAAAGACCCAAACCCGGATGATCAATGGCGTAAACACCATAACCAGAGACAACAATTTGCTTAGCAATACCTGAAAATAAGAATCTTCTTCGATCAAATATGTTTTCGCCCATATTTCTGTCTAAGTATTACCGCGGAACTTCAAAGCAAAAAATGTCAATGTTACTCATTAATTACATACCGAAAAAATACGGACCATTGATTAATAAATTGTATTGAGTATGGACCATTGATATGTTCACATAAGGAGATTAATAATTTACATCTCACACATAAAATAATGATATCCCTATCAATAGTCAAAAAGCAACCTAGGCATTTATAAAATCCAAAACTGTTGAGATGTGAAAAAGGGACCCAATTAATGAAACTCCGGAGATGTTAACCTCTAGAGCTCTTAAAAAACCTTCGGTTCACCAACACAACCACATAAAACAACACTAATCCACCCTCTACACCATCTCACCGTCCAATCTCTCCTTCTCCATAGATCGACGCCACCTCACGTGGCACCATGTCATTAGCCCCCAGATCTGGCGCATGTACCCCATCGTTGCCATCGTCGGCAACAAAATCATGGACTGCAGTCAACACCGGGTCTGGCACATGTACCCCATCGTTGCCGTCGTCGGCAAAAAAAAAACATGGGACTGCAGTAAAAAAGATTTCAACACGGTAATATAAAAAATCGTGTGGGTATTCAAAAGATTTCAACACATAAAATCGTGTGGGTATTCAGAACCAATAATCGTCACCCTGTGTTGCTATCTACCTGTTTCAACACCATAAAGGTCTTGTACCTGTTTCTCGTCGGTATTCAGAACACATCCAAATATGGGATGCAATGACGAAGCCCTACCATTCCAAAGATCTATGCACCCTGTGTTGCTATCTACCGATGGTGCTAGAAGATCTACAAAAAATAGCGTTCAGATCTGCAAAAAATAGAGTTGAAATAGCATTCAGATCTGACACAGCAAAAAATAGAGTTGAAATAGCAAAAAATAGAGTTGAAATAACACAGGGTAGGAAAGAAAAAATATCGAAGGCTTTACCCAGCTTTGCTATCAACCGACCGAGCTATGAGATGTGTAAGAGAGGGATGAGAATGTGGCTGGCGGTGGACTGAAACGGAATGAGAGGGAGAGGATGGGGGTAGAGCAACGGACTGAACGGGATGAGATATGTGTAATATTTTTCTCTCTTCTCTTTGTAAAGAATTTGGTTGCAAATGTGAGAGAGAGGGTATAAGATATGATATGACCCCATATCTTATATTTTGAGTTCCAATGCACACGGCTGCTGCGAGGCTCGAGGTTATATTTTGAGTTCCAATGCACACGGCTGCTGCGAGGCTCGAGGTAGGTGATTTGGTTCGAAACGCAATACTCTTATTCATACTCTCTTTCTCGGCTCCTCAAATTTAATCTGAGCCACCAGTTGATAAACACCAAAATCATCAATTTTTTATCTGAGCCATCAGTTGGGAGAGACAAAAAAATCCTCCTCCTTTATTATATAGATTTTTTGAATAGTAATAAATAAAATATTTTTGTTATTTAATAACTTCATACTACAAAAAGAGAAAAATGACCACAGACAAAGTACTTGTGGTCCTACTCCCTCCAAACATACAACAAATGAACTAGAAATACAGAATGACCCTACATCAGCCAATTCTCCTTAGGGGTAAACAACAATCATATCATAAAGAGAAAAAACCGTGTCCTATAATTTAGTTTCATTTAATTTTGTGGTTGAGCAACATCTCATGAAGCTCGGCAGCGTCCATTTGCTTAGCCAGATTCTCTGGCCTGTAGTAACTAGTAAACGGATCTGGGACCCAAGAAGTGTTCTCTATTACATCTTCCACTGTTTTCTTCATCATCACACTACTTCTTATTCCTCCATTTAGCATATCCACGTCTGGTGACAACAAGGGAGAATCTATCATCGAGAAAAGCGGAGAGAAGTTTAACATTGGAGAAAGATGGAGCCATTATAGTTTTATTTAGATGAAGAGAGAAATCGAACACTGCTGCAAAAAGCATCGAATGAAAACCTCAGGCCCTCTCTTTCTGGAAGATTTCTTCTTTGTAATATTTCATTCTAACATTGGTTTCCCCCGCAAAGTGTGCTTCTCAAGTTTCTAATTTGAAATGCATTAAGGCCATCTCCAATGTCCTTTTCTATCTTACAAAATTTCTATCTTAGAAATTTAAGAAGACAAAAAACTGCTCCAACAGTAGTAACCGATATGATGTGTCTGCTGAATCAGATTGAAATTTTCTTCTGTTATTTCTACATGTAGAAATCTGACAATGGTAATGACTTGGACAAAATTTAACCACCCACCTCTCTTTGAATATGCAAATGGTTGGTTGAAATCCAAACATTTTTTTCGGAAATCACGCCATCTCACATGGAAAGGCAATACCATTGGAGAAGTAAAACAAATGTATTGTACGACCAATTTAGAAATTATCTCAAGTAGATAAAAAAAAGCCCTTAACTGCTATTTGGAAAGAAAACCCATTGGAGAAGGCCTAAGAGGTTTCCCGATTATTCGTAGTGCGGATGGTTCATTCGACGTACTGAAGGTGATAATCAAATGTCCCTTTACTCAGTGTTCCATCAAGAGTTTCCCAATCATTAATCTCTCCCATCAAACATGATTTTTTTTAACTTTACACCCTAGATAATTTCTTAGTTTGAGATACCACATATGTGTTAATTAATTGGAGTTACCCCATTCATTGAAATAGATAATGCATAAGGTACAAGTGATTGTTACATGTGTTGGGGGGGGGGGGGGGGGGGGGGGGGGGGACTCTGAATAACGGATTATCTCAGAGGGTTCAGTAAAAAATCACAAAAGAAGAAAATTGGGGCTGTTTGGTTTGCAACTATAATTCTGTTTTCTGTGTTTAAATACAATTCTGATAAAAATCTTCGTTTGGCAACCTATTTTTAAACACAGAATTATAATATTCCTATGTTATAATCAAGTTTTTGTGTTTTATAACATCTGTTTTTTTTTATTTTTCAACTCAGAATTATTCATTCTTAATATTTTAAAGCAATTATACATTAATATATAATATATATACATAATACATTAATGTGTGTAATTCTTATAAATAAAAAATATATATGTACATATACACAAAATTACGTATGGAATAATATAAAGTTAAATAATATTATCAATAGATACATGATACTTATATATAGTTTTATACATGTATTATTAATGTATGGAATAATATAAAATATACATATAGTACATATGTATTAAAAAATATTATCAATTCATGTATGTATATAATTTTATAGTGAATTATATATGCGACATCATTATAAATATATATATATATATATATATATATATAGAGAGAGAGAGAGAGAGAGTTAAACTCCCTAACATACCTCATTAAATATACCTAAAAATACATGATATTAAATGTACGTGTATATAATTTATGATGTATGTATGTATGTATGTATATGTATACATTCATGTATCATGTATGTATGAAAGTTTTATATATATATATATATATAAACTCCACAACATACCTCATTAAATATACCTAAAAATACATGTTATTAAATGTACATGTATATAATTTATGATGTATGTATGTATGTATACATTCATGTATCATGTATGTATGAAAGTTTTATGTATGTTTATATGTACATACATATATATATATACACACACACACACACACACGCATATGTATGATATAAATATACATATTTGTCAATTTTGTCAAATTTTCAAAAAACTGTATTTAAAAACAACTTTACCAAATGCACACCAATAATTATAAACACAAAAAACTGAATTTTAAAACTGTATTTAAAAACAGTGTTTAAATCGAATTTTCTGAATAGAGAACCAAACAGGCCCAGTGTTCTCACAAGTTGTTCTTTGTTCTACAGGAAAAATAGTTGCAGTGGGTAAAGTTATGGCTCTCACCCCACAAGCGGTAGCGCATAAGCAATTTTATCATACGAGGTAAACATGTCTAAAGGATGCAGTTTTTTTACTATATTATGTAATTTGGTGTTCTCTAAAAAATATGTTTGTTTTGGACTCTATAATAGCAGCAGTGGGACTGAGATTGCCAAATTTATCACAGGGATCTCAGTTTTCCCCCAAAATAACCCAAGATAACTCGTAGTCTATATTGCAAACTCACGCTACACCCTACCCCACCCCTCCCCTAGCTTTGGATTATAACCAAGGTTCTAAAAAATGCGGAGCGTGATCGAGGCGTGGAGGCCAAGCCTTAAGCCTTAGAAGCTTAGGTGGGCCTAGGCGTAAAAAAGCGTGAAAAGGCGTTTAGGGCTTTTTAATATATTTTAATATTTTTTAACCATAACAAGGCTATCAAAATACTAAAATTGTACATATCATAAATATATGTCTGAATATTTGCAAATAAAAATACTATTTGATTATTTTGGGTGAGATAATGGTCCGGTTTGTAAAAAAATCTTTAAAAGGCGATATCGTTTCACTAAAGCATTGTTGTTTTTAGAGAAAAAGTACGCCTTAAGGGTTTTACCAAGCATAAGGCGTCAAAATCTTAGGGCGAGTCGTTTCTCCCAAGCCTCAAGCCTAGGCGGAGCCTAGGCGGGTTTTTTAGAACAGTGATTATAACTGAATATGGCAAAGGGATGGGCCAGGTTTTGTTCGTGTTGTGGAATATTGAGTGACTTAAAAAAATGCACAACCTATGCCTGAGTCATTACGAGTTAAATAATTCATATTCGTGTTAGAGTAAGCTACATATATCGTATTTATGTTGTGTTTTAATCATGTATTAGATATATATATCATGCTCATGAAGTCTGCCATTATGATGAATATCAAAGATTGGTATGCTTGTGAAGTCTCTATTCTGTATTTTATAATTAAGTGGAGTTCGCATATGAGCTGGACCCAATGTGTGTGGGTGAATATATTGTTTCAAACATTGATTCATTGACATTGATTTTATATATATAAAAAATTTCCCAAATAGAAAGAAATTAATGATGCCAGTGTCAAGCAATAAGGAATGATGAATGCTTATGGTGGCTTTTGTGATTTCTTCCTTTAAACAAACATTAAAAGGCTTGAAGAAAAATGAGATAAAGATTCCACTTGGAAAGGAGATTTTTGGAGATGAAAATCAAGATATCTATGTTTTTAAGAACGACTTGTTACTTGCGATGCAGCCAATCGACGTCACTTGTATAGTTGCATACATAACTCAATCTTGTATGCATCATTTTTTTTTAAACAATATTTCAGTTATTATTTATATCATTAATTATCGTAGCTTAAAGCTAATGGCAATCCAAAGATTCCAACACCAAGGCCATGTACCACACCTAATATTGTGAAGGTATTAATCATGACTCATTTTTTTTCTTCAAAAATTTATATTTAAAAACTTTTAGTTATTAATAAATGCTTTTCTATTATTGATAATCATAGCTCAAAGCTCATGGAAACTAAACGATTCAATCAGCAAAGCTACATCCCACATTTAATATTGGAAAGGTATAATTATGGCTCAAACTTTTACGCTTCAAATATTTATATGGGTAAAATACTCCAATTTCGATGAAGTGTTCTTTTTATCATTCTTTTGTAGTTTTCATTGGATTTTGATTGTCATTGATTGCTCTTCGATGAATGTTTATTGGTTGGACCCTTTCCATCACCCAAGCGATGAAACAACTAAGTTCTATTTCAATTCGTGAGTAAAATTTCATCTCTACTTCGGTTTGAGTATAATTCATCATTCACAATTAATCATAAAATTCATGTCATGTAACATTCACTTCGGTTTGACCTGTAATACCACATTGGAAGGATGTAAAGGTAAATAAATATTAGTAATATTGTAATATCTCTCCCCTCACTTCCTATTACTAACATATTAGCGCTTGTGTCATTTAGTGCCCTAAACAACCTACAAACGTCGAGTGCGGATAATATGTGATGAAATATATGAGAGAATTAACAGAGAGTCCTTCTAAGTTTATTGATTCAATGGTAATTAATTATACTTATTTCCATCATCTCTTAATATATGTCTTTAAAAACTCATCATTTATTCTTGGATTGTTTAAGATGAGCATGTTATCTAAGAAAGAGACATAGACAACGGATGAGATTGATGATGTATGAGTTGATTTCATTCAACTCATTTTAACGCACCTCAAAGCATAGTAAGTCTCCCTCTCTCCCCTATACGCGTGATATTTATATGATCTAACTAATGGTACAGACACCGTTCATGTGCGCTGCATACTATTAAATAATAATGTGTTTGTGTTTGTGTGATACAAAATTATTTGCCTTGGTTTATTAAAATTTCAAAAGTGATACGATGTCCATGTAATGGAGATCGGCGAGAGTGGCAGTTGGCAAGGTTTGGGGGGCTATTGTTTTTGTGGATGGGTGGGGGGGGGGGGGGGGAGCTATGGAATTTTTTTTACTTATGCTAAATCAAATTGTTATTATGTAGTTATTTTGATTATATGTATTTTCATAAATTGGTTTCTCGTTGCAAGTAATTATAAAATTTCCTTTGTTTTTTGTAGGTTTATGGAAAGAAGTTTTCTAAAGAAATAATGGAGCGGGCATTGGTGGTGGAATGTCGATGGCATATTTGGTTTATAATAGTTACATTTTCTACATTTGAGATGGACATTTTTAGTTTTGACTTATTTTTTATGGAAATGTAATTGAAACAAATACCTTTTTGAATGTATGTATTACTTTGGCAGGACAATTTTTTGAGGTATATATTTGTAGGACAACTTTTGGATGTAAATATTAGAATGACAACTTTTGAAATATATATCGTAATGACTATACCAATTTATCATTCACAATTTTAATCTCATTTTAACATATACCTCACATTTTATCCGGAGCCATACGTAATTAGTATTATCATTATAAACTTTAATGATTAATAAGTCCCTAAATTAATCTCCAAGAATTGATGTTGTTACCATAAGCCACCAAGCCTAGTATACCTCACTCATGTCTCTAAAATTTCCCTGACTATAATCCTACATCTCCTAATCTCAAACTAGCTTCCTAAGAGGAGAAACTACCCTATAATCCATGTGCAATTTCCAGGAATAAACCCCATCCACTCCCTTTCTAATATAGGGTTGTAACCTAACTAATATAAGACTCTAGGACACTAATTTTACTTCACAAGGGAAGGTTCCTAGGTTCTAAGTCTAAAAGAAAAGGGTTAAGACTAAGTTAGAAAAATCACTTAAGACAGCACAAATTCCAAATCGATTCACCCCGGTCTTGGAGAGAATCGATTCGAATGGTCCGAATTGATTCGGTCAAGAGAACCCAACATTCTGCAAACTGCCGAATCGATTCGGAGATACCGAATCGATTCACTTATCCCAGACCTGTAGCCTACCCCTTTAGCGAATCGATTCGGAGATACCGAATCGATTCGCTTATCCCAGACCTGTAGCCTACCCCTTTAGCGAATCGATTCGCTATGGGCGAATCGATTCACCCCCCCAGAATTTCGAGTTTCGGCTATGGTGTTTAATGCCTTACTTTTCCCAATATTCATTTTTCCTCCATTATTACCCACAACAACCACCATTGATTCAACCAAAAACCTCCTACATGATTACTAACTACTATACTAAACATAAAAATCATCTAAACAACATTTAAGGGTTCAAACACCACAAATCCATTAAAATCCCCATTTGTTCAATTGATTCACATACACAACAATCACTACAATTTATTCACCCTAAATCATATATTAGCAAGTAAGAAACTTGCCTTAAACTGAAATCTCGAATTCTTGGAAGATGAATGCAAGATCAAACTCCAAATCTTCAATTCTTCTCATTTCTCTTCTTTTCTCCACAATTCTTTTCTTCTCTCTCTCTTTATAGGTTTAGAAATACACCCTTAAGAAAATAAAAAGGGTTTGTAAGACTTAAACGTGCCTCTAACCTTAATTTCCATCTTTAACTGTCAATACCCCATTTAAATGACACGTAACTACATATATAAGTCATAATCTGTAAAAAGTGCTCGGAACCCAAAAATATAATATGGCACTTATTTTTACTATCTCGCATATTTCGAGACTAACTACGCCCTCTAAATTGGCATCCGGAATAATATATCTCATTTCCATTTTCAACTTCATTTAAACCATAATTATCGTTTAAAGCACAACGACACCACATATCATAACGCAATGCCATTTATATTCACATAATAGTAATTAAGCACAACTTGATAAATATTATCTTTTAATTCACTTAAAACAATATTTATCCCATTTATCAATATTTTATATAATTACCTCACATGGAAAATTAATATAAAATAAATAACTCAAAAGTAAGGGTTATTACACTGTTGTATTGTGTACTTCCCCATCTTTTCTTTTAGTGGCAGGTTAGCGCGGATTTTGGGGTGCTATGGAGATTGATTTTTAGCGAGGATTATTTTGGGAAGATTTTTAATACAAGAGAGAAGAATTGTATTTATTTGTTTTGATGTATAGAGCCTTGGAGATTCATTTTAGTATCGAGATAGATAGTTGTTTTAATTCGAGAGACTTGTTGTTTTAATTGAAGAGATTTGAGATTAGTGGTTTCTTTTCTATATTGGGATTTAGATGATCTATACCTTTTTATTGTGGAATTGTTTAGTTTTATCGATAGTGGCGCTCCGTTCTCTCTCCCCGGGCTTCTATGAGTTGTCCTGAATAAAATCTGGCCCAAGTTACTTATTTTCCCCCACCTATAATCAGCATGACGGTGAACGAAAAGGTCTCCCATAGAGTTCCTCAAACGGTGCAATACCTATTGTGAATTGATAGTTATTGTTATATACAAACTCCACCAAAGGTAAATACTGCTCCCAGCTCCCCTTAAAATCTAGAATACACATACTCAACATGTCCTCCAGCATCAGGTTCACCCTCTCAGTTTGCCTATCGGTCTGAAGGTTATACGATGTGCTTAATCTCAACTCAGCTCCCAAGGCCTACTGGAAACTCTTCTAAAAGTGAGACACAAATGTCTTGTCCCTATCTAACACTATGTTGAGCGGCACCCCATGCACTTTAACGATCTTTTCAAGGAAGAGCCTAGCGTACTGATCACACTGTAATTTGTCCTGATCAGTAAAAAATGGGCCACCTTTGTCAATATGTCGACAATCACCTAAACCGAATCATGTCCCCTCTGCGAAGTGGGTATCCCAATGATGAAGTCCATTGAGAAGCTTTCCCACTTCCACCGCGGAATCTCCAAAAGTTGTAAGGTGCCGGATGGACGCTAGTGATATACCTTCACAAACTGGCACGTATCACATATGGACATAAAATCAACTATTTCCCTTTTCATACTGGCCCACCAATACTGACAACGCATGTTGTGATACACCTTGTCCCCTCCAGGATGTACCAAAAAAATTAAACTGTGAGCCTCTAACATGACGGATCGCCTCAAGCCCTCATCATCTGGAACAACCAGTCTCCTCTGGAATCTCAAACCACCATCCAACTCGATAGAAAAGTCCTCTACCCTCTCGGCTAGCAATTGTCTCACCCTATCCTGGCATAGATGATATCCCGCCTGTGCTTTCACCACCCAAATAATGATTTCGGGGGTGATGGTGCAAACTGACATAAATGCTCGGGTCACGTCATCCTCCTCACAAAGTGACTTCCAATTCTCCTTCCACCGTTACGCTAACTCCAAAATCGTCTTAAGAATCAAGGCATATACTACGACATTTGCCATCCCCGAGTGGTAATGAATGTTGAACTGATAGTCTTTCATAAAGTCTAGCCACCTCCTCTGTCGCATGTTCAGCTTTCTCTGTGTGAATAAATACTGTAGGATTTTGTGGTCCGTGTAAAGATGAAACTTCTCCCCCAGGAGATAGTGTCTCCACACTTGCAAGGCAAAAGTCACAGCTACTAACTCTAAGTCGTGGGTGGGGTAATGTCCCTCGTGAGGCTTAAGCCTTCGAAAAGCATAAGCTATCGACCTCTCCTCCTGCATCAAAACCCCGCTAATTTCCCTTAGGGACGCATCTGTATATACCCTATAATCAATCCTTGCCCGAGGCAATGCCAAAACTGGTGATGTAGTAAATATGGTCTTAAGGTCCTCAAATGCCTACTGACACATGTCATCCTAAACAAATGGTACTCCCTTCCTCGTGAAATTCATTAAGGGCTCGGCTATCTTGGACAACCCCCAAATGAATTGACGGTAGTACCCTGCCAATCCAAAGAAGTTGCGCACCTCGGTGGGTGTAGTGGGCTGTACCCACTCCATCACGACAGAAACCTTCCATGGGTCCATGGATATCCCTCGCTCGAACACAAAGTGGCCCATGAACTATACCTCTCTCAACCAAAGCCTGATTTTCTCGAACTTCGCATACAACTGATGCTCCCAAAATGTTTGTAAGACCATCTGTAAATTATTTGCATGCTCCTCAGCAGTCCAAGAATAGATCAAAATATTGTCTATAAACACGATACTGAACTGATCTAGAAAATCCGTAAACACCCAGTTCATTAAGTCCATAAACACTTCCTTTGCATTGGTTAACCCGAACGACATCACCAAAAACTCGTACGACCCATATCTAGTGAGAAAGGTTGCTTTTGAGACGTCCTGTTCCCAGACTCTTAACTGGTGGTACCCCGACCTTAAATAAATATTAAAAAAGAATGCAGCACCCCTGAGTTGGTCAAATAAATCATCTATACTTGGAAGCGGATATTTATTACGAACAATGACTTTTTTCAACTCCCGGTAGTCGACATAAAGCTGTTGAGATTCATCCCTCTTCTTGAAGAATAACACTAGAGCAACCCAGGGTGAAGTACTCCTCTTGATATATCCATGCCCTAACAACTTCCCAATCTACTCGCGTAGCTCTCTCATCTCCAATGGAGCCATATGGTATGGAGTACGGGCAATAGGTCTCGTGGCCGAAAATAAGGCGACCACGAAGTCGATCTCCCAACTAGGTGGTAAACCCAAAATCTCCCCAAAAACATCACAAAACTCGCTCACCACTGGGATGGAATCTAGTGTCACTACAACCTCTGAAGAAGTATCCTCCTCGATGTAATATAATTGCGTGCTTGACCCACACCCGGGGTGCGGCATCGTAACTAGGTACATCTCCTACCCGAGAATGGCGAAGACGATAGACCTCCCATAGTAATCCACACATGCTCTATAAGTGACTAGTCAGTCCACCCCTAAAATAACATTGTACTCATGCATGTAGAGTACTAATAAGTTAGTTATAAAGGTGAGTAGGCCTAATTAAATACCGATACCCCGACATACGAACCGTATAGGTGCCTCTCTACCCACTGGTGAGTCTACACATAAGATAATATCAGACGCATAATCTACCATACCCGTTTCCTATCCAAACCCCATGCTAAGATAAGAATGCGACGCACCCGTATAAAAAAGAAAGTGACTAACATGACCAAAGATAGGAAACATACCCTCAACTGCCTGTGGAGGTGCTGGCCCATCTGCTGTTGTGACATGGTTCCATACTGCAATGGTTGATGCCCTGAGGTGGGGCGATCAGTGTTGGAGCAGCTGGTGTAGTGGCTCCCTGAGCCGGAAATGGTGGGCGATGTTCCTGCAGCGCCTACTATCCTTTATGACCTTCCTGCCCTAGGATTTCAGGTCCCCTCATGTGCAACTCCTTGAAGTGTGGACTTTATCACCACATGTACAGAAATTTCCTTGAAATGGTCCCAATCAACCCGTCAGCCCTACTGTCCTTGGCCCTGATGGCCTTTGTATTGTTTTCCCTGACGGTCTCTGTACTGTTGGCCCTACAAGCCTCTATAATGTTGGCTATGATGGCCCTGCCCTGCCTAACCCTATCCCTGCTGGACTTGTCTCTACCTATCGTTTGCACCTATGAATCTCTTACTCGCCTTGCCCTGCTGGCTAGACGACTCTCCCCCTTGGCGTTTTCCTCCCTTGATTTTCATAATTTCCCTCTGATCTTGGCAATGAAGGAGTGCAACATTAACCAACTGGTTATAAGTAGTGAAGGTTGGATTCCCTAGAAGAGCCTTCCTGATGTGCCATACTAACCCGATAATAAACCTATCCATCTGTATCTGCTCGATACTAATATCCTCCTTTACAAAGTACGAGAGGTCCGTGAATTCCTCCTCGTACTCTGTGACAGTACGAACTCTGTGAACCTGGTCCTCATCTCGAACGACAAGGCTAAGGGAAAGTATTTCCCCTCAAACCTCTCCCAGAACTGATCGATAGTCAGGTTTTCCCTCTCTACAACAGTCATCATTGCCTCCCACCACTGAAGAGCGGCTCCCACTAATCTGAATGAAGCTAGTATCTTCTTCTGAACCGGTGTGCACTCAACTATCCGTAAGTGACTCTCGATGTCTTTCTTCTATCTATTCGCAACCAAAATATCAGAACCTCCTGTAAACTCTAGAAGCTGGCCCTTAACAAAGGTCTCCCTCGATCGGTCCCACATGTAACCTAACGCGTGTGCTGGCATAGCCACCTACTATGGTGGTGGTGGCTGCTGGTATGCATGTGGCTGTAACACCCCGCCTAATTAAATACCGGGTGGCCAGTCCCATACCAAATTAAAACAGAATATACAGTTGGCTCATTCTTAGCATCACTGTCAAAAACATTTACAACTCACCCAATACTCAATTAAGCTGGTGTTAAAAACTTTTCAAATTTTAATTTAACAAAATCCATTTCCAGTTTAAGAATAACACAACACATTTTATTCTACAACACTGATAACCAATTTAATAACACAAAATAATTTGAATGCAATTGGAATAAATATTCCCAAATAATATTAATCCATTACAGTAATCCCAACAATATCAAATGTATTAAAATGACATGAATGCCATAGTATTTGACCCCGATAGAAGAAGATAACTGAATCCTTTGGGCGACATGCCCTAACTAAGAATACTGTGAATCAAATGATGATAGGCGTCTAAGTAAAACTCCATAAATCCATAGCCTGTCATAATCCGCTAAGGTTGGCGTCCCTGTTGCTGGACACCTGGTATAGAAGATACAATGAAAAGAAAATATGCAAGGAAACGGGTCAGAGCCCGATTGTGAAAATGATTTTTAAAACAACAAGTATTTAACAAGTGCAATAAATCTTTTATTATGTACATGTTAGACCCAACTCTCACTTGCCATTCTCACCTCTCAACTAGAGTGCACACTTAACGTTTCCTATTAACCTCCTAGTTAATGGTTCCTCTTTTCTAGTCTCCATATTATAATTCCATCACAATATCATAATCCCCATATGTCCCATACCATACGTCACATTATTATTCATTTACATTTCTCATCGTTTCTCATTAACATGAATCATTTCTCATTAATATGAATTAAGTTTTTCAATAAACATTCATTAACTTAATTCAATTATCTTTCTCTATTCACCGTTATCTACAATTATCACCGTAGATAGATTTAACCATAATAAATATCCATTCATTCATTTAATTCATTATATATATATTCATATATAATACGGCACCCCGAGTCACAGCTGCGGTGCAATGCATTACTCTGCTATCATGTCCCAATATCGTTGGTCGCCGAAAAAGGGACAAAAGGTTCGGTGAGGATACCTCGAACCATTAACAACAACACAATCATTGGAGGCAAACATAGTTCTCGTATCCATGGGTCACGCACATACCTACGTACCCACAGTCAGCGGACTTATCAACTCCCCGATAAGTCTTTCATAGACCTATGTTCTCGAGCGACAAATCAAAGATCCCATGGATTCATCAGGATATGACTGCCCTCACGCGCAAACCTCCCACCGATAGGAAGTAAGCTAGGTATGTCATACACATAATCATCAATCAATCAAATAGTCATTATCATACCTATAATATAATATCAATAAGGTAATATCACTACCCTAAGATAATTCCCATACGTAGCATTATATCTCTTTTAAATTCCACGTATTAAAATATCATATCTTTACTTCATAATTTAATTATCCTTGCATCCTATAACATCTCTCCACTCCCGACGTCGTTAAGGTTCATGCGCGGAGCGTCTCGCAAAGCGAAATTCAAACAAGGAACCCCTCCAATACACTACTACTTAACTTTGTCGATCGAGGAGGTCCGTCAACTTTAAATACGTGATTGGGATAACCTCATACCCTCTTTCAACCAAATGTGTTCTAAACTCCCATCTCTATCCAGGAGTCATACTGCTAAGCGCTCGTATTACACTTAGTCCTTGCACAATCAATAATGAGCTTAAACTCAGTCCTTGATGTTCATATTGTAATCCTAAGGCTACCCAGGTGTTACATTCAATCACTACTACTAGACCTATCCTTAATCCTCAAGCAAACCAATTATAATCCAACAAATGAATCTAGCAACCGAAATTTCTTTAATTTAATTATCATCATTCTAATCAATTTAAATCCCAATCAAATTAATTCAAATCTTATCAAGGGTCTACTGATATTTTCTAAGTCCCGTAATATCCAATTAAAGATCACCAAAGATCCAGAAAAGTTTTGGGATAAGAACCAACATTAAAAAGAAACAACATCATGAATTCTCATATTTTAAATACTCAGAAAAATCAGATCCAAAAATTATTCAAATCATCAATCCGACTTCAGATTTGGATTCTACACGAAAAATTGAGTCAGGTATTTGTTTTGAGTTTTTCTTAAACCTCATCCAAATGCACTCAAAAAGAAGATCTAAACCTTCCAAATTGGCTCTTCTCATTCCACTCGTTTTTGCCTCTTTTTCCAGAAAATTATCAACATATTATCTTCAAGAAAACTAAATTATTTTCATAATTTCTTCCACAGATTGATGAATATTTATTGGATTACTAACTACCTATAACATGAGTTTAATTCCTCTATATTTTTAGATTCCAAAAATCCATTAACAACTATATCCTTTCATCTTCCAAGCATGAAAATCATCTCTTTTCATAATTATTCTAACATGGACAATATACGAACTTAAGATGCAAATATCAAACACTTGCCTCTAATGAAGATCTGACCCTTTGGAGTTGAATAACACAGGTGGTGATGGTGGTGGGGACCTTTGACCTTTGGTTCTCCTCCTTCCCAAGCAAACTTCTTTTTCTTTCCAAGCAACCTTCCACTCTCTCTAAGAAGATGACTTTTCAATTTTGTGTAGAAGAGATGAAATGAACCTACATACACTAATCTCCAAATACTTATAATAAGACAAAATCCGAAATCACTATTCATCACCCTTGTAAAAATAACCAAAATGCCTTTTTTGGTTGTCTTTTCATTTCCAAATGACCCGAGACTCAAAATTAACATCCAAATAGACTTTTTTGACTATTTCGAACCTTCCGGACGCAACGACGCAGTCGAAATGACTATAAGGTCCATAGAAAATAAATTTCCTTTTTAATTTAATAAATTAGTCCTGACACGTCCCATACCGCGTCTGGCTAAAAATTCAAATTATCGAATTTATATCATACCGTCATATCAATGACATCACATTCATATATTACCTAAATATCTTTAAGTAATATTTAGAATCATCCATTTTAATATCCACAATTCGGATAAAACCCAAATGAATTAATTTATAATAAGATCCAATTAATCCATTAATTTAAAATATAACCCATTTTAAAAGTCATTAAAATTACGGGGTATTACAGTGGCGATGTGAAGTGCTAGAGCATGGCTGCCATTTCCGTAGAGACTGCCTGAGACACAATAGTGGCTATCTCAACATGAATGATAAGTTGTGGTGCTTGTGGGGCTTATGGGGCCTGTGGTGGCTCCTGGTGGGACTCTTCCTCCTCAACCGATGCAACTACACCCCTCGGTCTGCACCTACATCCATTTTCCATCTGAAAGCAAACAGGGTTAGAATTAGCATCAATTGTAAGAATACAATGAATCCTAAGTATAGACTCTACATATCAAAGAATGCAATGTAGAACTTAATGAGCTCTACACGGATCCTAAGGATATTAGAACTGTGCTCTGATATCAACTGTAATAACCCCTATATTCTCACGTACAGGCTGGTCGGGCAGAGTACGCCGAAGATAGGGATCGCTTGTCAATTAATACAATCCTTAGCATAATGTAAATGTATAAAATAATATTTCTAAAATTTTTGCACTTGAAACATGAAAAACAATACTATAGAGATCAAATAGTCCAAACCACCAATAATGAAATCATAAAAAATCTAACCAAAGTAATAAATCCCAATAGAGCATAAAGTAAAGGAGTTTCGGGCTTATGCCCTTACAAATGTTCCAAATAAATAAATAACTAGAGTTAGAAAGAACCTATGCTAGAATCCAACTAAACCGAAAACTGAAGGGCAAATGAGATGGCAAGACTGCAGTAGCACAATCCAGCTATCCCTATCTAGGAGCATCTGGGGGGGAGAAAACATTTAAATTTTGGGTCAAAGCTCGAGGTTTGCAATAATTAACTTGAATAATCTATGAAACAATAATACAGTCGATGCACAATAATTAACCACCTTTCATCACTCGTATGTGTATAACACCTCATTCCTCTTCTAAGTGTGATATATTCGCATCCCAATAATTGCCAAATAATGAATGGTGACACATTTCAATTTTTAAAACGGATATCCATGATTAATCATTTAAATATAAATCATACATTTAATTGACAACATTAATTTATTCCAGTCTCATACTTCTCACAGTTGAGGCATAAACATCTATTACGCATTATATGGTCTCATAAATAAATCTTGACTACCTTCTTAGACAATTAAATTTATTTGATTCAAGTTCGTTCTATAATAATATATGTCCTTTCATATATATGACACACAAGGGCATCTACCGTAGGTGTCTATTCGTACTCTATCGGCAAGTCTGTAGGAAGTCTCTTATTCCTAAGCGGACATCACAAAACACACATATAGATTGAGGGCCATCCCTATGCAGGACACCTGTATACGGCTCAACACACCCACCTACCTCTAATGGGTGGAGCCTCCACGTAGTACCTACATGGCTTACACATCATCAGGCCCACCGGTGCCGACGTGTGGTACGCGGCCCGAACGCGCGAACCCCCGAGACTATAGGACAGTCCACGAATAACGGCATGTCCACATTATTACGTAACACGACATATTATTATTCCTATAATATGTATAGGTAATAACTCTATAATTACCTTAAAAGTCCAATTCAACATTCACAACATTTCGCACTTTGTTAATAATTTATTCATCTAATAAATTAATAACTTCATCCCATAATAATTATTTAACTCTCTAGTTATTCATAACTATCAACTTGATGTGGGTTTAATATTGTCCCACAATTTAATTAGCCCACGAACCCACAATTTCCTTTCATTAGCAATTTATATTTCTACTGTAGGAGGAGCATTATAGATGCAGTGAAAATATCTTAGGGTCCGTTTGGTTGGCATAATTTGCCTAGGCAAATGCCAAAAAGTTGGCAAATATGAAAATTTGCCAACATTTTGGCTGTTTGGTTGCATAATTTGCCTAGGCATTTTTTGCCAATGTACAACACCTCCTATGCACAATCTGTGGGCAAATTTTGCTTACCTATTTGAGTGAGAAATATTTGCCCACAAATTTGCCAACTTCTTAAACGATTTTAATGTTTTAAAAAATAATTTAAAAACTGTTTTAAATAATTAAAAAACTGTTATGAATATTTAAAAATTGTTTTGTAATGTTTCAAAAACTGTTTTTAATATTATAAAAAAATGTTAAGAAAATGTTTACAATTTTTTTAAAAAACCGTATTAACAAAATATTGTAAAAAAAAAAACTGTTTTTAAAAAATCGTATTAACAAAATATTGTAAAAACAGTTTTTAACATTTTTAAAAACTGTTGTGAATATGTTATAAAAACAGTTTTAAAGTTTTAAAAAATAATTTTAAAGACTGTTTTAAATATTTAAAAAAACTGTTATAAATATTTAAAAATTGTTTTGTAATGTTTTGAAAACTGCTTTTAATATTATAAAAAATTGTTAAGAGAATGTTTTACAAATTTCTTGAAAACCCGTAATATAAAAATATTGTAAAACAGTTTTTAACATTTTTAAAAACTGTTTTGGATATATTATAAAAACTGTTTTAAAGTTTTAAAAAACATTTTTTAAAACTGTTTTAAAGAGTTTAAAAAAACTGTTGTGAATGTTTAAAAACTGTTTTGTAATGTTTTGAAAACTGCTTTTAATATTATAAAAAATTGTTAAGAGAATGTTTTACAAATTTTTTGAAAAATCGTAATATAAAAATATTGTAAAACAGTTTTTAACATTTTTAAAAACTGTTTTGGATATATTATAAAAACTGTTTTAAAGTTTTAAAAAACATTTTTTAAAACTGTTTTAAAGAGTTTAAAAAAACTGTTGTGAATGTTTAAAATTTGTTTTGTAATATTTTAAAAACTGTTTTTGATATTATAAAAAATTGTTAAGAGAATGTTTTACAAATTTTTTAACATTTTTTAATATAATATAAAAACTGTAATATAAAAATATTGCAAAAACTATTTTTAACATTTTTGAATATAATATAAAAATTGTTTTTAAATAAATTAATTGGATTGACTTTAATTTAGCCTAATGTTGTTTGATAGCGTCATCTGAATTTGCCTAGGTAAAATTTGCCTGCCATGCCCATGCTTTTGCCCACTAACAACCAAACGGACCCTTAAGGAATCAGTGCTACAAGAAAAATGGACGCGGAGAGAGAAAATGCCACATGTCGCTCGAACGACTATGGCTTTCATTCATGTGACATGGTGCGTCACTCGAATGACCCACGACGTCGTTTGAGCGACCCCTGTCTCCTCCCTTTCTTCGTTTCTCATTTACAATCCGCCCAGTTATGATAAATTTTAAAACCCAGAACAACATACTACCCAGAATTTTACACCTTCAAGCCAACATAAATTCCCATTCATTAACTGTTAACGATTTAAATGTTTCGATTTGTCTCCCAGCATTCAATCAGGATAAATTCGTAAAAAAGGGTATTAAATTTGGGAATCTATGTCCAGATTTCAGAACACAAATGAAGCATAATAATATCTCCATTGATTATTCAATTCTTCTCAAATAGTTATCAATAACTTAAGGAAATCAAACACCAATATTCAGATTTGTCGATACCTAATTTCTGGGGACGGATTCTACATATAAACAGCCCTTTACATGAGTCATTCATCATCAAATCTAATATAATCAAACCTAAATCCCATAAATTTAAAGGGATAATTATATGAATCAAGAAATAAATTGAAACCATAGATTATTCAAGAAAATTCTTACCTTTAATTATGTAGAGGAGAAGCCCTTTTGAAAGCCCTTGATTCCTTTCTTATTCTTTCCCTTTTTTACCTTCTCTTGGTATTTCCCTCTTCTCTCTCCCGTGGTTGCTAATTTAGGTTTATCTTAATGGTAGTGGGGGAGTGTCTTACCCCCACTTAACCACTTAATTAGCGGTAATCTCGAGTTGGGTCTAAAGCCCAACTTTTGGACCCCAAATGGACTCGAATCCATAACCCAGTAAGCCCAAAAGTTACCCAACCTATATATATTGACCCGGGACCATTTTTAAAGGCTTAAATCATCTAAACGAGTCCATATGAGTCCCGAAATGTGTTTCGAATTATTTAAGTCAATAATATATATTTTTAATCTGTATCGCTCATAAATTTGTATTTATTCTACATTTAATTTAAATGACATATACATGCACATTAAATTAGTCACACACAAATATAATAAAATAGCAATTTTGATTATGCAATTATTAAATGACAATATTAAATTATTTATTTCAGAAAAAAAATAGAGGGTATTACATCGAGATTATGAAGAAAAATGAAAGTGAAGTAATAGCCGATCAAATCTATTCATCGTATCAAAGCAATATTTTTGAAGATTGTATATGAGACTGATATACATCGACTCAATCATCGGAGAAATATCATAATTAGGGGGAGTAAAAATCAGGGGGAGAACTTAAGAACATGATCATTTGGACATATGCATGTTGTACTCTTTTTCCTTTAACTAGATTTTTTCCCAATGGGTTTCTCAATTAAAGGTTTTAACGAAGCAACACTAAGCACGCCCAACACCGATTCAATGATCACAGAAGTTGTACTCTTTTTTCATCACTTTGATTTTTTCCCACTGGGATTTTATTTATTAAGGTTTTAATGAGGTAACAATCATTGAATGATGGATAGTATACATTCAAGGGGGAGTGTTATAAAATGTGTATTTAAGTGGATGTCCACTTGTATTCCAGTCCCTTCGTATTCTACAATTATTAAGGAGCCAATTGGATTACCTTATTTTGTACTATAATGTAACAACTCGTCCTTTTGGGGATAATTAAATTCCATAATTGGGTATAAATTGGAAATTTGAGAAATTTCTCGGAATAGTAATTTTTGGGATTTTCAAGGATTAGATGATTTTCGATGGGTGATGTATTTACTCTTGGGATTAATTAAATATGTCGGAGTATTTTAATTATAGGTCGCCGTTGAGAAAAGAGACCAAAGGTAAGATTTTAAATGGGAAAACCCGTAGTGAGATGCAATGGGTTAAAACAGTGGATTGCGGTCAAGTACCTCGGATTGGAATTTCAACTGCGCGGTGAGTCTCGAAATGGCCGAGATAATCAGAAAAGAGTGTCCGGTGGTCGAAATTGAGTTTCGAGAATTTTTAAACGAATATGGATTCACAGTTGAGTAAACGAGTCATTTTTGGGTTTTAAGGGGTATAAACCCTTTTTCTCCCTATATAAGGAGGGTGAGGGGGAGATAATAGAAAGAAAAGAGAGAAGAGAGAGAGGAAGGAAGAAAAAGAAGAGAAAAGGGAGATTTCGGGCCAAACTCCGCTGGACACGACTCGGGATCGTCGGATTTTATCCACGAGGCAACTGTATACTTGCTTTATTTACTTTTGAGCAAAAAATTCATATCGTAGTTTGGTAATAACAAACCCTAAAGATTTTGGGTTGGGTTTTCGTGGATAAAACGGGTTTTCGGGAGTTAAAACGAATAAACCCCAATAATTTTCCAATTTGAGAAACTTAGGATTTAATCGAAATTAATTATTGGTTTCGGGTTCTAGGATGTTTAGAACCCTTGTTATATATGTAGATGTTGTTAATTGAGGTTGTAGGACGTTAGATACGGAGATAAAAGCTTGGTAGAATCTTTAATGGCCGAAACAACTTCTCGAAGAAGAAGCAGTCCGCCGTGATCGATCGATCGAGGGTAGAGGATTGATCGATCGAACCATCGATCGATCGACGACCAGGGGTCGATCGATCGACGACCAGGGATCGATCGATCGACCCTTCAGGAATTTTGACAACTTTTCCTAGTGTTAATTGGATGGGATAGATTCCAATTCTAAATTGATTCGAGGTTATTTATGTGAGAAAATAAGTAATCTTTTAGGAGTAAATAGTCCTCCAATTGAGGGAGTTTATGGGGGTTACGAGAGGGTCTTTAGTGTAGTGTGCGACACTAAAATGTTATTTTTGAGGAAAATAGATAAGTTGAGGAATTAGAAGGGTGGGGTTCCTAAAATAGGGTGGGGACCTCTAAACGATTAATTGGACGAGATGTAATCCTTAGGTTTGTGGGAAGGAAATCCACATCCTATTTAATATAGGGTATTCGGGGTCGAATATCAATTGGGATAGTTTCAGTGTCCATTTTGGCCTATATGATTATACGTGCGGGATAACATAATTTTGTTGATGATGGTTGAGGGAATACTATGAGATAATTAGGATGAATTAGAGAATATACTTATTTAGTTAATGTAAATTGGTATATTTGGAGATATCCACTAAATCCTTGGATGGGAATAAGGTATTTATTATTTATCAAGTGAGGGACTACTTTCAGTATAGTATCATGAGTTGTGAATGTAGGAATATGATTCTTTGAGAGAATCTTTGGGATCATTGGTCATCGTTAGATGTGATTGGAAATTATGGCCATATATATATATATATATATATATATATATATATATATATATATATATATATATATATATATATATATATATATATATATTCAACGAGGAATATATAGTTAATATATATACTATGTAATTAAAGTATATATATTATATGAATACATATGTATCTATATGTGATTGGTATATGTGTGTTTAGATGGCTGCTTTCCACGGGCTTTCCTTTTGCATAGGGTTGGAACAGCGAGATTATATATTACTCTAGTGCGATCCAGGGAGGTTGCGCGATGTGGGTGAATCCCCGGCTCGAGGAGCAGGGTGAGTATAGTCCCCAAGTCATTATCGTCCCGCGTTCGAGTGAGATGTGTGTAACTCCACTTGCAGGGGGAACATGACCGCCTCCACCATTGTGTTTTTGTTTACCTTGTTCGTTGAGGATTCCGACTTGGTACCGTGGTTTGTATGAGAACCCAAATTTTGGATCGGCACTATGAGACCGCATCCTCGAGTTATAGCTCGTGGGGATGGTTATTATGCTTGTGTATGTAGTATATTACATGTGCATGAGAACAAGGTAATATAAATCTGTAATGAGAATAAAGAGATAAAAATGAAAAAGAATATCCTCAGTCCAGGAGATAGATCCGGATGTATATTGTAAGATGTATATTAGATTAAATATGTTAAGTATACCACTATATAGTATGTATATATGTTGTGTACTGAGGGTCTAATGGATCTCGACTATAGACTTTGTCGCGTAGTAGTGTATAGGGGGGTTCCTTGTTTGGATTTCGATTTGCGAGACACCCCACGTACGAACATGGCATAGTGTTGAGACTGGGGAGAAGTTTAGCCCTTAGTACTTGGATTAATTAGGGTTGTTAGAAGATGGGTGACGGATTAGTTAGGCAGCGTGGCTTGACTAGGAAGGTTATAGGGATGCGCTAGGTGTGAACTATTAAAAGAGAGGTGAGGGGTATCTCATGGGAGTGCGATACCAAATTTAAATATGAGATAAAACCTATTTTTAAAAATAATGCATTTATGCACTTGCTAAATATTTTTCACACTCGGGCCCTGACCCGTTTATCTACTTTTCCTCTCTTGCTATATATATATATATAGGTGTCCAGACACAGGGACGCCTGGATGACATTTCCATCCAGTCAGACGTCTGTTGCGGTAGCTATGGATGCATGCAGGTTCTCGATAGACGCTTCTATTCTTGTAATCTAAATAGGAGGTAGTGTATAAATATTCGGGCCAATGGCCTAATTGCATTTATTTATTCTTTCATCGCCTTTTAGCGCGGCATTCGATTTGGTTGGATCATATTTGAACCGAGTATTCAGTTATTTTATTTTAGTTCAGTTTCGTTTATATAAACTGCGTGGATGTTTTATTTGTGTGGGTGTTTAAAAAGAGTAGATAAGTAAAATTTTGACGCCAGCCTAATAGGTTATTAGTAAGTAAAATGGATTTTCGACAGCGATGCTATGAATGATCCATATGCAACTCCTATTTTAATTTGATATAGGAGTGATCGCTCGGTATTTTATTAGGCGCGGTGTCACAAATGGTATCAGAGCATCAGGTTCTAGTGTCCATTGGAATCTGTTCGGACGTACTGCACTTTCAGCGTTGCTCTCGATTTGATATAGAGCCTCAGGATTAGGATTGTTGGTTTCTCTTGCGAGATTTCGTTCTCCTGCCATAGTATAAGATTATGTAAATCTTTTATGCGTTCGTTCAAGATTCGTGTGCGGGGCTTGGATGGCAGAAGGAGGCGGGGCTTAGCTGGAGCAGCTGGTAGAAGTTGGGGACATGGGTCGTAGTAGAGGTCACTTCCTTCATAGTGTTTGCTAAGGATCGTTGCAACGACTACTAAAGTATAGTAGTTATGAGTACCGCAGTACCGCCGTAGTAGATAGTAGTACTAAAGTTGAATTTCCCAGTGACGATAAGGGTTCGAAAGGGATCTTACGGATTGTTTTAACCGTGAGTCCCCATGATCTAGCAGGAATGAGAAGAATGGAGTTTCTGAATTATTCACATAAGGATCGGCTAGAGGCCGACAGTGAATAAAGAGTAATATGGAGAAGTGAACCTTGTACCGAGGTGAGGTAGGTACAATGAATAATGAATCCTTTCGAAGAATTATAGGCTCACTAGAGAAGTATTGCTAACACTTCTGGAGAATGGGTATGTTCGAGGACCCCATTGGCGGACATCCACCCGGGGAATTTTTTAAAAATGGGGTTATTGAGGTCGGTAGTGGAATCTCCTTTTAATGAGAAGAAGTTAGGGGGAATTAGTAAAGTGATTGTCAGGATCGCGGCAATGGAGTCCAAGATACTGATAACTTTATCATGGTGAGGAAGGCCAGTGATGAAAATAATGATGTGGAGTGTGGAGCCGCACGGGTGTCTTTTCCCGATAGGAATAAAGGACAAGGTTAGGGTGCCTAGTTAGGGGCATAGAGTTAAGTAATTTTGGTTCAGTTAGGACAAGTGTTCCAGGTTCGAGAACCAATTGGAGTAGATAACTACGAAGTTGTTATGAGTTTCACCTCAGAAGGAAGAGGTATAATTGGCGTGCCTAGATAACGTTGCGGTGTTCGTTATCCCTAGACTCGTGTGTGTAATTTGAGCTTTGTGGTAGTCTAGATAACATTATGTAATATATACCTATGTGTTTTCCGCGGTAGCGGAGTTATTTTTTCTTTCATTCGCTACAAAGTTGGGTGTTGATATTTTGAATATATATATATATATATATCTAGATTATGATACTCGTCCTATACGTTTATACGAGTATGGTAATATTATGAGTACATTATATTCTTCGTTGTTCGGAGAGATAGAAGGATAATGATTACAAGACTATTGTGTCCGCGATTCCAGGGTTGAACAGGTTGTTGTTGCTATATCTCACCTGGATACAGGCTGACACTACACCAAAAATGCTAATCTGGCACGCTGTGGCAAGGAGATTCTGGCACGATTTTAAACCGTGCCAGAATTTGGCACGGTTTTAGCATAAATTGGCACGGTTTAAAACATGGCCAAAATATAGCACAGTTTTAAACCGTGCTAAATATGGGTACGCTTAATTAAAAAAATAAACCCCCCAATTTTTAGGCGGGACCAAACTCATTCTCACCTAACTCTCTCTCTCCTCAACCTCAATATAACCTAAGCGTCTCTCTCTCTCTCCCCGATCCGTCATCCTCCACTCCCCGATCCATCATCCTCCACGCCTCCATCCATAAAACCACGGATCCTCCATCATCACCGTGATGGGTCACCGAAATCGGGTTCGTTCTGACGGAGGAAGGGTCACGATCACCACGTGGCCCAGGCTGAATCGTTGATTGAATTAAATGCCACAGCTACGCCACCAAATCAAACCAGCACAGGGTCGTTAAAACCCCTGGTATTTTTTTTTAATTTATTTATATATGTAGTCATCAGTTAACTTTTTCTTAGCATACATTTGATGATTTGGAATGGAATATTATTAGGTGGAAAGCTAGTGTATCAGGGCACCAAGAAGAGGGCTAGCGGACCTAAATGTCCTGTTACCGACAAGAGAATCCAAGGGGTACGTACCTATTTTATAACAATACTATTTGCAATTAATCATTGAGGGGGACACTTGATAATAATTTTATAACTGATCAATGCTCCTACCTCGTCACCAATTTGTTCTTGCTCCCTCACGGAGAGCAAATGGTTACCTAGTTATTTTTAGCATGGTGTTAGCAAGAGATCCCTGTTGTTACAATTATACCTCCATTATAGATGTAAGTTAACTAACTAGCTTAAAACCTTTTTCTATAAAAGAATGATTCAAAAGTAAAGTTCTAAGTCACATTGATGTGATTTGTATTTTGGGAATTATCTATATTTTTGTTATTTTAATATTACTTTTTATTAATTTTAATTTTTAGTTGTAGTTATTATGTTTAACGAGCAAGTAAAAGATCCTTGGCCTATAATATTATAGTGTATCCCATTTGGTGAAATCATTCTTACAAGTTTTGAGTATCACAGTGTAATTTATGTCACACATTTTTTGCAAAAGCCAGTTGTCAAAGACAATGATTCGTTATTTATAATGAGGACACACAGAGTTTCCGGATAGTAACGGAATATTCTGGATAACAATTGAAATTCCAGTCGGTTGATAATGTACTCCTCAAGTCGTGCCATATGGGTGTAGTAACAGTTCTAGGATATTGGGTGTTGGACCCAAGTTTACTGGGCCATCTGGGCACAACTTCTGTTGTGTCTTTTAACCATGTATGAAAGGGTTTTGTTATTATTTTTTGTCATGTTTCAAAGTCGCGGTATCGGCCTATGACTGGAAGCTTCATATATAACTCGGATTGGCTATTGAGAGATCGGAGAGAAGGGTCGAATCCTAGCAAGTCGATGGAGGGTGGAAATTCGAAGGTGGACAGGTGAGGCCATTGCCAAAGGTCCGATCTGAGTTTTTTTCTTGCCAAAGGTGCACGTTACCAATACCCCCATTGTCAGTCTCTCTCTCTCTCTCTCAAATGGGAATGAATTATTTATTTTTATTCTTAGTTAATTTTTGCTTTTCTCTTATTACTAAAAAAATCAGTATTTGTTTTAGCTTAGGTGTTGTGGTCATCATTGAAAATTGTGGTAATTTTGGTGTAGATATAATTGGTCTTGTTGTGATTTGTGCCCATTTTAGTTAATTTAGAAATTTGTTTTTTCATATAAAAACAGTATTTGTATTGTGAATTGTAATATTTATGAAAATAAGAGCTTCTTCATGTTTAGTTTTCTCTCTTTGTATCACCCCTTGCGTTATATGAAATTCAAGGAGCTCTACCTTGGTGTGTGTGCTGGGAATTGGGGAAAGAGCCATGTGTGTGTGTGAACTAGATTTGTTTCTTTATTCTAATTGGATGAGATGTCAATTTTGTTCAATTTATGAGTATCATGATCTGTGCATTATTGAAAATAAGACTAGCAGATTGTGAGCACATGCTCTCACGTGGACTGTTGTTTTCTTGATATACAATTTGAAAGGAAGAACATTAAAGAAAAACAAATGTGGTTGTGTGGGTCCTTTATGGGTTGTTCATGTTTAATTATATTCATTCTTATCAAATTTAAGCATATAATGACATCTACAATATTGAGAATGAGTTTATCACATATTGATGACATCTTACTGCACTCAGTTATAATTTTTTGTGAAGGAGGAATCATAATTAAGGTTTATTATTGCAGGAACCTTCATCTGCTTAGTATATATTGTAGCAATACACAACAGCCTCGGGGGGGGGGGGGCAAAATCTTCAAAACTCAATTCACAACACTTATGCGATGGGAAAGGTGAGGATGCCAGCCTTTGATATCGAGACAACAACAAAAATGATAAAGAACATAAATTCCTCAATGGAGGTATCAACATATGTCTACATTTTTTAATCATGATAATAATTATATCAATACATATTGTTAAAAATGAGTACTAGGTATGAATACATAATGCCTTTTTGGATTTATCGGGATGACTAAATGCATAATTATATGAATACATAATGTGAATCTATTTCCTGATAGTTTTGAAGCAGCATTTAGTCATCCCGGCATCTTTTATCACCTATTTTCTTTTTTCCACATGGTTGATAAGAACGGGAACGTATACTAGTGTTCTCTTTTATCACATGTCTATGGCTACCCAAGTTTCCCTGATAAAATTTTTCCTTTTCTATAGATGTTACTCACCTTGCGCTACCTCAATTGGATATAGCGAAGACCAGCACCGAGCAAGGCAGCCCTCGCGGAGAGCGGGACATTATTCCACTCGAACTAATATCCTCTCACCCCGGGAATCCAAAATCTATCAAGGCAGGCCCCATTGATTCGTGGCACATGGATCACATGCCCAGCAGCGAGCCTAACGATGTTAAACTCAAGCCACAAATAGGCCTAGAGGTGATAGCAACATCAAAATCTATTTGTTTCGTTTAATATACACATTCATTTTTGTCATAGCCATTGATTGTGTAGCCATTGATCGTTATTGATTGTGTAAATTACATGTAGCTATGATCAAAATGATTTAAGAATTTCCAGAGTTTAAGCCAGGTTATTATTCGTGAGTTTAAGAATTTCATATGGAATGATTTGTGTTACAAGTAGCCTTATCATTATAAATAATTTGTTTCGCCTTACTTACAGGGGGATGTATGTATGTTGTGACCTGAGCTACAAAGAGGAAGAATTTGAAGTTGTTGACGTGCCGTTAGAGTCTGTAGGCTTTATTGAAATCGACACACCGATTCTACAGGTTTGTAAATTTATTAATTTTTATGTTCGGTTGATTCATTTTGTGGTTATAGTTATTTGATTAAAAGAGCTAGAAAGATTAGAGAACATACATGTTTAATAAAAAAAATCATTTCCTTTTTTAGACAAATGAAAATGCTAATAATTGTTATGCAAACTTAAAAATATCTAGATTAGGCTCAAAAGGATCTCGCACGGGATCAATGTAACTTGTAGAAACTGATCGCATAATCATAGGTCTTCCGGTTTGAGAATAAAAATCAACACTTAAACTTAAAAACAAGCAGTTAGAGGGTGAAAACTCAAACCAGCCCCCAAACGACCCCGTAGGAGGCACGAACACCTCGTACGGGACCAATGTAACTTATAGGAACTGATCGCGTAGTCTCGGGTCTTCCGATTTGAGAATATGTCGATAGTTTGCAAAAATCATGCTTAGACTTAAAAAAAAGTCGTTAAAGGGTGAAAACCCAAACCAGCCCCCAAACGACCCCATAGGAGGCAGGAACACCTCGGACGGGACCAATGTAACTTGTAGGAACTGACCGCGTACTCTTGGGTCTCCCGGTTTGAGAATATGACGATAATTTGTAAAAATCACACCTAAACTTAAAAACAAGCCGTTTGAGGGTGAAAACCCAAACCAACCCTCAAACGACCCCGTAGGAGGCACGAACACCTCGCACGGGACCAATGTAACATGTAAGAACTGACCGCGTAGTCTCGGTTCTCCCCGTTTGAGAATAAAAATCAACTCTTAGACTTAAAAACAAGTCGTTAAAGGGTGAAAACCCAAACCAGCCCCCAAACGACCTCGTAGGAGGCACGAACACCTTGCACGTCACCAATGTAACTTGTAGGAACTGAGCGCGTAGTCTCGGGTCTCCCGGTTTGAGAATATGACAATAATTTGCAAAATTCACACTTAAACTTAAAAACAAGCCGTTAGAGGGTGAAAACCCAAACATGCCCCCAAACGACCCCGTAGGAGGCACAAACACCTTGCACGGGACCAATGTAACTTGTAGAAATTGACCGCATAGTCCCGGGTCTCCCGGTTTGAGAATACGACGATAATTTGCAAAAATCAACACTTAAACTTAAAAACAGGCCGTTAGAGGGTGAAAACCCAAACCAGGCCCCAAACGATCCCGTAGGAGGCACGAACACCTCGTACAGGACGAATGTAACATGTAGGAACTGACCGCGTAGTCTCGGGTCTCCCGGTTTGAGAATATGACGATAATTTGCAAAAATCACACTTAAACTTAAAAATAAGCTGTTAGAGGATGAAAATCCAAACCAGCCCCCAAACGACCCCGTAGGAGGCACGAACACCTCGCACGGGACCAATGTAACATGTAAGAACTGACCGCGTAGTCTCGGGTCTCCCCATTTCAGAATACGAAGATAATTTGCAAAAATCACACTTTGACTTGAAAACAGGACATTAGAGGGTGAAAACCCAAACCAGCCACCAAACGACCCTGTAGGAGGCGCGAACACCTCGCACGGGACCAATGTAACTTGTAGGAACTGACCGTGTAGTCCCGGGTCTCCCCGTTTGAGAATATGACGATAATTTGCAAAAATTAACACTTAAACTTAAAAACAGGCTGTTAAAGGGTGAAAACCTAAACCAGCCCCCAAACGGACTCGTAAGAGGCACGAACACCTCGCACGGGACCAATGTAACTTGTAGGAACTGACCGCGTAGTCTCGGGTCTCTCGGTTTGAGAATAAAAATCAACACTTAAACTTAAAAATAAGCCGTTAGAGGGTGAAAACCCAAATCAGCCCCCAAACGACCCCGTAGGAGGCACGAACACCTCGTACAGGACGAATGTAACATGTAGGAACTGACCGCGTAGTCTCGGGTCTCCCGGTTTGAGATTATGACAATAATTTGCAAAAATCACACTTAAACTTAAAAATAAGCCGTTAAAGGATGAAAATCCAAACCAGCCCCCAAACGACCCCGTAGGAGGCACGAACACCTCGCACGGGACCAATGTAACATGTAAGAACTGACCGCGTAGTCTCGGGTCTCCCCATTTCAGAATATGACGATAATTTGCAAAAATCACACTTTGACTTGAAAACAGGCCATTAGAGGGTGAAAACCCAAACCAGCCACCAAACGACCCTGTAGGAGGCACGAACACCTCGCACGGGACCAATGTAACTTGTAGGAACTAACCGCGTAGTCCCGAGTCTTCTGGTTTGAGAATACGACGATAATTTGTAGAAATCAACACTTAAACTTAAAAACAGGCCGTTAAAGGGTGAAAACCCAAACTAGCCCCCAAACGACCCCGTAGGAGGCACGAACACCTCGCACGGGACCAATGTAACTTGTAGGAACTGACCGCGTAGTCCCGGGTCTCCCGGTTTGCGAATAAAAATCAACACTTAAACTTAAAAACAGGCCGTTAAAGGGTGAAAACCCAAACCAGCCCCCAAACGACCCCGTAGGAGGCACGAACACCTCGTACAGGACCAATGTAACTTGTAGGAACTGACCACGTAGTCCCGGGTCTTCCAGTTTGCGAATAAAAATCAACACTTAAACTTTAAAAAAAGCAGTTAGAGGGTGACAACCCAAACCAACCCCCAAACGACCCCGTAGGAGGCACGAACACCTCGTACGGGACCAATGTAACTTGTAGGAACTGATCGCGTAGTCTCGGGTCTCCCGATTTGAGAATATGTCGATAATTTGTAAAAATGATGCTTAGACTTAAAAACAAGTCGTTAAAGGGTGAAAACCCAAACCAGCCCCCAAACGGCGTCGTAAGAGGCACGAACACCTCGCACGGAACCAATGTAACTTTTAGGAACAGACCGCGTAGTCCCGAGTCTCCCGGTTTGAGAGTATGACGATAATCTGCGAAAATCACACTTAGACTTGAAAACAAGCCGTTAAAGGGTGAAAACCCAAACCAGCCCCCAAACGACCCCGTAGGAGGCACGAACACCTCGCGCGGGACAAATATAACTTGTAGGAACTGACCGCGTAGTCTCGGATCTTCCGGTTTGTGAATAAAAATCAACACTTAAACTTAAAAATAAGCCGTTAGAGGGTGAAAACCCAAACCAGCCCCCAAACGACCCCGTAGGAGGCACGAACACCTCGAATGGGACCAATGTAACTTGTAGGAACTGACCGCGTAGTCTCGGGTCTCCTGATTTGAGAATATGATGATAATTTTAAAAAATCACACCTAAACATAAAAACAAGCCGTTTGAGGGTGAAAACCCAAACCAACCCCCAAACGATCCCGTAGGAGGTAGGAACACCTCGCACGGGACCAATGTAACTAGTAGGAACTGACCGCGTAGTCCCGAGTCTCCCCGTTTGAGAATATGACGATAATTTGCAAAAATCAACACTTAAACTTAAAAACAGGCCGTCAAAGGGTAAAAACCTAAACCAGCCCCCAAACGGACTCGTAAGAGGCACGAACACCTCGCACGGGACCAATGTAACTTGTAGGAACTGACCGCGTAGTTCCGAGTCGCCCGGTTAAAGAATAAAAATCAATACTTAAACTTAAAAACAAGCCGTTAGAGGGTGAAAACCCAAACCAGCCCCCAAACGACCCCGTAGGAGGCACGAACACCTCGCACAGGACCAATGTGACATGTAGGAACTGACCGCGTAGTCCCGGGTCTCCGGGTTTGAGAATATGACGATAATTTGCAAAAATCACAGTTAAACTTTGAAAGAAGCCGTTAGAGGGTGAAAACCCAAACCAACCCCCAAACGACCCCGTAGGAGGCACGAACACCTCGCACGGGACCAATGTAACTTGTAGAAACTGACCGCGTAGTCCCGAGTCTCATGGTTTGAGAATACGATGATAATTTGTAAAAATCAACACTTAAACTTAAAAATAGGCCGTTAAAGGGTGAAAACCAAAACCAGCCCCCAAACGACCCCGTAGGAGGCACGAACACCTCGCACGGGACCAATGTAACTTGTAGGAACTGTCCGCGTAGTTTCGGGTCTCTCGATTTGAGAATAAAAATCAACACTTAAACTTAAAAATAAGTTGTTAGAGGGTGAAAATCCAAACCAGCCCCCAAACGACCCCGTAGGATGCACAAACACCTCGCACGGGACCAATGTAACTTGTAGGAACTGACCGCGTAGTTTCGGGTCTCTCGGTTTGAGAATAAAAATCAACACTTAAACTTAAAAATAAGTCGTTAGAGGGTGAAAATCCAAACCAGCCCCCAAACGACCCCGTAGGAGGCACGAACACCTCGCACGGGACCAATGTAACTTGTAGGAACTGACCGCGTAGTCTCGGGTCTTCCAATTTGAGAATATGATGATAATTAGCAAAAATCACACTTAGACTTAAAAATAAGTCGTTAGAGGGTGAAAACCCATACCAGCCCCCAAATGACCCCGTAGGAGGCACGAACACCTCGCACGGGACCAATGTAACTTGTAGGAACTGACCGCGTAGTCCCGGGTCTCCCGTTTTGAGAATATGATGATAATTTGCAAAAATCAACACTCAGACTTAAAAATGGGCCGTTAAAGGGTGAAAACCCAAACAAGCCCCCAAACGGACTCGTAAGAGGCACGAACACCTAGCACGGGACCAATGTAACTTGTAGGAACTGACCGCGTAGTTTCGAGTCTCCCAGTTTGAGAATAAAAATCAACCCTTAAACTTAAAAACAAGTCGTTAGAGGCTGAAAATTCAAACCAGCCCACAAACGACCCCGTAGGAGGCACGAACACCTCGCACGGGACCAATGTAACGTGTAGGAACTGATCGCGTAGTCCCGGGTCTCCCCATTTGAGAATATAACGATAATTTGCAAAAATCACACTTGGACTTAAAAACAAGCCGTTAGAGGGTGAAAACCCAAACCAGCCCCCAAACGACCCCGTAGGTGGCACGAACACCTCGCACGGGACCAATGTAACTTGTAGGAACTAACCGCGTAGTCTCGGGTCTCCCCGTTTGAGAATATGATGATAATTTGCAAAAATCAACACTTAAACTTAAAAACAAGTCGTTAAAGGGTGAAAACTCAAATCAACCCTTAAACAGGTCGTTGAGAATATAATAATAATTGTGACTCGTATATGCAATTTTTCTGTTTGAATACGATTTTTTTAAAAATGACTTGGTTACTAATATCGTATCTTTTTTGTGTCTTATTTTTTTTGTAGGATGACATTTGATCGCTAGCTTTTATCCACTTGGAACGCATAAAGAAGTCAATGCTTTACAACAAGGGGATTATTCATTTAGTGTCGTTAATATTTAGGATTCTATTTTTTGTGTTATGGCCGAGAAGACTTTAGTAGTTTTATTTTTTGTGTTATGGCCATACTGGCTATAGTAGTTTTATTGTCGACTTTTATGGCCGTGCGGGCTTTATATGGGCAGATTTTATGTTAGCAGGTTTTGGAATGCTCAAAAAATAGAGGAAACTCTGCCCAATTTTTTTTTGATCTGAGAACTATTAGCTTTTGTAATTTTTTGAAGTTTGTATGCACATTAGTTTATCAATAACATGCGATATTCATAATTTGTGATTTTTTTTACAAATAATAAATATTTATCCTATCAGATTTGGAATTTGCAGATTTTCCAGATTTGTTTCCTATTATTATTATTTTTTTTATTAATTGAAAAATCTGGCACGGTTTTAAACCGTGCCAAAATCGTGCCAATTTATAAAAATGAGAACGCTTATAAAACAATCTGGCACGCTTTATAACCGTGCCAAAAGCGTGCCAGAAAATAGACAATTTGACACGGTTTCGGCATGTGCCAAAAGCGTGCCAGATTTAACATCTAGCATGGTTTAAAAGCGTGTCAAAAGCGTGCCAGATAAAAAAACTGGCACAGTTTAAAAGCGTGCCAAAAGCGTGCCAGTTTGGAAAATCTGGCACGGTTTTAAACCGCGCCAGAAAAACTGGCACGGTTTTAAACCGCGCCAGAAAAACTGGCACGCCTGATTCTGGCACGGATTTGAACCGTCCCAGATTGCGTCTGACACTGTTTTAAACCGTGCCAGTTTCCTGTTTTTGGTGTAGTCTGAGTTCGCCTTTATTATGTGCATATGTGGAACTCGGGTAAGCAGAGGTTTCATTATCATGATGTGAGTGCGTGGCGACCTTATAGTTATGATTTAAGGTATGCAGGGTTGATTGTTGAGCTATGAGTTTAAGCTCATTATTGATTGCGCAAGGACTGAGTGGCGTGCGAGCGCTAATTGGTATGGCTCCTGGATAGAGATGGGAGTTCAGACCACATTTGGTTGAAAGAGGGGATAGGATTATCCCGGTTGCATATTCAAAAATAACAGACCTCCAACTGACGAAGTTAAGTAGTAGTGTGTTGGAGGGGTTCCTTGTTTGGATTTCACTTTGTGAGACACTCCACGCATGAACCTTAACGACGTCGGGAGTGGAAAGATGTTATAGGATGCGAGGATGTTGGTCTTGTTGATAAGTCATATAGTGTGAATGAAACACTATAGACTATGAGCCATGTGATGATGGTATGTTTATGGAAATCTTGTGCTATGGAAAAGCACTAAAGTGGTCCTCTCACCATAAGTGGGTGGGTGAAGTAGGACTTGGAGAAATTAATTCGAGGATTATAGCCAGGCCTTAATGAAAAGGAAAATTTTGAGGAAGTATATTTTGGGTATGATAATCGTAACGCTTTTGCAGAGGGCGGACACTTCGATTAGTTAGATTTTCCTTTTCGCTCAGGTGGGAGGATAGAATAGTGGAATTGCGTTCGTAGATTAGTGAGGTAGGATTTAGGACGTCCCACTAGTGTGCCTTAGATCGCTATATCTCGATGACCGACAACGCGAGAGAGTAGTGTAACGGGAGGGTTCCATATCTGGATTTTGCTTTGCGTGACGTCCCACGCATGAAACCAAGCAAATGTCAGAAGTTGAGAGAGGCCTTGGGTAATAGGGATATATAGGATAGTACTAGTTTGACGTGTATTGTAGACACATTAATCGTAGGATTATTAGAATCTTAAGTCAGTAAGGTTAGTATCACCGATGGAAGGAGATAGTTCTGAGTTAACCAGAAGAAGATTGGTTGATTAACCCTGAGGAGAATTGAGTTTCGCGAGTTGGGAGGACCCATATATGAGTATTACACCGAGGAAAGGAGGCCCTGATTTAGAGAGAGTGTTACGTGTTGAACGTTTGCAATGGTCGTGAAGATGTGCACGGGTTAAAAAGGTTTATGGGCACCTTAGTAAGTTGTTTGTATATACAGCCCGAAATAGAAAAAGCTTAGTATATAAAGTTGGAGTTTATGCCGTAAGGCAGTCACGATTGGATTTGGAGTGTGTTGGATGGAACGTCGTGCCCAAGATAAGAAAGGACACTGACGAGAGTGGTCGACCGTTAGAGTAATTCCTTTTGGGGGAAATTAGATACTCGAATTTTGATGAGTGAACGTTTAGAATCATGTTTGGACGTTAGAGCTGCGGTTGTAGGCTTGTCATTCTACGTGGGGCACAAGAAATGATGAGTGCAATGTGAAGTTATTGGAGTCACTTTACGACCGTGGTAGCCATATAGTTATGGTTGTGAACCATTGGGATACTATCGTTCCCCTTATGGTATTAGGATTTGGAGCGATCCTAGATTAGTACTGGTAGCATCGGTTGTATCTGAATTTCGAGGATGAAATTCCGTTGTAAGGAGGGGAGTATGTAACAACCCGTCCTTTTGGTGATAATTAAATTCCATAATTGGGTATAAATTGAAAATTTGAGGAATTTCTCAGAATAGTAATTTTTGGGATTTTCAAGGATTAGATGATTTTCGATGGGTGATGTATTTACTCTTGGGATTAAGTAAATATGTCGGAGTATTTTAATTATAGGTCGCCATTGAGAAAAGCGACCAAAGGTAAGATTTTAAATGGGAAAATCGGCAGTGAGATGCAATGGGTTAAAATAGTGGATTGAGGTCAAGTACCTCGGATGGAAATTTTGACTGCGCGGTGAGTCTCGTAATGGCAATGATAGTAAAAAAAGAGTGTCCGATGGTCGAAATTGAGTTTCGGGAATTTTTAAACGAATAGGGACTCACAATTGAGTAAACGAGACATTTTTGGGTTTTAAGGGGTATAAACCCTTTTCTCCCTATATAAGGAGGGTGAGGGGGAGAGAATAGAAAGAAAAGAGAGAAGATAGAGAGGAAGGAAGAAAAAGAAGAGAAAAGGGAGATTTTGGGACAAACTCTGCCAGACTCGACTCGGGATCGTCAAATTTTATCCACGAGGCAGGTGTTTACTTTCTTTATTTACTTTTGAGCATAAATCTCATATCGTAGTTTGGTAATAACAAACCCTATAGATTTTGGGTTGGGTTTTCGTGGATAAAACGGGTTTTCGGGAGTTAAAACGAATAAACCCCAATAATTTTCCAATTTGAGAAACTTAGGATTTAATCGAAATTAATTGTTGGTTTCGGGTTCTAGGATGTTTAGAACCCTTGTTATATGTGTAGATGTTGTTGGTTGAGGTTGCAGGACGTTAGACACGGAGATAAAAGCTTGGGAGAAGCTTTAATGGCTGAAACATCTTCTCGGAGAAGAAACTGTCCGCCGTGATCGATCGATCGAGGGTAGAGGATCGATCGATCGAACCATCGATCAATCGATGACCAATGGTCGATCGATCGACCCTTCAGGAATTTTGACAACTTTTCCTAGTGTTAATTGGATGGGATAAATTCCAATTCTAAATTGATTCGAGGTTATTTATGTGAGGAAATAAGTAATCTTTTAGGAGTAAAGAGTCCTCCAATTGAGGAAGTTTATGGGGGTTACGAGAGGGTCTTAAGTGTGCGACACTAAAATCTTATTTTCGAGGAAAATAGATAAGTTGAGGAATTAGAAGGGTTGGGTTCCTAAAATAGGGTGGGGACCTATAAACGATTAATTGGACGAGATGTAATCCTTGGGTTTGTGGGAAGGAAATCCACAACCTATTTAATATTAGGGTATTCGGGGTCGAATATCAATTGGGATAGTTTCAGTGGCCATTTTGGCCTATATGATTATACGTGTGGGATAACATAATTTTGTTGATGATGGTTGAGGGAATCCTATGAGATAATTAGGATGAATTGGAGAATATACTTATTTAGTTAATGTAAATTGGTATATTTAGAGATATCCACTAAATCCTTAGATGGGAATAAGGTATTTTTTATTTATCAAGTGAGGGACTACTTTCGGTATAGTATCATGAGTTGTGAATGTAGGAATATGATTCTTTGAGAGAATCTTTGAGATCATTGGTCATCGTTAGATGTGATTGGCAATTATGGCCATATATATATATATATATATATATATATATATATATATATATATATATATATATATATATTCAAGGGGGAATATATAGTTAATATATATACTATGTAATTAAAGTATATATATTATATGAATATATATGTATCTATATGTGATTGGTATATGTGTGTTTAGATGGTTGCTTTCTACAGGCTTTCCTTTGGTATAGGGTTGGAACAGCGAGATTATATATTACTCTAGTGCGATCCAGGGAGGTTGCGCGATGTGGGTGAATCCCCTGGCTCGAGGAGCAGGGTGAGTATAGTCCCCAGGTCATTATCGTCCCGCGTTCGAGTGAGATGTGTGTAACTCCACTTGCAGGGGGAACATGACCGCCTCCACCATTGTGTTTTTGTTTACCTTGTTCATTGAGGATTCCGACTTGGTACCGTGGTTTGTATGAGAACCCAAATTTTGGATCGACAATATGAGACCGCATCCTCGACTTATAGCTCGTGGGGATGGTTATTTTGCTTGTGTATGTAGTATATTACATGTGCATGAGAACGAGGTAATATAAATCTCTAATGAGAATAAAGAGATAAAAATGAAAAAGAATATCCTCAGTCCAGGAGATAAAGAGAACTAATATGAAAACAAATAAACCAAATATCCTTAGTCAACTAATGATTTCAGTTAGTTTTCAACCCCAACCAACTAATATGAAAAAAAATAAACCAAACACTAAATAAAGAGAACTTCTAGGCTCGAAATAGTAAAAACCTATTTTTTTATTTAACATGAATACGACTCAAATAGAATGCAGTAATACATAAATGCACACTATTTTTACATAACACGAAACGAGTCAATTACATCATGACATAACACAAAATATTTTTTTACTCAATACGAACATGATCCAAAAAATGACACGACATATATCTTAAAAGTAACCTGACATAAACTCGACCAAATTAAAACATGACACAATTATTTTTACCCAATTAAAATAAACATTTTTTTACCATCCGTGCAACACAACATGAAATCCTAATTTTACCCAATACGAACATGACTCAATTATAAAATGCCATGAAATAATTTTTTTACAAACATGTAAAATTTTATATTGTTTTAGTGTTGTGGTCAATTTATTTAGGTCCTTTTCCTAACATGGTTTAATATCAAAACAATATAGGACTTTAATTTTCATTTGTATATGAAAAAATAGATAATTTTTTGTGATACAATCTCTGAAACCCCGCCTATTCTAACCCTGGGTCATTACTCCACTATTAAATTAAATATAAATCATCAATGATTTCATTCTTAATATAATTATCGAAAGATTATTAATTACTAATAACCTAATAGCCCGATATCAAATTTTTAATCTTTATTATCATGCAACAATATCAAATTATAAATTCGCATTCATCATTCATATAACCAACATAATATATGGAGTATAAAACTGTATATATAAATATAGCTGGATAAACACCCCAGTCTCAAATCCAAATACAATCATATAAGTAAAAATTGAATCCACCAATTGAAGTAAAGTAACTCTGAAATAACTAACAGGGGGGGGGGGGCAACACACTTGACTCGAAAGACTAAATAAAGTTTTCGTCCCACTATAGGTTTAAGTCTAAGTCCCACTATAGGTCTACAGAGTTTCACTACGCCCTCATATAGTTTATAAACAATATATAAGTTATCCGATTAATTATGGTTGAAGAAACTACACAAATAAACCAAAGGTCCCATTTCTGCAATTGTTGATCATCGATCGATCGACCGACACAATTCGATCGATCGATCGATATTTGTTCATGTCCACTTCTCCAATTATGTTTTTCTACCATTGTTAACCCAAGAAACTTCCATGCGACTTCCCCAAACACCCAACCAAATATACCAGACCTTATTTTAAGATGTTTGAACAATTTCTAATGTGGGGATATCATCAAATCATTAAAGAATTAAGATTAAATAGGATGAAATCTTCACTTTAATCTTATAAACCCTAGGTGTCTTTTTCTTGCTTGAAGACAATCAAAACTCAAATATTTCTCAATTCTCACATTACTACGTTCTTAGATTTCGTACAACAATCATAGATGGGTTATTTTTAACTAGATTTCTATCCAAAAACATAGATCAATCCCCAATATAAGTCCCAAAAGTCATGTATTCATGGTTGTATTAAATTCTACACTAACATGGATAATATATATGCTCAAAATATTGCAAGTTAAATACTTGCCTCATGTTTGTAGGTCTAATTTTCGTTACTAGATGATAGTGGTGGTTCTTCTTGGCTCCGCTCTTTATTTCGGCATCAATAGGGACGCTAGGTGGTGTTGGGTGACCTAGAATCTCCTCCTCTTCCTCTCCTATGGCCTATCTTGTTTTCTCTTGGTTCTAACCCAAGTTTACACAAGACAACAGCTGATATAGCCCTCACAATTTCGTTGGTCTTCTAACCCTAGAATTCCAAAAGATAGATTTACCCTTACCGGGGGGGGGGGGGGGGGTTCTAAAAATGCCCCGGGATCAAATCATAACTCCCGAGTATACTTTTCTGATTATCTTGACCCTTCTGGACATATTGTTGCACTCTAAATGACTATTTGGAAGACTCATAAACCATTCTCATTTTACTTCATATATTAAGGCCATGACGCAATTGATACACGCGTTCCGACTAAATTATCATAATTGTCATATTTCTCACACACAACTTAACATAATGCATTCCAAATAATTTACAACTCGTTCACTACGCATTATTCAATTTAATTCACATAAATAAATATCAACCGTTATCACGCTACTTAATATTTATTTTATCCCGAATTAATTTCCCATTTTATTCTAATTAATCCCTATATAAAAATCAATAAAAAAATGGGGTGTTACACAAACAGGGACACGTTTTTTTTAAGCCAATAGTTTAAGCCATATATACGTTTGCTGTCACATGATATTTGAAGGGATGAATCAATTAGAGTTGTTACCTATGGTTTTATAAGCTAAAAAGTAATGTCATTATTTTTAGCAAAAGTTTTTTGGTTTAGGAAGTGTTGTCCACCTAGGGCCCTGTACTAGGTAGGTGTTAAGGGCTGAGTAAAGCAAAATTATTCTATAAAGAACTTACAATAAGCATACAGTCATGTGTAGTCCCATCAATAAGCATGTGTTTATACTATTTGCCAACATAATTTGTGATTAGAAATCTATTATCCTTTTAGAAATTGTACTCTGTCAAATATTAGGGTATAAGGTTTATTAAATACATAACCGGCATATTGCATACTGTAGGTAGGTTATCTGACCTACAAAACAAAAAATTTGGTATTGTAAGCCTGCCACTCAAGCAGTAGTACAATGTCACCTTTTTAGTGTGACACACTTAACTGCCTTCGTTTTTTTGAATATTCGTATCCATATTGTATTTAATATTAAATTATTATTAATATTAGTTATATATAGTTATTATATATAATATTTATTATTATATGAAAAATATAAATATATAATATAAAATGTTAACCACTCATTTAACAAAAAAGTGGAGAAAAAATGCTCTTTAAAAAATTAAAAGAGATATAGAAAGCTTAAAATTATTAAAATAAAGAATAGAAAAAAAGGAAAACAAAAGAATTTTTTTTCCAATGGTCTAAAACAACAAAAAAGTTAAAAAAAAAATAGAAACATTAAACAACAAAATAAAACCCACAACCACCTGGTAAAGCAATGCCCAAAGTCCTAACTCACCATTTCTTTTATTTTCTTCCCACAACCCTCCCTGTTCCTCCATCCAAGCAGTGCACCTCCTCTTCCTCCACCTAGAAAGTATCCTCTCTCTCTCCCTCTCTCTCTCTCTCTCTTCCCCCTTAATACACACAAACACATACTATAACACATACATTCATAAATACACACACATGCACGCACAATTACACACATAGCGACCACTACACACATATATAGCCATTTTTGCACACACATAACCGCTACTGGTTCGCAACATACACAGAACAACTACACACAAGCACGCACAAACACACACATGGCAGATAAAGTGATACAATTGTTGATTGTAACACAATTGTTTTAGATCGTAAAACACACACTGTTGATTTTATTCAGAAATCTTCACACACAGTGTTGATTGGAATAATTATGAGATTGGAGGAGATTGGAGACGTGTGGTTTTTAGAGATGTGGATTTTGATGGCGATGACAATCTTTATTATTATTATTATTATTATTATTATTATTATTATTATTATTAGTAGTAGTAGTAGTAGTAGTAGTAGTAGTAGTAGTAGTAGTAGTAGTAGTAGTAGTAGTAGTAGTAGTAGTAGTAGTAGTAGTAGTAGTTGCTTTTCGTAAATTCTACGACTTATTTATGTTTCATAGACTCATGACTCATGAATATATGAACATTAAATGTTAGTACTTGATTTCAAACATTCTCTTAAGAGTTTATATTCAATATGAACATTAAGGTTGGACTTTGATCGTCTAATTTTTATTTAATACTAATTTTAGTTAATTTTAAATTTAGTGTTAATTGCAATGGATAAACAACATGAACGGGTATGAATATTATCCGAATCTGGAGAATTCGAGAGGATACGGATATGGATAGTTGTTCTTACTAACTGGTTGGATACGTATATGGTTACGGATAGTGCATCCATATAACAAATACGATATGGATAGTGTGGTATCCACTATGTATCCATCCGTTTACCTCCCCTACTCCAAATATATTAAATTAATTCTCAAATGTCATTTGTTAGACCTATCAGCGCATTGGTTTTGTGCCTTAAGAGTTTTAAATTATATTAAAATAATTCTTCCTATAAAAAATATATATTAAAATAATTCTCAACTAGCACCCATACCATTTTCTAAAAAATATACAACATTTAGATTACGGTGTGTCGGAGGTCATGAAAATAAAAATTATGGTGTGTCGAGGGAAAAGTTTTTATTGTCTTCAACGACGGCAAAAAAGAATTTCGCCCATTAAATATGTTTCCTTCTTTCCTTCTTTCTATATACATATATTAAGATTCTTAATACATATATATATATATATATAAATAATAGAGTAGGATGGTGTTTTTACTATTCATAAGTTGGAGACATACTTTGTGGTTGAGATTGAAGCCACGTGTCAAAATTGAAGGATTGGGATTGATTTCCAATTTATTTTTATCCCACCAAATCCTACCCCCACAAGACAATCCGTCTCTAACTCAAAAAGCCCTCCCTCTCTCTCCACTACGCCCTCTGCCATCGCCCCATCTCAGCTCTCTCTCACCTCTCCCTGAGATCTGAAACCCTAACAATCTCCCTCTCTCTTTTGCTTCCATTCTTCCATGCGTCCATATGGTCACTCACGACTCACGCTTCCACCCATGTAGTTCAATTTTGTGGTATGATTTTTTCTTTTAGATGTGTTTTGTTTTTATGTTTTGTAGAACTAACCCTAATTTTATTTTAGATCTAACCTTAATCTTCATTTTGTTTCCCCTCTCTTTTATTTCCCTACACATGACTTGGTGATTCATTACACATGTATTATTTTGCAGGTATAAATTTCTTTTGTTACCCTTGAGTTTCATTACGACTCTAGATTTGTTTGACCAATTTTTTTTATTTCTCTTTCCTCTTTCAATTTATTTTTTTTTGCTTTGCAGATTCTAGATATTAGGGATTGAAGCATGATATAAAGGTATAAAAAAAATAAGTTTTTAATTTTTTCAGTTTCTTCATTTTAATTAGACTAACTAATTTTCATTTTGATATATTCTTTCGTTGATCCTGGCCCTAGAGTTGTCTACTCGATCACATTGTAGTCTACAAGAGAGGCAAATAGGTTTTGTTCTCTTCTTCCTTTAAATGTTGCTAGAATAATTGATTTTCTGGACTTCAGTTGATTTTGAAAATAATTATTAACCAATAACAAATATGTGCTTAACTTTGTCATGTTTAAGTGTGATTTTGATAGTAATTTCATTAGTAGTTTACACAAGGTATTCACATTATCTGGATGATCATTGTTTGAGATTCAATTTAGTGAATTGGGTTTAACAGTTCTACCCCCACAAGTTTTTAAAAGTCTATCAGTGAGGCAGTGGACTATGTGTTTGATGTTGGATGGGAAGTAGCGCGGGTATGATTAAGCACAAATATTCATATAATATTGCATTGAATTTATGTTCAGTTTTAGATTTCTATTTTGTGAATTTATTTCTATTTTTTTATTATGATACATTATTTGGATGGTATTTGATTCATTTTTTTATAATCATACATTATTTGGGATTGGGTTTTTGATTATTTTTTGTAGGGCATAGAAAGTGTTCGGTGAAATAACGCTATGACCATTGTTGTCCTCACCGGTTCAAATATGGTGTTTGAAATTACATAGTTGTATTCTAATGCAATGTTCGATTTTCGTTTGTTTTATTAGTTTTATTCGAAAGCAATGTTATTCAAAAACAATTTCATTCCCCCAATAAAATTATTTAATCGACGTTAATTTTTGAAACTTTACGTCGTTGATAGGAATATACATATTTTATATAATTCGCAACAGATAAATTATTTTTTAAATAACCTATGGTACGAAACTATTAGTTTCAAAAAAATGGAATTTTTTTGAATTTTTTATATATATACATACACCGTGTTTATATAAATACATACATACATACATCGTGGTATATATATATATATATATATATATTGACCTGTCGATTTTGATACTGAAACAGCTAAACAATCACTGAACACCCGAGTTTTATAATTTTTGTTTTAAATTTGTTAATATTCTATAAAATAATTTATTTTTAATTGATATATCTATATGTTTTGGTTTATACCTCATCACTAACTATGTTATTTGGTTTTCAGTCTAAAATTAATGGATGAATAATGATGGAGCTAGATGTTGGCTAATACGATTCAATCGTTTTTTTATATATGTATAGAACCACTACTCACCAACATCAACTGTGTATAGATCACCACTGGAAAAGAGAACCCACCACCATATATAACATGGTTTGTTTTGAAGACCTCTGAATAAGGTATACTCTAATTTACGTTGGTTTTTATGACCTCAGTTGAGGCATTACGCCAATCATTCTTGATTAGGAATTACTTCGACCATTATTTGCTAGCACTTTTGAATCTGTGTTTTCTAAGAATGCCTACCAATGCAGGTATTGTTTGGCCAAATGCCTAATGTAGTTTCTTTTGGTATGCTTATGTCCCACGATGTTAGGCAATGAGTTTATTTGATATATCTGATAGTTTTGAACATTTGGAAACAGTTAAATCGCCTATGTTTTAACCTAGCAAAGAGCTGAATTAGCATTTTGCTATTGGATCTTACCAGACCATTGACCAACATCTATCATAACATCCCACAGAATCCTCACAACCTCAATCTCCCATAATGTAGCATCTTTAACACGCTACTTCACAGTTTATATGAAATCTGATATATATGTTCAATTGTTGAATTTCATATTCAGATTTTAGAGTATGGTATGATTATGGTGTTTCTCTTTTTGTCATTCGCAGGGTTTGAATGAACAATGTAACTGCTATCTAAATGCATTGTGACTGCTACACTTCACATATTAGATTTTTTCAAGGATGGAGGTGTTTTACACAAGGTATAAGTTATAACATAAAAATGGAGTTTGTCCAAATGAGTTCTGTTTATTTTTTTTGATCAGTTGTTTATTGGAACAATAAGATCATATTAGCTTATTTATTTGTCCACTCAACACGAATAAGGGTATTTAATAGAGCATCTAATCTATTGACTTGATGTTTTATTTCTCTATCATTTATTTTTTTATACTCTGAAGACCTTAACTCATACCTATCTTAAATTTACATTTGTATACATACTTTCCAATTACATTAAGGTGTACTTTTATTATATGTTTTATTTTGATTATTTGATATGTATTTTATTTGTAGGTGCAAACATATGTACAATACAAAAAAAACTTTGCTTTAGGTATGCTTATTAAGAACTTTTGCATCCAATTACCAATTTTTTAAATTGTCTAGAAAAATCTTTGTATATGGAAAATGCTCAAGTTTGGGTAAAAATGCTTGAAGTTGACTTGATTTTGATGATAGTTAGGTGATATAAGGTGAAATAATGATAGTTAGGTGAAATCATGCTCCACTGAAAAGTAATGTATTACTTTTGAGGGTAAGAATGTGGCACATAACAGAGTGACTATCTAACAGTGTGAGTGTGAGCATCATTTAAATAAAAACTTTCTTGGAATATATATCGAGCATGCCTGATTTCTGGATTATTGAAAGATAGGTCCTCAAATTGAAAAGTCGCAGACATGTATGATCTCTTTTTGTCTCCTTTTGTCTCGATCAAGCAGGTCCTCACTTGATCTCTTTTTGTCTCTATCGAACAGGTCCTTTTTTCTCAATAGGTCCGCATTATGAGAAACTCCAGATGCTTCCGAGTGTCCAATTTCTTGGTTTTTACATGGTACCGAATAATGGACCTTGAAATTATACATGGTCCGGAATAATAGACCTTCAAGTTCTGTTTTGTCTATTTTTACTACTAAACTCATTCATGGTTCTGTCTTAATGTCCAACTAACTAATTCCCTTTATCTTCTCACTCTCGATATCTATTTTAGGGGTGAAGATGCACTTTTATTTATTTTGTGTTTGCCGATCTAAATAGGGTATATTAAAGCCCTATAGGGACGATTTAATGCTATTGTAACTATCAATATGTCATTTATACTTTATATTCATACTCCATCATAAGTATCAGCATGTCATTGCAACATCATTCCGACAAATGATGATTGCACACTACTGGCTTCAACCATTCCCCGCCCTAACTTTAGTTTTTATTATTTATTATTTATTGTCTTTATTATGTAAGTATTTGGCTTAACCATGTATTTGCACAATTTTTTATTATTTAACGTATTATTAGGCATGTCTCTGACTAAAAATATAGTATGAATGAATCTATCAAACTTCTGATGTTTAAATCTTTTTCGTAGCTGGGGTTGAGAAAGATTGCAACTAGATACCTCATCCCCGAGCTTGCCGGTTGCAGCCTTACCCCTAAGCTTTCCAACTGTGTGGCAAATGCATTTGTGAACAAATATGGAAAATATGTTGTTTGGGCCCAAACCGTGCTATTCATTGCTGAATTACCTTCACAAAAGGCTCTCTTACCGTCAAATGTATCCCCTATCAAGGAAAAGAAATCTTCTAAACAAAAAGGGCAAAAAAGCGGTGATTGAAGTTTTTGTGGATAATTGGAAGACTTTTTATAGCTCGAATATGGTTGCGCTTATTTGTCCTTTTTGCTTATTTTTAATTTGAGTATTCACCTTTTTACAAAAGAGCAAGATCAATGTCTGGAACTTGCTGTATTGATTAAAGGTTAATTTCTAAACTTATGGCCTTTGTTATGCTACTTCCTTCATCTCTTTTGTATATCAATGTGTTCATTTTCCATTAGTCAATGTTGTTAATATCGATCGATACATGATACCTATAGTCAATGTTGTGTGATATTGACTACTAAATGTCACACCTTTGTTTGTTTTGAGAGGTCAGTAACTCATTATAAACTACCTTAGTTTCTCCCCTTACATATTTAGAGTTAAATTCTGGGAATGTTAGGAGTACTACCTTAGTTTCTCCCCTTACTCATTATCAATGACCTCAGTTACTCATTATCAACGTTAGTTTGTTTTGGGACATAACTGCTTCCACATCTGTTTGAGCAGAGCGATGATAAATTTTTTTAAAGTAAAGGCTCCTGAGTTTTAATTTCCTACCATAAATGTTTGAATTATTATCTCATAAAACATAAAACTACTTATTTCTTACTTTTATTTTGCATGATTCACATTCAAAGGACCTTCAAGATCACACCTGGGATTGTCACATTCAAAGCAGCTCTACCAAAGTGAGTATTTTCTCAGTTTTCACTAATATCCATTTTTCTTTTTTTTTGCAAACAGTACAATTTAGAGCTCTGCCAAATTGTATTGTTAATTCACATCAGGTTCATTGCTTTTTATAACAGACTCCTTAGTTGAGAAATTAGTCAATAATCTACATTGAGTACTTTGTTATGAGAATTAGAGGAAAAGACCCATTCACAAATTTTATGTTCCGAAACGCATTTTTATAGCCCTTCAGTTCTCAAGTATGAACATTCAATTGATATTTTTTTTCTTTTTATGTATGGTCTAATCTATGTTATTTTTTTTTATTGGTTAAAATTTTTCTTATGTTTCAATGGGTATATATATGTACCTATTTTAGGAGAATGTGTGTTGATTATTTTTTTGGTCAAAGAAAAAGATAATATTTGTTGTTATATTTTTTTTAACATGATATTGTGCATTCTATTCGGCGCAAATAGTTTTTTAGAATGTATGAAGTTTTTTTCATTTTTTTTCAGTGACTCCATAGGATAGATGAGTTGAAATATAAAATTCCATTTTTGGAATCTAATAGGTTCATTCCATAGGTCATTTAAAAAATTGTTTATCCGTTGCGAACAAAATAAAATATGTATGGTCCTATCAACGACGTACACATTCGAAAATTAACGTCGATTAAATAATTTTGTCGGGGGAACAAAATTGTTTTTGTTTCGCAATTACGTACTTTCGGAAATTTTTGTCATTTTGCGATTACGTATTTTTTGGAAATTTTCATCGTACCCTAGTGTATATATATATATATATATATATAAAATGTATGTCATAAGATTAAAAGATAATGTCATCAATATAATTTTATCATGCAATGCCTATTTTGCCCTTGAAAGTTTTGAATTCCACCTTTTGACATACTCCAATTTGTTTCCCACTTTTTTTAAAATTCAAAAACATGGGTAAAAGAGTAAATTGCTTTGACTCTCAAAAAGCTCTCTCATTTATCTTTACCTCACACACGCATATTCTTGGCTGAGAGTAAAAGGATGCCTTCTTTCTCTTTCTTACTTTAAGAGCATGTGGAGCAAACGGACACACAATTTGGTAAACTTACAAATTGCAAGCTCTGCAATGGTGTAGTGAAATCAACAAAAGTTACAAGAGAAAAAGTAGTGGATTTGTAACTTTACTGAACGGGTACTGAATTTGCAAATAGTTCCCACGAACTTCATTTGTTCGTAGGAATTGATACGAATAAATAAAGTTCGTTGTAACTCTAAATAATTAATTTATATCATATACTTAGGTTCCAACAAACTATATTTGGTCGTAGGAATTCCTACGAACTAATATAGTTCATAGGAAGTGGTTGCCTCTAGTAAAGTTACCCATCACCATTAAAAGGAGACTGACACACGAAAGGCAAATGGGAGGTTCTGAATTTGTAAACTTAACTGACAAAACATCCACCATTGTGGATGCTTTAAGTCAAACCTTTGTTTTCCCACATACCTAATTTCCTTCTCTCATTTCACTTTTTCTTATCTTTCATATACGTCTTTACCCAAAACCAAATCACAGTTACATCTCATCGGAGATCTCTGAAACCTCGACGGACACCCTCTCCCTCTCATTTGTCATCTTCGACGGTACCTTTATTCATGGTAATTTTTATTCAAAACGATCACCTTTCTTTTATGTATTAGGGTTTTATGTATTTTTTTTTAACTTCCTTGCAGATCTGATATTTTCGATTTTGGTAACTCACAGCTCAACAATGAAGGTAACGTTCCTACATATATGTCTCACCCACCACCATAAACTCCAACTCACCGACGTTGTTTACTATCGATAGATGCCACCACCATCTAAAGGTTATTTTTCTCTATCTGTTCGGTTTCCGGTTTGGGGGTTTTGAAACACCAAAAATGGGTGATTTTAATTTTCTTTTATATCATTTTACTTTATTTAAATGTGATTTTGTCTTTGATTTGTTGAACATACCATTACATTTTGTTGGGCGTGAGAAGTTTAAGGGGGGAGAGACAACTTATGTCTGCTGGGTGTTGGGTTATTTCAATCTACTGGGTTATTACAATCGAAATATGCTCAGGTGAGAAAATTAAATTTACTGTTAACTGGATTTTCTTTATATTTGGTTTTATGTAATATTTATTTTCTATGAACTCCAAAGGTATGAAAAATATTCATGTATTTTTTAGCTTCTTTTAATATTGGACCCAAAATACATTGATGATGTAGTGTGATAATTAACGTTCAGATGCCTCATGTGTTCTTTTAAATATACAAATTTCATATTTGTTCGGTTAATATTATTAACTATAAACCTTGATTAATGTGTTTTCCTTCCCTTTTGTTCCCAAAAGTGGGTTTGCTTAGATGGCACCATAATGTGGATGGGTTCCTGGTGTTACTAATAACCCAATTCCTAAGGGTGACTTAATTTGCTTTATGTGGATTAAGTTGTTGCTTCTGTAAATTTGATGCTACCAGCTTCACCTTTTCGGTTTTTCGTGGCCCTTAAAGTGCGTTATCCTCAAGAAATTACTATTCTACGAGGAAACCATGAGAGTCGTCAGGTATTTTGCTGTGAAAATCTCTGGCCCCTTCTATCATGCCTTTTGAATCCCTTTTAAACTTTAAGCATTGGATAGTTGTGGATTAAGTGCATTACTTTTGGTTTATTACAGATTACTCAAGTTTATGGGTTTTATGATGAATGCCTACGAAAGTGAGTTCCAACTGGATAATGATTTTCATTTTCTCTTAGTTTATAGGTCGTCGAAATATGGCCTTCTTATTCTTTAGGGTCTTATGGACTCGGTGTAAACATAGCACGACTGATATTGGTATATTGTTGTTACACATTCCAACTTCTCACAGAAGTTTACACAGAGGACCGAGAATTAGTAGGTGACATCACGTGTATCTATTTGTGTAATTTATTTGTGTAATTTATATGTGCATAATGAATGTGTGACCAAAGCTTCCTGAAATTGTTAGTTTTATCTTTAAATTGGCGAGGTAGTTATTTATTTTATATATTTTTTGTCTTATATAACTTACTTTTTTAATTTAAATAAACTATAGATAAATGTGGGATGCTACTCTCAACCAACAATCCATATTTTTTTTATCTAGACGTCTTATAACACACTAATTTTTTTGTATCTAGAGTTTCAAACTTTCAGACCACCTATCATTTTTCTGACTTTATCATTATTCTAATTTTTCTGTATCACTATTTTTTTGAATTTCTATACATCTGGTGGTTAGAATTTTTGTTGTTACAATTTCTAGGAGTACTCTTCATCAACTCAGCCCATCTTTGTCTTCTTCAAATGTGGGGTGTCCATCGTTGGGAGCCAAATCGATGGAAAATCGAGCATTCTAGAAGTTCTCACCGGCATTCTGTATCAGGGGCATTTCCAAGGCTTTTTGGATTGATTCCGGGCATTGTTTCTAGTGCTTCGGGTGGAGCAATTTTTCCTAGAATTGGTGCATCTCTTGGGTAAGTTTGTCAATAATACCTTAATTGTTGATGCGTGAAAACTGATTACAAGTTCAATCACCCGCCTCACGTTCTATTAATGACAACATTAGCTATCACGGCCTCTATGTGTGTATTGAAATGTTTTGAAGTTTTATAATTTATGATTAGAAGTTTGAATATATGATTAGAAGTTTGAATTCATGTTACTTTTTGGCTTTGAATTATAATGCATTGCTTTATTGGTCCAATATAATATCTATCATAATGCATTGCTGATTTTAGAGACTCTAAATCACTGTTCAATGTTTGATGCAGGTTTTCAGGGAAGTAAACCTTAATAGAACCAGGTCAGACCACTGCCTTATGATAATTACTTTAGAAAATGTGTTGGACTCTTCCCCAATACCTTTTTTTGATTAACGCTTTAAGTAAGCACCATATTTTTCTTGCTGTGGTGAAAATGAATTGGAACACCCCTGGGGAAGAGTCTTAGTCCTGCACCAAAAGTGTTATTTCCACTGGACTTAATCTTTTGTATTCATTTATGTTCGTTATCCAGATAAATAACTTGACTAAGGATGAATTTGTACATTTACTTCATCGTCAAAGCATCGAATTCTCTAGAGGAAGTTAGAAATTTAAGGGAGTTACACTGCATATCATTTCAGCAATTTTTAATGTGAACATGTTCATTTGGTAGTGTGATAGTTTTTGGTACTGGAAATTATCAGTTGCCTCCGCTGGGAGCAAATATGGCCTAATATTGAGTCTATATTCATGATCAGCATAGATAGTTTACCTCGGTCGATGTGAATGTTACTCCAATTTGCGTGTTCATTGTACATTGTATTTTTTATTTACACAGGTAAAGTATTTAAAGAGTAAAAGAAATAACTTTGCACCTCAACACCTTGTGTGGGCACGTCATGGGAAAAATAATGAACGTGTCATCTCTCTCACACATTTTGTGGGCATATGAACGTGAATCATCGGTGTCTATGACCTTCTTAACATAAAGTTTTATTTTTTCTATTCCTTGATAGTCTCCGTAAAAGTTCACAATAAAAATAGTGAATGGAATGGCGAGGCATGTTCATACAATTTGATATGTGTTTACTGTATAATGTCGTTCAAGTGTTTTTTACTGTCATCCAATCAATTGTAATTTTGCTGTAACCTTCCTCATTTTCTCCATTAAACTTTTTCTATTTTTCAAATCTAACAAATCTTTCTTTGCATTTTTCAGGTATGCCCCGTGGTCAACAAACACATTGGTAATATCCATATTTGATTCATTATTTTGCATAGCTGTATGTACTTCCAACGTGTCCGACGACAAAATCAACCCCGCCTATTTTTTTAACATCCATATATGGTTCATTATATATTATATTATGTCGATTGTAGTACCTTTTCGTTCATAACATTAAACCAGTACCGCATGTCATCCATATATAAATAAATTTCTCTGGAATCATATCATCACCTATAGAGTCCTTACATGTTTAAGAGGCCTTACTAGAAGAATGTCTTTTTACAACGGCTAAAAAGCGTCATAAAAAGCTACTTACAACACTTTTAATCATAATCAAAAGCATCTTAAAAACCACTGTCATAAGAAAATAAAAAAAAAATCTTAAAAAATAGAGCATTTTAAGACGCGTTATTTACAAGGGTTGAAAAAAAATTTAAAAAAAAGGTCTTAAAAATGAAGCTTTTTAAGACGCGTTATTTACAAGGGTTGCAAAATATTCCCTCACAACCTACCACTTTCCCAAAAGCGTCTAAATATGTTTTTTATAAGAGGTCTCACTTGAATGCATATCCATATATTACATTCAAAAGTTGACCTACGAAATAAAATCAACACGAATATTTTCAAAATCAATTCTAAATAAATGTTGTCATAGGGGAAGTACACGCATAAGGTGAAGTCCCCTGGCTAGTGAATGCAGGGAGAATATATTCCTCGGTCATAGGACCGATTATTGTATATTGTGTGATTATTGTTCGAAGTGAGGTAATTTTGGGTGTGGTTATGACTCACTGTCGAAGGTGTATGGACACTTCCCGACGTTGCGTTGTAGGATACCCAGGTTGTCTTGTGCGATAGGCCGTGGAAGATGATAGCTATTTAGGGGCGCGTCCAGTGGGGGAAACTCGGAAGGACGGTCTTAGAATCGTTATATATTGTTTAATATAACCATTCTTATTCATGTGAGATTTAATTTATGACAAAGTGCTATAAGAATTAAATGGTTTTGAATACGTTTCCTAATGAGATATGAAAAGGTGAAATGAAACGGTGTATGAAGGATGGTGTATCTTAATTAATAATATTTATTCATACCCTCTTGTATAATTGAATTAAAATTTTGGTTATTATAATTGCTTTAGTTTATACTCTAAGATTGAGTAGGTAGATTCTTATCATTTTCAATGATGATTAATTGCTCATAACTGTCATACTCTTTATTCATCTGGTGATTATATAAAACCGAGCCCTGACCCGTTCATGTTTCTTATGTTGCATGAATCTTATATTCGCTCAGGTGCTCCGTTGCAAGGACGCCCATATTGACTTTCCTATTCCAGTGTCTTAGAGCTGTAACACCTTGCGGAGGTTACGGGATATTTTGATGTAGACGCTTCCATTTTCTTTTGTAATCTAGTTATGATTCGTTACTCATTCGGGCGTGTTGCCCAAGTTTTGTAATTGTAGTATAGATGTGATGTTATACTTTAATACTCGGTGTAACCATATTGTTTGGGTCTGTTAACCAACAGCTTATTCGGTTATTGTGTTATATATGTAATGTTCAATTTAATTCCTGTAGTTATTTTATCCAGCTTCTTTTGAAATTGGGTTGTTTAAATGCTTTCCTCAACTTACAAAATAAATTTTGACAATCCGTTTTGTAAAATAATGGTTGGTTATCTCGCATGCTTATTGTATTTATGATGATGCTAAGAATGGACCATTTATGATTCTTGTTAATATTGGAGTATCGGGCTGGCCACCTCTTATTTTGATAGGCGGGTTATCACAGATGGTATCAGAGCATCAGGTTATAGAGTCTTTAGGATCTATATGGACTTGTCACGTTTTGCTGTAGCGTTCTTTGATATAGAGCCTAATTAATAGGATTGTTTTGTTTGCCTATACATGCGATCTTCTGCAAAATAAATTGCTCTTGTAGTATTCTAATTCTATTCTTTCTTCATCTCAGATGCCGCCTAAGAGAGGTCGCCCCGCTAAAAGAAATAGAGTTGTAGATGATGATGTAGGTCCTCCACCGCCACCGTAAGGAGAGATAAATACTGCTGAAGTGGCCAATATTGTGGCCCAAGCGATCAATGCTACGATGACTCCCGTAGTTCAGCAATTGCCATAAGCCCAACAACCACGATCTCAGGAAGTACAAGCCCCTGCGGGACCTTCTCCGTGGGAAAGAGTCAGAGAATCCTTTTTAAAGGTCCATCCCCCAGAATTTTAAGGAGGTTCCGACGTGATAGTAGCTAATCAATTGAAGAAGGATATGTAGCGCCATCTTCGCATGGTGGAGTGTAGTGAGGAATGGAAACAAATCCTTGCTACTTTTAAGCTAGTTGGAGTAGCCTTACATTGGTGGGAATCGATGACTACACCAGAGCAAAGAAATACCATGACTGTCACTGACTATTGGGTTTTGTTTGATCGAAAGTATTTTCCTCCTACAGTTCAAAGGGAGATGAGAAGAAAACTTCAGGATGTAGTGAAAGGTGAACGTTCAGTTGCGGAGTATGAGGAAGAATTCACTCGATTAGCTATTTTTTGTCGGATGAGGTAACTCCCGAGGGGAGGAGGATATCCAAATTTCTTGGAGGTTTACATTGGAGGATACGGCAATATTTTCTGGGCAATCCCGCTTTACAAACTTTTGGGGATGTAATGAATGCCGCGTTACTCCATTGTCAAGATCATAGGTTACATGTTCAATGTAGTAAGAAAGCTTCCGTTGGGGGACAAGCAAGTAAGACAGGAGACAATGGTGCAGAAGGTGGAGCACTACCCTCATCCTAATCATTGGGGAGTAAACAAAAAGAAAGGGATGCCCCGCAAGGGGACTTGTCCAAAAGGCAGCATTTTGGTGGCAGTAATATTAGGCACGATCAGGGTGCCCAACAACAAGCAGGTCGGGGTGGTAATGGGGGTAGAGGCTCTTCAGGCCAAGGCTTTGGGCAGTTCAGAAATAATCGGGGCCGAAATCAGGAGAACATAACGGGTCATTTCTTTCAATGTGGGGAGTTGGGGCATTATAAGAAGTGGTGTACACAGTTGATTGGTGGACAGTTTCCTAAGTTTCCACAGCATCCACAGGCCCAGTTACCGCCACAAGTGCCTAATCCAGTCGTCCCTCCTCAATAGGGATAACTATAATATGGTCGTGTCTACCACATTTAGGACGATATGCTTCCTCCAGCCCCGCCAGCACCACCAGCTATTGAGGGTGAGTTTCCCATTCATGAGCACATGGGTCGTGTATTATTTGATATGGGTGCGACACACTCGTTTATTTCTAGAAGCTTTGCTTAGTCTACGGAGTTAATTAAATCTGCAGAAAGTACTTTCACTAGTGTTGAATCTTCTATTGGTGATGGTTCACTCATTTTCTTTGTTTGTAGACAAGTAGGAATAAACCTTGGTAATTTGTGTTTTGAGGTCGATTTACTCGTCCTTGATATGGTCGGGCATGATGTAATTCTGGGTATGGATTGGCTAGTGAAGTATCGTGCGATAGTTAATTGCTATGGGAAAAGTATAGTTTTTGCCATTCCCGGGCAAGAGATGTTTTTAGTGGCTATGCCTCGTTCGAAGGGAGGTTCTAGCACTTACTTGTATTGTATCGCGGAGGAGACTTCTCGGGATGTAGTTGTTTCCTTAGATTCGATTCCGGTTGTTAGATATTTTGAAGATGTTTTTCGGGAAATACCGGGTTTGTCTCCAAGTACGGAAATTGAGTTTGTAATTGACTTAGCACTAGGAACGTGACCGATTGCTAGATCCCCGTACCATATGGCTCCTGTTGAGATGAGGGAGTTAAGAGAACAGATTTAGAAATTATTAGAACAAGGTTTTATTAGGAGAAGTACGTCGTCGTGGGGCCCTCCGGTGTTATTTGTGAAGAAAAGAGACGATTCTCTCCGATTGTGTGTTGACTACATGGAGTTGAATAGAGTCACCATCCAGAACAAATACCCATTACCTCGAATTGATGATTTGTTTGATCAATTTAAGGGAGCGTCGTACTTCTCTAAAATAGATTTGAGGACGGGGTATCACCAGTTATGGATACGAGAGCAGGATGTGTCCAAAACTTCTTTCCTAACTAGATATGAGTCCTACGAATTTCTGGTTATGCCTTTTGGACTAACCAATGCCTCCCCACCCCCGTGTTTATGGACCTTATGAATAGAGTGTTTCAAGACTTGCTGAACCAGTTTATGATCGTGTTCATTGATGACATTCTAGTGTACTCTCAAATAGAAGCCGATCACGCTACTCATTTATGGTTGGTCCTGCAGACGTTAAGGGACCATCAATTATATGCCAAGTTTGAAAAGTGTGGTTTTTGGTTGCAGGAAGTACAGTTTCTGGGTCATATTGTGACAACCCAGGGTATTTCGGTAGACCCAAGTAAAGTTGTTGCTATGAGGGAATGGGGTCAGCCCACGAAACCTACCGAGATTCGTAGTTTTCTGGGTTTGGCTGGTTATTACTGCCGATTTATCAAGGGTTTTTCTAAAATTTCTAGCCCTTTGATAAATTTAACCCGGAAAGGGGTGAGGTTTGTTTGGGACAAGTCTTGTCAGTCAGCTTTTGATGAGCTAAAAGATAAGTTAACTTCTGCTCCAGTCCTTGCGTTACCAAGGCCAGGATTGGAATATTTGGTCTTTATCGACGCATCTCTGCAAGGGTTGGGAGGTGTACTACAACAAGATCAGTGGGCTATTGCTTATGCTTCTCGCAAGCTAAAGCCCCATGAAAAGAATTATCCGGTGCATGATTTGGAACTTACTGCAGTAGTTTTTTCCTTGAAGATTTGGAGACATTAACTCCTGGGGGAGAAATTTAGTCTTTTCACGGACCACAAATTGTTGTAATATTTGTTTTCACAGAAAGATTTAAATATGTGACAACGCTGGTAGTTAGAGTTTGTGAAAGACTACCAATTTGATATTCACTATCACTCGGGCAAGGCGAATGTGGTGGCGGATGCGTTGAGTCGAAAACCCGAGGGGGAGTTAGCACAGATATGGAAAGCTAAATGGAGCGAACTTAGCCAAGAAGATGAGGTTGCTAGAGCGTTTATGTCGGTGTTGACCGTTACGCCTTCGATAGTGGAAAGGGTTGTTGAAGCTCAAGGAAGGGACAAAAGTTTTCAGGACCTTATATGCCAATTGTTGACCAAGGGAGCAGAATCATACTCTATAAGTTCTGAGGGTGGGGTACGTTTCCACGGGAGACTCATTGTCCCGGACGAAGGGGATTTAAGATGGGCCGTAATGACAGAATCTCAAGGATCTAAGTTTACAGTACATCCTGGTGGGGACAAAATGTACCAAGACATGCGCCGTCAGTATTGTTGGCCAGGCATGAAACGGGACATTTCTGAATTTGTTTCCCAATGCTCTACTTGTCAACTGGTGAAGGTAGATCATCAAAGACCAACGGGTTTGTTACGACCCTTGGAAATACCGGTATGGAAGTGGGAAAGCATCTCGATGGATTTCATCACGGGATTGCCAACATCACAAAGCGGTCAGATTCTATTTGGGTGATTGTCGATCGTTTGACCAAGTCGGCACATTTCCTACCCGTACACACAGATTACAATGCTACTCGTTATGCTCGGCTATTTATTACGGAGGTTGTTAGACTCCATGAGGTGCTCATAACTATAGCCTCCGGTCGAGACAAAAATTTTGTTTCCCATTTTTGGCGAAGTTTCTAAGAAGCTATGGGAACCGAATTAAAGTTAAGTACCTCCTATCACCCTCAAATAGATGGGCAGACGGAAATAGTCAACCAAATGTTGGAGGACATGAAAAGAATGTGTGTACTTGATTTCAAATGAGGTTGGAAACAATATCTCCCTTTGGTCAAATTTGCTTATAATAACTCGTACCAATTCACTATCGGGATGGCACTCTACGAAGAACTTTATGGCAGGCCGTGTAGGTCACCTACTTGTTGGTTGGAAGTAGGGGATAATAAATTTCTTGGACATGAAATGATCCAAGATACTACTTACAAGATTGAACTTATTCGTAGTCGCATCCGAATAGCTCAAGATCGACAAAAGAGTTATGCTAATGCTAATAGGAGGCATGTAGAATTGGAGGTAGGAGATCATGTCTTGGTGCGAGTATCGCCAATGAAAAGTATAAAGCGACTTGGGAAGAAAGGAAAGCTTGCATTGCGTTATGTAGGCCCTTTTCCCATTATTGCTAAGGCACGCCCAGTGGCGTATCAACTTGCCTTACCGGAACACTTACAACAAATTCATGATGTGTTTCATGTTTCCTCCTTGAAAAAGTACAAGAGGTGTGAAGGAGCTCATTGGCATATTCCTTTGGATGATATCGAATTACAACCTGATATTTCATATGAAGAACAACCAGTTGCAATCCTAGATCACGGGGAGCGTAGGCTGAGATCTCGAGTGGTACCCTTAGTCCGGGTTCAATGGGGTCATCACCATGCCGAGGAATCGACGTGGGAGCGTGAGGAAGGTATGCGAGAAAAGTATCCACATCTCTTTTTGCAAGGTACGCCTGAATTTTGAGGGTAAAGTTTTGTTATAAGGGGGGAGAGTGTAATAACCCTTACTTTTGAGTAATTTATTTTATATTAATTTGCCATGTGAGGTAATTATATAAAATATTGGTAAATGGGATAAATATTGTTTTAAGTGAATTAAAAGATAATATTTATCAAGTTGTGCTTAATTACTGTTATGTGAATGTAAATGGCATTACGTTATGATATGTGGTGTCGTTGTGCTTTAAACGACAATTATGGTTTAAATGAAGTTGAAAATGGAAATGAGATATATTATTCCGGATGCCAATTTAGAGGGCGTAGTTAGTCTCGAAATATGCGAGATAGTCAAAATAAGTGCTATACTGTATTTTTGGGTTCCGGGCACTTTTTACAGATTATGACTTATATATGTAGTTACGAGTCATTTTAATGGGGTATTGACAGTTAAAGATGGGTACTAAGGATAGAGGCATGTTTAAGTCTTACAAACCCTTTTTATTTTCTTAAGGGTGTATTTCTAAACCTAGAAAGAAAGTGAGAAGAAAAGAATTGTGGAGAAAAGAAGAGAAAGGAGAAGAATTGAAGATTTGGGGTTTGATCTTGCATTCATCTTCCAAGAATCTGAGATTTCAGTTTAAGGCAAGTTTCTTACTTGCTAATATATGATTTAGGGTGAATAAATTTTAGTGATTGTTGTGTATGTGAATCAATTGAACAAATGGGGATTTTAATGGATTTTTGGTGTTTGAACCCTTAAATGTTGTTTAGATGATTTTTATGTTGGGTATAGTAGTTAGTAATCATGTAGGAGGGTTTTGGTTGAATCAATGGTGGTTGTTGTGGGTAATTATGGAGGAGAAATGAATATTGGGAAAAGTAGGGCATTAAACACCATAGTCGAAACTGGAAATTCTGGGTTGGGCGAATCGATTCGCCCATAGCGAATCGATTCTCTAAAGGGGTAGGCTACATGTCTGGGATAAGCGAATCGATTCGGTATCTCTGAATCGATTCTGCAGTTTGCAGAATGCTAGGTTCTCTTGACCGAATCGATTTGGACCATCCGAATCGATTCGCTTGAAGACCCCATCTGCTGTCTTAAGTGATTTTTCTAACTTAGTCTTAACCCTGTTCTTTTAGACTTAGGACCTAGGAACCTTCCCTTGTGAAGTAAACTTAGTGTCCTAGAGTCTTATATTAGTTAGGTTACAACCCTATATTAGAAAAGGAGTGGATGGGGTTTATTCCGGGAAATTACACATGGATGATAGGGTAGTTTCTTCTCTTAGGAAGCTATTTTGAGATTAGGAGATGTAGGATTATAGTCAGGGAAATTTGAGAGACATGAGTGAGGTATACTAGGCTTGGTAGCTTATGGTAACAACATCAATTCTCAGAGATTAATTTAGGGACTTATTAATCATTGAGGTTTATAATGATAATATTAATTACGTCTGGCTCCGGATAAAATGTGAGGTATATTTCAAAATGAGATTAAAATTGTTAATGATAAATTGGAATATACACACCTCTCTAAATGCTATCATAGGGGAAGTACGCGCATGAGGTGAAGTCCCCTGGCTAGTGAATGCAGGGAGAATATATTCCTCGGCCATAGGACCGGTTATTGTATATTGTGTGATTATTGTTCGAAGTGAGGTAATTCCGGGTGTGGTTATGACTCACTGTCGAAGGTGTATGGCCACTTCTCGACGTTGTGTTGTAGGATGCCCAGGTTGTTTTGTGTGATAGGCCGTGGAAGATAATAGCTATTTAGGGGCGCGTCCAGTGGGGAAACTCGAAAGGACGGTCTTAGAATCGTTATATATTGTTTAATATAACCATTCTTATTCATGTGGGATTTATTATGACAAAGTGCTTTAAGAATTAAATGGTTTTGAATACATTTTCTAATGAGATATGGAAAGGTGAAATGAAACGGTGTATGAAGGATGGTGAATCTTAATTAATAATATTTATTCATACCCTCTTGTACAATTGAATTAAAATTTTGGTTATTATAATTTCTTTAGTTTATGCTCTAAGGTTGAGTAGGTAGATTCTTATCATTATAAATGATGATTAATTGCTCATAACTGTCATACTCTTTATTCATTTGGTGATTATATAAAACCGGGCTCTGACCCATTCATATTTCTTATGTTGCATGAATCTTATATTCGCTCAGGTGCTCCGCCGCAAGGACGTACGTATTGACGTTCCTATTCCAGTGCCTTGGAGCTGTAACACCTTGCGGAGGTTACGGGATATTTTGATGTAGACACTTTCATTTTCTTTTGTAATCTAGTTATGATTGGTTGATCATTCAGGCGTGTTGCTCAAGTTATGTAATTGTAGTATAGATTTGATGTTATACTTTAATACTCGGTGTAACCATATTGTTTGGGTCAGCTAACCGACAGGAAAGAGTAATCTATTGTAACTTGAGCAAATATGTTAGCGATGAATAAAATGTCATAATACGAATATTCAAATCAAATGCGAATCTCATAAGCAATTATATCACTATAATTTCTCAACAACACGTTAACCGGGTCACCAAGCCTCACCACCGTACCGCGCCTATGCATTTTTAGCATATCTGGAGAAAGGAACATTGGCGGGTGACCAACCTCCGTGTCATATTAAAATCTTCATGACAAAATGCTCAATACAATAATAATACCACATGAATCATAATTAGATTCCAACAAAAATTTCTAGATTTCAATGAATTTAGCAATTCAAATATGAGTCAATAATCATAAGAAAACAACGAGAATAATACTCGCGAGATTAAGGAGCATATTGTGTAAAAACCCCATACGTCAAACCACCAAAAGATACCATCAATAATTCTGCCCAGAAATGCAGAAAAACCACCAAAAATCTACTCCAAAGATCACAAAAAGTTCCTCCAAGAACAACTTCAAAACATCCCCAAGAACACCTCTAATAACCTAAGGTTGAATGCATAAATCAAAGGGCTTGTTTGCGTATAAAAGAGAGGAATTAAAAATATGTTTGCTGCCAAAAAGGGTTACCCACGACCTTATTTTATAAGGCAAAACCAAAAGAGTTGTAAACAAATCAAACTCTAAAAACTGGTTGCCACGCACGTTTTCTGCTCGGGTCGATCGATCGACCCCCAAGCGTCGATCGATCGATCGCCCAGGAAAACTGGTAGTTCGCATAAAAAATGCCTATAAGGCAAAGTATTATAAAATCAATATAAAATCCGTTTTAACTTCGTTTTCGAAACCGTTTGAAATTCTCGCCTTTAAAAATAATAACCAACAAGTTTGAACAATAAAAACAATTTATTTCAAAATTTATTTTTCCTCTTTATTTTGAAAATACCCCAAAAATTACGCGGGTTGTTACACTTCCCACTAACAATGGAATTTCGCCCTCGAAATTCGCTGAATACACAACTCTCAAAAATCAGGCCAACAATCTCCAAAATAATTTTGTCTCCAAAATTAATTCTCACATCTAATCTAGATGCCTAACGCGAAACGATTTTCTAAAAATTTCTATCTCAAAAAATATGCGCCACAAAAATGCAACAGACCCAAAACTCAAGACCCGAGGGTGGTCGTATATCTAAGCTCTGATACCATTTGTAACACCCCGCCCGCCTGGAGAGAGCGAACGGAGAGCCACTATCGATAAAACTAAATAATTCCACAATAAAAAGTTATAGAGCATCTAAATCCCGATATAGAAAAGAAACCACTAATCTCAAATCTCTTCAATTAAAACAACAAGTCTCTCGAATTAAAACAACTATCTATCTCGATACTGAAATGAATCTCCAATGCTCTATACATCAAAAGAAATAAATACAAGTCTTCTCTCTTGTATTAAAAATCTTCCCAAAAGAATCCTCTCTGAAAATCAATCTCCATAGCGCCCCAAAATCCGTGCTAACATGCCATTGAAAGAAAATATGGGTAAGTACACAATACGACAGGAAAGATGCTCAACAAATATGTTAGCGATGAATAAAACGTCACAATACGAATATGAATATTCAAATCAAATGCGAATCTCATAAGCAATTATATCACTATAATTTCTCAACAACACATTAACCAAGTCACCAAGCCTCACCACCGTACCGCGCCTGTGCATTTTTAGCATATCCGAAAAAAAGAATATTGGGGGGTTCCCAACCTCCGTGCCATATTAAAATCTTCATGACAACATGCTCAATACAATAATAATAATACCACATGAATCATAATTAGATTCCAACAAAAAATTTCAGATTCCAATGAATTTAGCAATTCAAATATGAGTCAATAATCACAAGAAAACAACGAGAATAATACTCGCGAGATTAAGGAGCATATTGTGTAAAACCCCATACCTCAAACCACCAAAAGATACCATCAATAATTCTGCCCAGAAATGCAGAAAAACTACCAAAAATCTGCTCCAAAGATCACAAAAAATTCCTCCAAGAACAACTTTAAAACATCCCCAAGAACACCTCTAAAAACCTAAGGTTGAATGCATAAATCAAAGGGCTTGTTTGCGTATAAAAGAGAGGAATTAAAAATATGTTTGCTGCCAAAAAGTTGTACCAAAAAGGGTCACCCACGACCTTATTTTATAAGGCAAAACCAAAAGAGTTGTAAACAAATGAAACTCTAAAAACTGCTTACTGCCCACGTTTTCTGTTGGGGTCGATCGATCGACCCCCAAGCTTCGATCGATCGATCACCCAGGAAAACTGGTAGTTCGCATAAAAAATGACTATAAGGCAAAATATTATAAAATCAATATAAAATCCGTTTTAACTTCGTTTTCGAAACCTTTTGAAATTCTCGCCATTAAAAATAATAACCAACAAGTTTGACCAATAAAAATAATTTTATCTCAAACTTTATTTTTCCTCTTTATTTTGAAAATACCCCAAAAATTATGACGGTTGTTACACTTCCCCACTAACAATGGAATTTTGCCCTCGAAATTCGCCGAATACCTAACTCTCAAAAATCATGCCAACAATCTCCAAAATAATTTCGTCTCCAAAAATAATTTCTCACATCTTATCTAGATGTCTAACGCGAAACGATTTTCTAAAAATATCAATCTCCAAAAATACGCGTCACAAAAATGCAACAGAACCAAAACCCAAGACCCGAGGGTGGTCGTATACCTAAGCTCTGATACCATTCGGGTCATGATACGGATTGCCCAGGATAGGCAGAAGTGAAAAATCTTGGAGGGACATGCTCCCATGAAACAATCTCCATACTTACTAATGAACATACTTTGATTTCATGCAAGTTTTTCTAATAACATGTATATAATTAAATTCAGAAAAACTTTCTTATCTAACTAATCATATTTTAATACATGCGAAAATTAAAATCAATTAAATCTAATTTATTCAAATAGTCAAATTAATAACATTCTGATTTATTATGTTTCAATACAACATATCAATATGAATAATTATTCTAACTCAAGTAATTAAATCATGTAACAATTTTAATTATAAATCATACAAAGAATAAGATGAGGAAAATAAGAATAACAAGTAAGATTTTTTACGTGGTAAAAACCAAAACTAGGGAAAACATCCACGGTGACCTCTACGCCACAAACTAAAAATCCACTAAAATAAAGATTCAAGTTACAACACTTAAGTAAGCTCAGAAAGATCCGAAATCTAAGTTCAGAGTTATACCTACTAAAGATACTCCACTCAAAAGGTTTTCTGATTAGAACTGATCTTCTCTTGATGCTTCTTTGCCTTTTCGTTGATCTCCTTTTCCTTGATTTTTAATTCCACTTCAGTCAAAACTGATCTCTCGCTCAACAACATTCTCTCTATGTTGTGCAAAATGTGTAAGTGATTATGTTCTAGATGCAAACCATGCAAGAACTTAATTCATAACACAAGCATATAAGTTTTCTATAAAAACTTAACAAAATTACATTTTTAATCAATCACATCAGTTTTCTATAAAAAACTTAAAAAATAAAATTTTAATTATCAACATAATTGATTCACATAGATTTCAAAACATTATCATCAAAGCATATAAATCTGAAAGAATCAATTTAAACATTTCTTTTCACAAAAATATTTCCAAGAAATTTTAGAAAAGAAATAAAATTTCCATTTGTCTAAACAAAATATTTCTTCTAACAATATTAGAGAAATTATCATTTTAAGCATAAATCAACATAATGTAATTTTCAAGAAAGAATTCAAATATAATCATGTAAATTCTATAATCATTATTTCTAATCAATATGTAAGAACACTCAACATGAAGACACAAAATAATCATTCCAATACGTGTTCTCATTTTCTCAAAAATATAAATCAATTTTGTGAGAAAAGTGTTTTACAAATTATTTCACAAATATATGAGAAAACAGATCTATAAAAGATTTCCAATAAAAATGCAAGATCCGAAGAAATCCGGATTTTAACATCATATAGCATCAAACACAAAATCAAAATATTTGGGTCATAAAAATATTTCAATAAAATTCGGATCTAAAAATCTAAGACATTCTAGTTTTTTGAAAAAAATTATTTCAGCATGAAAGCACATAAATTTTCTCTACAATAATACAATATTTCAATCTCTAACATATGAGATGACGTGTAAGATCATTGAGAATTCAAAATAAAAACAGAATAAAGATGAAGTAGAATGAACACAATGTGTGTAAAATAATACTTTCTTCTCTTTTAGATATTTCTCAAATTCTCTATATTTTTCTCTCTACAAAATATATAACCCTTTTGTGTTTCTCATTCTAGAAAATATGATTGCAAAAGTCTAACTCCAATAAACTCTCAAATGGTGTTTATATAGGTGAGAAAACAATATTCTAGAAACATTAATATAAAGGGATAAGATTAAAAGTTTTAATCTAATGGTTAAACATTAATCTAATCAAACAGATTATAATAACTAAAACTGATTAAGTCAGTTATAAAGCTAAGCAACCTAAAATGTAATAGTTTTAACAATGCCAAAACCACTAAACATAGGAACAATTTTGGTATAGGGTTTTGGTAACAAACTACAACGGTTATAATCAGTACAGGTGGCATATATCCAAAAGCAATCTCTAATACACAACGGTCAAAATACGTTACAGCTCATACCTTAAAGCTAGACATGATTGGTCAAATCACTTGTAAATATCTTAGCCATCAAACAGTTACGCTCCTATTTTGTCACAGCTAAAATTATACGCCAAATCAATTGAACCTATATCTGCAATACCATCGCTTAGATCTAACGGTCAGAACCAAATCAGTTGACAATATCTATCTAGTTGAGGCTTAGTATCCAATGGGTATAACCGTAATCCCAGGTAAGGCAAAACTCGGATAACAAAGGTTTAAAAAATTAACCTAAGAACTTCTGGCCGAACAACTAATATACCCAAGGCTAACATAACTCCTACAAAGGGTATACGGCTACAGGTCTAAAGCTAAGGCCTAAGGAACGAAATCTCCTAAGGTTTAAACTGAACTAGTTCATTTGGATAACCAGTAATAAGGCTCCAACTGGTCAATTTGAAAGTAGGTACGATCAAATATTTAGGCTCCAAAAAGAAATCATATTACTAATAACAGGTATGACCGAAAAATAATGGTTTAAAAAATTAAAACCAAATGAAAAACTGACAGCTATGGACATATACTAAGGCATGGGGCTTTTAATATAAGCACGCTGGTATATAGGACGAAAACTACATTGGTATTGAGTGGTAAGGGTACAGTCAAGTCAAATCCTATCTCCTAAGTTTTAAAAAAATAATAAACCTATAACTGTGACAACTCGTCTAAAGAATGTGCACTAGCAGGTATCTGGTCTTAGCTAAAAGGTCAAATCTCGGACAATTAAGTAAAAGGTACCTAATATGACTAATGGACAAATCAATGACTAATGGGACACGAAATGACGAGTCATGTCTAAAGTCATACAAGTACACTTGTATACCATCTGCTATATGAATTAACAAATAGGAAAACAAAATCTCCTAAGTGTGCTAACAGTGTCGGTTCTGAGATTTAGAGGGTCCTGTGCAAAAACAAAATATAAGGCCATCATGCTAAAAAGTGCTAAACACAAGAATCAAGTCTATGTGATGTACACACCTAGAACGCACTGAAAGCGAATTTCTCTCTCAAAACTCAGCATGCATGGTATGAATGCAAATCCCATTCTAGCACCAAAGGAGAAGGATAAAGTTGGGAGGCCTTTACCTCCCTCTTCACATGATAACTCCAAAGAAGAAGAGGACCAGCTCCTCAGAAGTAAGAAGAAACAAAAAGATTACCACGAGACACATGAAGACATGGATCTGGAAAATCACGTGGGCACGCCTACACTCAGTATCCGCCCACACAGTGACAAGGAGGATCCCAAAGAAGGTGAGCCCTCCATGACAAATACGGTTGATTTAAATATGGAGGATAGGGTAGTGAATAAAGTCGAAACCCAGAAGGTGATGTCCTACAAGGATGTGGTAAGTAAGAAAACCAATTCAGACATAATCTTTGATGATGAGAAATATATGTGGTCTGATGAGGAAGTTGACGCGCCCACGGAGAGTAATAGTCAGAAATCAATGGACTTAAACATTAGTCCAGTGGAGGAAGAGGAAGTCCCACTTTGCCCAGTTATTACTATTCCACCAAAGCAAGTTGATAAACTCAGACGAAACTGGAATGAGAGTGTTATAGTTAGCCTCCTGGGAAAGTCTATTGGTTTTAAAGCATTATGCGCAAGAGTCCAATCTCTATGGAACCTACAAGGAGATTATGAGGTGATAGACTTAGAGGAAGGCCACTTTCTCTTCAAGTTTATTATGAAAGAATATTTTCACAATGTGCTAACAGGAGGCCCCTGGGTTATAAACAATCATTACCTCATTGTGAGGAAATGGGTCCCTAATTTCAACCCCCTGGAATCAAACAGAGTTACGACTGCATTATGGGCTAGACTACCACGCCTCCCCATTGAATGGTTTGACGAACGAATCCTCTTCCAAATCGCAAGTAAACTTGGGAAGCCAATTAAAACAGACTACAATTCTGCCTCATCAACTAGAGGCAAATATGATCGCATTTGCATTGAGGTGGACCTCTCCAAGCCTCTTATCCCTAGCTACAAACTGGATGGGAGAAAATATAGGGTTGAATATGAGTTTCTTCCTTATATATGCTTCAAATGTGGAAAGATAGGCCACAAATCTGAATTTTGTCCTCTTCATGCACCCCAACAGGTGCGTAATATTCCACCGGAGACTTCTACCCAAAAAAATAATGGTTCCGCTCAAACTCCGATCCTCAATAATGGCTATATTATAACAAGTACCGGCAAGGGAAATATGGTAAATGAGATACCTGGAGCGGATAAAAGGGATGAACAGTTTGGCTCTTGGATGCTTGTGCAGCGAAACCATAGAAGTCGGGCCTCAAAGTACAACCATAATGGCACCAAAGATATCCAAGGTAAGAATAATAATAGGTTTGCAGCTCTAGACAATAGCAGGTATGACAAGCAACAGGTGAACAGTGGAAGGGTTAATGGGAAAGGACACCTCGGCTCAAATCATCCTTTGAGTGGACACTACGCTAAAGCCAAGTCACATGTCAGCTCTCCATTGGCGGAACTTATTGACCAAGCAAAATTTATCAATAATACAGGGACGGGAGGAGACAGGCAGCAGTTGATGTCGTCAAAAGTGGGAGCAGGTAAGACCACGATTCTCAGCACGAAAAGGCTACCAACACAAACCACTATTGCGTCCAATCAATTTTGGACGCCTACAGGCAAACCTTCCACGCTTTTGGTAAATGAGTCTACTAATAACCGTGAGTTAACGGGACATGCTAGTGTACGGACTAGTGGGACAAGTGTAAATGCTTCTAATTTTACACCAGAAACCCTAATAGCTTCCAACGTAAATGAAAATAATTATGATAATCCTCACGACCCTAAAGGTATATATGAAAATAGAGTTAACGCAGGAAGTTTGGCCCCGAATTTCAGTCAGTTATTACCAAAAAACCCTAATGGAGTGTCCTTTCAATATTACGATGTTCGGGAACGTCAGACAAAATAGGAAGTACTGCCATCAGGAGAATTAGTGGTGAACCTAGAGAACATGATAGAGGAATCCCTAATGCTTCAAACCAACTGGAATGTATCGCAAGTCCAACCGAATGTGTCCAGAGTAATGTGGAAAATGATGGACTATCCCCAATGGCAGAGTAAGGGCCTTGGTCAATTTTATTACTCACTTGTCATAAATGGTTTCTATTATTTGGAACTGTCGTGGGGAAAACAAACCCCTTTTCAAACACACCCTCAAAGAATTAATGAGTATTTATACCCCTGATGTTGTGATCATTTTAGAGACTCACATTTGCATTACTAGTGTGGTAGAGTTTTTCAATAGCTTAGGACTTACCGGGCAAATTGTTTTCGAGTCCCTTGGCCAGTCGGGGGGTATTTGGGTGACGTGGAATCCAAATTTAACCCAGATTCATTCTATTGCGATATCCCAGAAAGCCATCCATGCTATGGTGAAGAAAACCAGTTATAAAGAATGGTTGCTCTCTGCAGTTTATGCTAGACCCCTCCCGCGACTGAGAAGACAACTTTGGGAGAACTTGACAGATATTGCGGAGTTTATGGACGCCCCATGGCTTGTGGCTGGCGACTTTAATGATCATATGGACGATTCTGAAAAAAAGTCCTACTCTAAACACGTGATAGCCACTAAATGTTCCAGATTCATCGACAACATCAATAACTGTAACCTATCCGATTTGGGGTGCAATGGGCCTCGGCTTACCTGGACCAACAGTCGGGATAGTTTCGCCAACACTATGATCCGGCTCGATAGGTGTCTTGCCACCAATGGTTGGAGGCTAATGTACCCGAATGCTACTGTCAAAAATGTGCCTAGGACTGCGTCGGATCATTTCCCGATGGTGCTTCGCTTTGAAGGTACAGTTTCTAATGCGAAACTACATAAACCTTTTAGATTCCTCTCTTGCTAGTTTGATAGGAAAGACTTCAAAGAATTAGTTAATAAGACTTGGAATAAACACTCAAACCTTGAAGATAATATTAACAAGTGTACTAACTCTATAAAAGAGTGGAATAAAAATGTTTTTGGAAATATCTTTCAAAATAAAAATCGAATCTTTCGGCGTCTCAAGGGTATCCAAAAGGCCCAGGAAAACATTTTCTCCCACAGTCTTGACATCCTCGAAAAAAATCTCCGGACTGATTTTAACACTATTTTAATTCAAGAGGAAAAATATTGGCGTCAAAAATCTAGAATCCAGTGGATGAGTGAGGGAGATAGAAATACAAAGTTCTTCCACACTTCCACCATTATTAGAAGGAAGAAGAATAGAATTGATCGTCTCATGATTAATGGGGTGTGGACAGATAACTCTTCCACCCTTACCACTCACATCAATGACTACTTCAAAAACCTGTTCCAAGCTGAGTTTTCGTATGATATTAGGAGCCAAATGTATGACTACCCTCACCTTAAATTTGAGAATAGGGATAACACAACAATTACTTGCCCCCTTGTGCTTGACGAAGTTAAACGCGCTACTTTTAGTATGAAAGCTAGTAAAGCTCCTGGCTCTGATGGGATCCAACCCATGTTCTACCAACACTTTTGGAGTGACATTAAAGACAACCTGTTTAATTTTGTTAACAAGTGTTGGAGTCAGAAAGATTGTTCTGCCAGTATGAATAATAGCTTTGTGACTTTGATACCTACACTTGATAATCCTGAAAATATCAGTCAACTCCGCCCTATCACTCTCTGTAATGTCTCTTATAAAATCCTTGCTAAAGTAATAGTTAATAGGCTGCGACCTATCCTTTGTCGAATTATTGACCCATGTCAGGCTAGTTTCCTTCCGGTTAGACAAACCTCTGATAATATCATTGTTACCCAGGAAATCTTACACTCTCTTATGAAGAAAAAAGGTAAGGTTGGTGGGGTTATCCTGAAAATTGACCTTGAGAAAGCCTATGACAAAGTTAGCTGGGACTACCTTGAGGAAGTCCTTAAGTGGTTCAATGTGGAGAGTGGCTTGAGTAAGTTGATTATGAGTTGTGTGAGAAATACATCCACCGCTATCCTTTGGAATGGTTCCCCGCTCCCTAGCTTTACCCCCACGAGGGGTCTAAGACAAGGAGATCCTCTGTCCCCATACTTATTTGTGATGTGTATGTAATACCTCTCTGCAAGTATCTCCGACAAAGTGAGGAAGGGTAATTGGAAGGGGATCAAAGCATCCCCGAATGGCCCTTGTATCTCGCATCTCTTCTTTGCGGACGATCTCATCCTGTTCTCTAACACGACGACTAGTTCTTGTGAGACTGTGCTGGGCACAATTGATGAGTTTTGCCATATCTCGAGCCAGAGAGTTAGCTACTCCAAATCAAAAAAATTTGTTTCACCTAATATCCCTAGGCATAAAGCAGCTGATCTTAGTAATAAATTTGGGATAGGCCTCACCGAGAACCTGGGCAATTACCTGGGGGCCAGTCTTGTTCACGGTAGGTTCAATAATGCGCACCTTAAAAATATTGTTGAAAAAGTTCAAAAGAAGCTTACGGGGTGGGAAGCTAAGTTGCTATCCTTTGCGGGTAGAACCACCCTTGTTCAATCAGTTACGTCCACAATCCCCACATATAATATGTAAACCGCTCTCTTCCCCAAGAAAACTTGTAATACTCTCGACCGTCTTAATAGAAACTTTATGTGGGGAAGTAATGAGAGCAAGAAGAAGATCCATCTGGTTAGTTGGGATAAGGTCTGCATGCCCAAAGATAGGGGTGTCTTGGGTATTAGAAATGCCCATGACAATAATAAAGCTACGATTGCTAAATTAGGTTGGAAAATCATGAATAATAGTGGCTCCGTTTGGGCTAATGTCATCACTAAAAAATATAAAGTTGATCATAACCCTAGACTGTGGTGTAAGAAAACCAACACCTCCCACATTTGGCGTAGCATTTTTAAAAGTAAGGAGGTTCTCATAAAAAACACCAAATGGAATGTGGGGAAGGGCAATAAAATTAACATCATGAAAGACTGGTGGTGTGGGGATGCACCTATTGCTGATCGAAGCGATCTTAGCCCCATGTGTGATGACAATGTGAGCACCCTTATAACTGATAATGGAGTCTGGAACCTTAATATGGTTCGCCAGAGGTTCAATGAAAAAATTGTGGATGATATAATTAATAATGTTCTCCCTAAAAGGGGGGCTATAGAAGACATGCCCTCTTGGCAACCGAGCAGTAAAGGTAAGTTTTCTATCCATTCTTGCTATAATATAATTTATGTGGGGGAGGAGGCTCCTCCCCCTGGAATGGTTGGAAGAATATTTGGAAACTTGGTATCCCTACCAAATTAAAACAGTTTTTGTGGACCATCCTTCATGGAAAACTTCTCACTAATGCCCATAGAGAGATAAGGGGCCTCACCACGGATAATTCTTGCCCTAGATGCTCAAGCAAGGAAGATCTCAACCATCTATTCATAGAATGCCACTTCTCTAACCAGGTTTGGTTGAATCTCAACCCGCCCCTCACCCACAGATAAGGTGTGTTCACTGATTTTAACTCTTGGGTAGTTGCAAATGTGTGGAATAAAGCGGACAAAAATTGGTATGTGACTTTCATCTCTTTCCTTTGGTGTATCTGGAAAACTCGTAATAAACTTGTTTTTGATAACGTTAGCACCACCTCTTATATGGTTAATAAGCTTATTTTTTAACTTAACTGCGATATCTTCGAAACTCATAATAAGAATATTAACCATAAAGGGGTAAGTTCCAGTACACCCACTTATGCTAGTGCTTGTATTCCAGGTACCTACATCATTCAGTCGGACGGGAGCTTTGACACAAATAGCGGGATTGGAACTTTTGGAGGTGTCGTGCGGGATGATGAAGGAAGATGGATTGTTGGCTACACTGGACGTATTCAAGGAACAACTAGCCCATTGCGAGCTGAGTTGGAAGGTGTTTTTCATGGGCTTAACATTGCTACCAGAGAGAGGTGGAAGAGCGTCTGCCTTAATACCGATTGCCTTGAGGCCATCCAACTCTTGGAGCCGGAGGACAGGGGGAACCACCCCCTGGCTAATATCATTGAAAACTGTTGTGATCTCGTAAGTGGCCTCAAAGCCAAGGTCATCCATATCCCGAGAGAGAAGAACATCCAAGAGGATTGCATGGCCAGATTTGCGAGAGACTCCCAAGATCTCTGTTTGGAGTATGAGCATACCCCGGAGCGGCTGCTCGTGATGCTCGATCGTGCCGATTTTGATCACCCCGTGATCTAGCCCCATTTCTGTTGCTTTTTCATTTTCCTTTTGTAACAAAAAAAAATGTATATATATATATATATAAGGCCATCTTCAATGGGAGATGCACAAACAATGTATATTTAGATTTTTTGGGTAGATTATGGAGTGCGGTTGCCACAGTGGGCAAGGTGTAAAAACGAGCTGGGCGGGAGAGTTTTGGCCGCCCAAGGTCTGGGCGGGGGACATTTGTCCACCCAGGGGCTGGCCCCACCCTGGGCGTAAGAGTTTTTAAAGCCCAAATTCCTCCATTTCTGCCCGTTGCAATCCAGCCGTTATAATCCAACCGTTATAAAAATCTATCCGTTATTATAAAATAGCCCCTATATAAATCACACATCTACCTTCATTATTTATCATACCCATTATTATATATCTTTCATTCAAAATAGCACACATTATATATTCCGTAAAATAATTTATTTAGTCATCAAAATGTTTCACATTCAAAGAAAATGGTGTGGCAAAAAGGCCAAACCAAATGAAAACCCACCTCCACCACCCAATTTACCAATCGCTTATCGAAATTTATTTCGTTTATCCGACGAAACACCTCGTGCGACGGACACAATTATTGATCCTAACGCATAAGCAAATGAGAGTCAATTTCACATGCATGGTAGTGTACAAGGTCCAATTGAAGTGTACGCAAGTTTATCTGACATTCCTGCAGTCCGAGACGCCATAAACAATTTCGGGTTCATTCATTTGTTCAGTAAAATTTATCCCAACTCGGATAACCAAATGACCGGTGCCTTAATTAGTAGGTGGTCAGAGAGAACACGCACATTTCAGCTACCGTTAGTGGAATTGGGGATAACCCCGTTTGATTTTTTTCATTTAACCGGTAATTTATCAATATCTTGCTACGCACTTTATTTATGTTAACTATTTATATATCATATTTGCAACTTTTAATCATTGTAAACTTTTCCCGTTTCAGGAATTGAAATTGGTACCGATCCCATTTTGCCACCATTTCCTCATTCTAGTCCTTTTACGGTGGAGGAGATATTTGAATTATATTATCCTGGAATAAGCCACCCACAGTACAAAGGTCAAAATATTTCGTGTGCAACGTTAAAACAATACATGTTGCATTGGCGCCAACAAGATCCGCAGCATAGATTAGCGAACGCGGATCAAATCGCTCGAGCTTTTATTGTTTATGTCATGAGCTCCATATTTTTTCCAACGGGACACAATTCAGTGTTTGTGGATTGGGCAACTTATTTAGACGACATAAATGACATGGCTGCAAAAGATTGGGGTTCTACCATTCTTGCCCGAGTTTACTACGCACTTGACGCATGTGCTGCAAATGTCCAGAAAACGGTTAATTGTTTTTAGCAATTAATAGAGGTAAAGTATTTATGAAGTGAACATTTCATTTTTTTTCAAATAATATAAATATAGTTACTATATGAAAATATAAATTTATTAATAGCTTATTCTTATAAATCGCAATATTACGGCTACGAGTACCTCCATACCATGGCTCCCCTATTGCACAATGATGCAGTGGAAAGATGGTCGCGTATTTTACGATGGGGGATCAATAGTCGCGATAATGTTCCGGGACAAATGCGTTTTAAAAGTTCAGTCATGCAGGATCAGCTCAAAATGCGATCACCAGAGTCAATTATATGGCAACCGTTTATGGAATTGGCGCAAAATGAGTTTCCTGCTGCTGTAGTTGCTCATGATTTTGCTCAGAGACGGTACATGCTCTTTGATCTGGAATTAGGTGGGAGTTGGTATCTCGGAGATCGTTGTTACCGTAAAATGACAAGCCACATTGCTATCCCAAATAACCCACTATATCCAATGGCATTCATTCCTCTTCATATATATATATATGCAACATATTGGCAATTGGCAACCTGCAATTGCTAATGTAACAATCACAGGGCAGGATGAATGGCTTACATACTGGAGAGCTGTAACTAAGGGTCCAATATTACCTTCATTAATTCGGTGGCAGAACCATGATGGGGTTGGGTTTGCCTCGATTGTACCACATGATTTACGAGTACCCATCGCACCGACGGATAGATGGCAAGATCCACATTCGTACAACACACAGGGTCAACCTTCTTCCTCGAGTTTGATACCGTTATCACGGGAACTTGAGGTGACACATATTAGTGGAATTGGCAAAACATTTATTCAGGTAGATCCACCAAGTACCACGAATGATTTGGCTCCGGCTGAATTTTACTCACGCGAACAATGGCGTGATATGGTTTTTTATAGAGAGGACTTTATCCGGAAAACAAGGTCCTTAACGTTAGAACGAGAGATTATGTTGCAGAGGCAAATTCGTGAGAAAGATTAAGATATTGCAAATCTACGTGGGGCGGGATCGAGTTCGGCCACGGAACACTACCCCATTCCGCAACGTACACCCCCATCTATATATGGAGATGAATATCGTAGTGCTTCTCCTAATATTTCCCATCCACCATTTCAAGATCCTTTAGGATCGTCTTCTCAACCATCTCTTGCCGATGACGTTTTTGGGATTTTCAACACATTTCCTTATGACCAATATGAGGGAAGAGGTCCACTGTAAATTGCATTTTTCAGTGTATTTTCCATATGTAATTTTCTAGTGTATTTTCCATACAATGGGATTTTCCAGTGTGTTTTCCATTAACTATTTTATGTTACAATCATGGACATTAATACCAGTTATAATTTATTAATATTAACATATAAAAACATTAAAAAGTTACATAATCTTATCATTTTTATCTCCTATGCAACCACGGAACACAACATAAGACATTCCCATCCCCCATCAACATGTTAGGTAGATGATGTACGAAATCCAAGTCTGAATCTATACCTTTGTAATCCGGGAGTTCCGAATCCGATTCATAAATTGGATCGTCTAGCTCGATCTTTATCAAATGTTTAGAATGCCACCGCTCTAGCCTTTTCTCCATCTGTGCAATTTCGCGTTCCAATAAACGAATGCATTTTTCATTACCTTTCTTTACATCTTTGCAATATGTTGCTAATTTTGCCTGTGGCACGGGTAAACCATGCCACTGACAATAGCACTCCAAATCACAACGTCTATCAAATAACCTAGGCCATTTCAAATGATCATCCCATGGAATATTTCCTTTCGTCGGCGTTAACCATTTCATTACATGATTAACATCGCCTAAGGAATGGAGTATACATATAGGGATGTTTTCAAACACCCTTTTCTCACCAAACCAACCACCTCCATGGGGATCTTGGTAGATCCCTGGGTTAGTCAACACTTGTTCAACATTGTTGCGGACCGCCTCAGCATGGTCATCTCCAAATGATGTTGACGCTTTAGACTTAAACTTTTTCTTCTTGACCTGTTGCATCCTGCTTATCCCCCCATATGAGAGGAATTCATTTCGCATAACTTTTTTTGGCGATGACTAGTTATAGTAGGGAAGTTTTTGACCTGACAAAGTTTTCAGGGGAACATGGGTTAAGGAGGGTGAATCTTCATCAGGCATGTACACTTGGTTATGCATTTTGTAGTTTATGATCTGAAGTTAGTATAGCTAAGATCTTGGTGTATATGTATGACAAAATGAAAAAAAAGTTATTGACGCTATAACTAATAACTAGACGATCTACTTATACGGAAGAAAATGGTTGAATAAATGTTTACCGTTCAATTTTGGGCGGTTCTTTTTTTACCGTCCAAGTACGAGTGGTCACATGAACAAGTCAGAGGAGCCTTATTTACCATTCAATTTTGGTCGGTTCTTTTTTTACCATCCAAGTACGAGTGGTCAGATGAACAAGTCAGAGGAGCGTTATTTACCGTTCAATTTTGGGCGGTTCTTTTTTTACCGTCCAAGTACTAGTGGTCAGATGAACAAGTCAGAGGAGCGTTATTTACCGTTCAATTTTGGCGGTTCTTTTTTTATCGTCCAAGTACGAGTGGTCAGATGAACAAGTCAGAGGAGCCTTATTTACCATTCAATTTTGGGCGGTTCTTTTGTTACCGTTCAAGTACGAGTGGGATGAACAAGTCAGAGGAGCCTTATTTACCGTTCAATTTTGGGCGGTTATTTTTTTACCGTCCAAGTACGAGTGGTCAGATGAATAAGTCAGAGGAACGTTATTTACCGTTCAATTTTGGGCATTTTTTTTTTACCGTCCAAGTACGAGTGGTCAGATGAACAAGTCAGAGGAGCGTTATTTACCGTTCAATTTTGGTCGGTTCTTTTTTTACCGTCCAAGTACGAGTGGTCAGATGAACAATTCAGAGGAGCCTTATTTACCGTTCAATTTTGGGCGGATCTTTTTTTACCGTCCAAGTACGAGTGGTCACATGAACAAGTCAGAGGAGCCTTATTTACCGTTCAATTTTGGGCGGTTATTTTTTTACCGTCCAAGTACATATGTCAGTTGAAAGTGACTACCAAAATAATTGCAAGTACCGTTCAAGTACCGTTCAATACTATAAATAATCGATTTAGATAGATATTGAGCATAACAATATTTCCTACTCGTATAATATTTTTTCCCACGTCCATAAAAAAAATGTCTAACAACGATCTAGAGGAGATGATATTAGCGCAGATCGCCCAATCTTATGATCTTGACTCAGATGATGAAGCCGTCGCGATCCACAACATATTGCAGAGTGCAATCTATCAATCGTCCTTACTACACAGTGGTAGGGAAATACATGAGAGAAGAACGGTGTATAGGGATAGAGAGATGGGTCATCGGAATTTATGGAAAGATTATTTCCAAGAGAACCCCACTTATCCTGAAGAAATGTTCAGACGTAGGTTCAGGATGAACAAGGCGAGCTTCAATCGTATTTTAGAAGCATGCTGTGAAAAAGATTCATATTTCATACAGAGAGTCCATTGTGTTGGACGAATGGAATTAAGCTCTCACCAGAAGATTGTTTGTGCACTTCGTATGTTGGCGTACAGTGGATGCGGGGATATGCAGGATGAATATTTAAAAATAGCCGAGATGACAGCGATTGAGACTTTAAAACGGTTCTGCAGGGCTATAGTGAAGGTGTTTAGCCTGGAGTATTGTCGCACACCTACAGTCGAAGATATTGCCCGCATGCAGCCCGAAAATGAACGACGCGGTTTTCTCGGGATGATTGGGAGCATTGACTGCATGCATTGGGAATGAAATAACTGTCCACATGCATGGAAAGGACAATATCAAGGACATTGTCATGCTGCCACTATTATTTTAGAGGCAGTGGCATCTTATGATACTTGGATTTGGCATTCGTTCTTTGGGATGCCTGGTGCATGTAATGATCTGAATGTTCTTGCCAAATCTCACGTGTTTGAAGAACTTCTAGAAGGAAATCGTACCCCTATGCACTTTGAAGTAAACGAAAACACATATGACACAGGTTACTACGTTGCATATGGTATCTATCCGCCCATCGCAACTATCGTCAAGAGTTTCAAGAGACCAGTCACTCAAAAGCAAAAGGTGTTCACACGAGCTCAGGAAGGAGCCCGAAAGGATGTGGAAAGGGCATTTGGGATCTTACAACAACAGTTCCACTTTATTCGCAACCCGACGAATTTCTGGGAATATAAAGACTTACGTGTAATTATGAAGGCTTGTGTCATATTACACAATATGATTGTCGAGGAGGAGTTGCGTGACGGGACATGGCGAGTTGACCTGCCCTTATGTGACCCACCCCCATGCTTAAGCAGGCAGAGTCTCGCTGGCCACTATCAGTACCAGGTGCGGCAGGCAAAGATGTGGAACAAGGAACACTACACAAAATCTGCCCATTTGTCAAGGTCATTGACCTTGATAAATCCACCTTGTCAAGGTCAATGACCGTGACATTTCGAGGCGAGATAACTTTTTTTGTCACGGTCGTGTCACGGTCATTGACCTTGACACAAAACTCGCGTTTGTGTCACGGTCGTGTCAAGGTCAATGACCGTGACACGTTTGTCACGGTTTATAACCGTGACAAAGCCGTGACCCTTTGTAAAAGAATTGTCACGGTCAATGACCGTGACAATTCTGGGCAGAATTAAAAAAAAAAACTGCTGGGCAGTATGGCCACTGCCACTGCCCAGCAGTATATTTGTACCTGTTATAGCAACATTGTACCTGTTCCAAACATCATATATCCGAACAAACTAAAGATAATGCAAATATATATTCAAATAAGAAACTATTTAAAAATAAACAACATCACCATCATTTTATCTCAAATCTACAAACTATTTGCATGGAAAAGAAATTTTGTACCACGACGCTCGGGAACACCTCCTTATCCTTCCCTTCTCGTCCGAATAGCCACATAAGTATAGAACATATGTGGCCTACCCTTAGGGCCACTCCCTGTCCCCTGAATTGAAATAAAGTAAAATTAGTATCCGCCCCTCAAATATAGATAAATATAAATCGTAATTGAAATCGAAATCGAAATTGACATATAAATATAAATACATTACCTGTAGTGTCACTCAAACAGCTAACTTGAGCTCATATGGCACCTCCTTCCAACTAATGTACCTCGGGCAATCGTGTCAATTATAATTCTTTTCATATCTAAACACTAAGAAATACCATAATCCTATGGAGGTATGCATTGCAAATTCCTTCCAACCGTTGTGTAACCAAAAATCAGCAGTTGAAGTTGTCAACTCCACCTTTGAATGGTCTCCCATGTTTTGCTAGAAGTTCCAAGTGGTGGGGTATGGAAAGTGGAATTGACAACTTCAACCGGTGATGTTTGGCTACATAACGGTTGGAAGGAATTTGCAGAGCATCGCTCCATATGATTATGGCATTTCTTAGTGTTCGGATAGACGAAGAAATTCAGTCTCCTCTCCACAAATAGGACACCCCAAATAAATATGCACTAATCACCTATTAAAGGTAAGAAGCGTATATTCATGGATTAGTATAAACAAAACTTAGATGTAGTTGGAATATTTATGTATTAATCTCCTCTCCACACACGCACACTACACAAGAGTGAAAATGATAAAGTGCAGATCAAGTAAAAGCATTAAAAATGGATGTTTCGGTACAAATTGAAATATTTATTACAAATTGAAAAATTGTTTCAAATTCGGGTTATCATCAAAAATGGATTGATATTCGTTAGGAGCAGCCAAGTCATCCACACTACTATTTAGACGCCTTGGCGCGTGTTGGACAATTGACCACGGCTCGTTGTTGATATACTCCGAGTAAAATACTTGCTTAACCTTTTGAAATGCACAAACAAACGGCTCATCGCTCACGTGGTCGTTGCTCTTCAACTTGGACAAGTCAACCATGATCAAATTGGTGACAGGATCAACTTTACAAGCATTTTTATCCTCAACTCTTACCCATTCACAGTAAAATACAACCTCTTTGAAGCTTATGTAATCCAATTCAAATATATTTTGGATTACACCATAGTAAGTCATTTCAGCTTCAACGAGGTTTTTATCTTTTGCGCTCGCTCGAAAGAAAGTAAGAGCCTTATATGAAATTCCCGAGTTCTGTACATTTGTACTTTCCTCGTACACTTTAGCGCCGAAAATGTAACCGTTCAATCGATACTTTTTGTACTCTTGTGCCACGAACAAGGGTCCAGTGGCTAGACGAGCAAGCCTTGATGTCGCATCACCCATCTTTAGGAGCCGAGAATATAGATAAATTAATTATATTAGTGGTAAAATTTGAGTGTAATGTAACGTTACATAACGTCTGTTTTCATTATAATTACCTCTTGTGTCAACCATAGCCTAAATTCGCTGTCTGATTGTACCATTGTTTTTCGTCTTTTATTGTTCTCACAGGCTTCATATTTACTGCATATTACAAAATTAATCATGTATAAAATAATCTCAAATAATGTTACACATTATAATATTCGAAACTTACTTTTTCCATTCTTCGACATCTTCATTTGTGTCAAATAGATAACGAGCTACTTGTTCATGTTGCAAACTCGTTAATTTCACTCGTTTTCCCATCACATTACCACCATCATCGAGGAATTCATCAGTGTCATCAACGCTGGTCGAGTCAGGCATATATTCCCGAGTATATATTGATGACTCCACGGTGATGCATTCCTCTGCAATTGATCCTGCAATATATCGTGTATTCTTGACGTGCCTCGTCGCATAGGTGTACCAACAAGTGAACACTTATGTCAAAGAATGCTGGGGAAAAGTACTTCTCCAATACACAAATCGCTTCGTTCACAGCCAATTTTGCGGCCACTATGTGTTCTCGATTCACTACTTTCTCACACAAGAGGGAGAAGGTAATACTAATTTGCATAATAGCCCTACGCAAATCCTTGTGCTTGGAGAAACAGTGCTTAAACAATAGAGGAACCAATTGCATGATCACATGCCAATCGTGGGACTTACACTTATGTAAATCATGAGTAACATAATTCATAATCCTTTGCAAGTTGGACGAAAAAGTAGATGGGCCCTTCAAATTATATATTGTGTCTAGAAGCACCTTCCTTTCCTCACTCGTCAAAGTAAACGCACCAGGGGGAATTATTGTCCTTCCCCTACTATCTTCTTTCAACCATAGTTGTGGTTTAAGTTTTAACGTTTTAAGGTCTTTTCGTGCATTTTCTCCATCCTTCGAATGACTCCCCCCAAGGCAAGTACCCACAATATGTTCAGCGAAGTTCTTCTCTGCATGCATCACATCCAATACATGGTGCACCGGGTTTTTCTTCCAATAAGGCAAGTCAAATAAAATTGACCTCCGAGACCATGCCTTTCTTATCTCAGTTTCATTCCCAGTTGGGGTCTTCTTATGCTTGACATTCTTAAATTTGGGATTCTTACCTGGCATATTTGGGCCACATTCAGAAGATTTACTTTCAATTTCTGAACCCGAGAGTTGTCTCGGCGGTAGCCTATGTTCAACTCCGCCCAATAAAAAATTGGAACCTTTCTCAAATCTGAAACTATGAGCTGGGGGTAAAAACCTTTCTCAAATTCAAGAATGCATTTTTTTGTAATATACTTAACAGCTCATGCACATTGTTACGATTTGAAAAAAATTCGCCAGCATATACCCTTAGTTCTCCAAGTACACGACGTAGATTGGCAGGTGTGAGTGTTATTTCAATTGGTCAATTAAAATAACAGTCACACTTGTCAATCTAGTATGTACCCAGAGAACATTAAGATACGACTGCAGAACTTCCTCCAAAAGTAACAACTTTAAGCCAATAAGAATATTATACAGAAATTATACAGTCTCAAACTGTCCAAACGGGACAATTCGAGAGATCTCATTACAGGGGTAATGACTCTCGAACGGGTCTAAGGGCTATTGAATGCGTACGCATAAGAACTAGAATGCTAGTATCTATGCGCACTATGTTTCAAATAAATTCATTGATGTAAAATAAATGTTATTAGTACAGATAAAAAAAATGTTAATAGTACACATTTTAACTTAAAATATTATGGCAAGTTGAATGATGGTGTGCTAACCCTCAAAAAAGTTTGATTATATATACATGTGTGCAATATATATATATATATATATATATATATATATATATATATATATGAGGTGTTTTAAGCAATTTTAATTTTACTTTTTTTGTTTTATGAATTTATATACCACGGGTAAATTATTTCAATAACTTATTATTTTGTTGTAAATTTATTATAAATCTTTACTCTAATTAAATTTAGAGGTGGTAATTTAAGTGTGTTATACAAGAACTTATACAAAACCATATATAATTATACAAATCTTTACTCTAATTAAATTCAATTCATCATATATTACTGAAATCGAGATAAAACCCTAAGCCAAAATTAGTCAACACCCACCCCCTGCCCCCCTCCACCACCCCCTCCCCCACCACACACACACACACCCCCCACCCCACCCCCTGCCCCCCTCCACCACCCCCTCCCCCCTCCACCACTACCTCCCCCACCACACACCACCACACACACACACACACACACCACCCCACCTCACCCCCTGCCCCCCTCCACCACCGCCCTGCCCCCACACTGCCCCACCCCACCCCTGCCCCCCTCCACCACCCCCTGCCCCACCCCGCACCTCCCTGCCCCCACACTGCCCCACCCCACCCCTGCCCCCCTCCACCACCCCCTCCCCCACCCTGCCCCACCCCACCCCACCCTGCCCCACCCCCCACACACGCACACACATACACACATAAATATACACACAAATATATATATAAATGGAAGAGAGAGAGAGAGAGAGAAATTGGACCTGAAAGTAGAGAGAGAGAGAGAGAGAGAGAGAGAGCAGCGTCGAGAGAGAGAGAGAGAGATAGGGAGGGAACGGTGGGAGGGAAAAAAGAAGGGGGAAAGGGTTTTTGCTGGAAAAGTTGTCACGGTCGTGTCAAGGTCATGGACCGTGACAAGAATTGTCACGGTCAATGACCGTGATAATTAGTTGTCACGGTCGTGTCAAGGTCAATGATCGTGACATAAAACGCGTGTTTTTTTGTCACGGTCAATGACCTTGACAAGGCTGGCCGGCTAAAAGGTGAGAATTTGCCCATTTTGGTGTAGTGGAAGCTCATAACCAGTTACGTGACGATCTTAAGGAACACATTTGGATTCGTCATGCAGAATCATCAACTTGATTGTAATTTCATTTTTGAACACATTTGGGATCTTATAACAATTATCTTCATGCTAAATAAAATTTGGTTTGATAATAATAGTCATTCATAAACATTGGTACAAAATTTAATAACTAATAAATTTGGATTACAAATAGGACCCGAAAAAATCAATTTATCTATTCTAAGAAGTTACGATATGCTTGAGACCGACGCTGCATTATCTGTTTCATTCGCATCTCGTGAAAGGCATTTTGTTGGGGAGTGAATTTAGTTGTATTCATGTAAATAATCTGATCTTCGTCACGTTGGAGTTGAGCTTCGAACTCTTTGGTGCGAATTGAAATTAAACCATCAATCTTTTCATTTAGAGTTCTCCTGATTGCTTGTGATTCTGCAAAATTTTGTCATAAAGTGTGTTGAATTCTTCGGAGTTCTCTAAAAGGGACGTGTTTGTAGCCGCACTGTTGGCGGCCGCTCGTTTCTTTCCTCTCTGTTTTGCCATTTTACGTCCTTCCGGTCTTCTAAGAGAATTATTGAATTCCCTTGATTCGTTGTCGTTCGAATAAAGTGGGCTCTCATTATTTTCTTCATCCGTATATTGTGAACCGGTGGTTGACATGGAATACTTTGGCAAGTCCTTCAGCACCTCGTAGCAGTGGTCGTAATTGAATTTATGACCTGCTTTGCTTAGAAAGTTATCTCTAGCTCGTTCGATCTATATGAAAAAAAATTCCCGCATTAGTGATGACAATTTAAGAATTTACTAATAAATCAATAAAAAACTTGAATTTAATTATAATTACCCACGTAACCTCCGTCGTGCCGCCATCTTTCCCGTTTTCGTAAGCTTTCGACAAATTCGACGTATACAACAAACATTCTGCATTAATTTTTCGGTATTTTCCCTGCAACGCATTCTCGATTCGTTTGTAAATAACATCATCGCTTGAATTATATTCGTTGGTAATTTTTTCCCACAAGGTTGTTCGTGATTGGTTAGTCCCCATACGACTATCTATAGAATATTTAACGTATGCCAGACAAAGTAACACCTCGTCGTGTGGAGTGAAATTTGGTAGCCGACTAGAACTTGGCGGAGTACTTTGTGAAGGAGTATCCATAGAAATTTTTTTTGAATTGATGATAAGTAAAATAAAACATTAAAGTGTTGGTGTTAAAGATTTTAGGGGAGCATAATATATATATACACAAAAATTTGTTACCGTTTTAATTTTTGTTACCGTTGTAATTTTTGTTGTCGTTATAACGCAGCTGTGTGGCTAATTAATTTTTTTTTTATTTCTGGTGGAGCAGCTGGGCTGATGAAAGGTTCCCGCACAGATTCTGGGCGGATGACAATTAGCCGCCCACATTCTGGGAGGACAAGTTTTAGCCGCCCAGATGTGGGCCCCCCTCCAACACAATGCCTTCCGGCAATGCAAGTTTACACACCCCTTACACTTTCTCTCCCCTAAATGTATACATTTTCTTACCCAGTGTGAGCTTAGACAGTCTAAATGTATACATTTAGACTGTCCGTTGGAGATGGCCTAAGACTTTTGTTTATTTTTTAACCTAAAAAATAATAAAAATAATTATTGCGGCTTAGTATATGTTTTTTTACCCTTTATACTAATTCTTGATTCTTCCGCTTCTCTTTATTTTTCGTATTTTTTTCATATCCCGATGCTTTTGTTAGAAACCATTTTATAGAAAATAAATGAAGAAAATTGACATGCACACACAACAATTATTATCAAATAAGAGAAGTAGGAAAAACAACACGTGAGTTGAATCCTTATAAGTCACAGAAGAAAGAGAATTTTTACATTAATAACCTTATGATCAAAAGAAAAATTCAATATTCATATTATATATCAAATGCACAACTAAATAACTAGTGCAGTAAATTAATAATGGATATTATATACAATACAATTCAAACACATTTACCTTTGCCAAAAATAATATGCATCAGCTAAAAATTATGGCTTGCAGACAATCTGAGTTTGAAGAGAAATTGATCAGATTTTTTTTGGAAGAGTTGAATAATAAACAGCTAGGTAAATGCCAGAGAATAAAAAATATCAAAGAGGTGATTAAAGTTAACAGAGAGGTGGATGAGTGGAAAAGTTATATTGGAAAGGTATATGAGAAGATGGGTCGGATTGTAAGGACTTTTTTAAATTTAAAATAATTTAATATCTAGTTGCCATTTACATGACTCTTTACTTTTCCAATAAAAATGTCCCTTTGTCTACCTTATTTAGTGGTGCATTACAGATAGCCTTTGCCCTTTCCAAACAAGGCCCCGGTCTTTTTGCGTGGTTATGAACATGAATTTGTTATGGGCCCCAGCTGTAGAAAGGAAATGGGCATCTAATTTTGGGGCCCTGTGCAGTCGCCTATGCGGCACTTGCCCAAGGCCGGCCTTTAATAAGGTTAAATCGAACACTATTGGCAGGTATAATCGAAATCGGCTAAAAGGCCAACAGTATATAACATATTATATACACAAGTAACAGGTATTAATCAATAAAGACATGTTATACATGTAAAAGATTATGCCACACATATGAGCAAATATATATCGTTAAAAAATATTTTAACACGTAACGATTTACGAAAAATATTTTTCAAAATGAAAAATTATTTTTATCACTAAATTTCGAAAATCAGTTTTAAATAAAACCTTTGATCAATTTTATTTAAAAAATTATTTTTTAGCAAAACTAATCTAATTTCACTTTTAGAAAATGTTTACACAACCAATCACATAATCTCAATCAATATATGCATGAGTTCCTAATGTGTCAAGTGAAAATGTGCAACCACGCGTGAATACCTTTACTCGAATATGTACATTGAGTAGAGAAGAGACATCCTGAGAAGACAAGTAATGTTGCATAATGTACCATGGAGTAGACTCGGACTAAAAAATATGTTTTGACACAATATCAAAATTAGTTGAAATGCCTAAATAATATAGACTCAAGTAAGTCAAAGATTTAGGGTGTTTCAATCTCCCCCTATGGATATTTGTGACAAAACCCTTCGAGTACATCATGGCACTCTTTGGAAAAAATAAAATAACCTAAGGCCTATACAACAATTAATATTCTACCCAATCAAAAAAATGATCCTTGAAAATAAAAATTACAATACTCAACTATACATCAATTATCCTAGCACCTTCTTGCGATTTCCTGCATAAAACATTAAAACCAAACTCACAAGAACAAGTGTAAGATATCATAGAAATTGATAAATCATTAAAAATAAGATATTATGAATATAATTCAAGAATCAAGACTAATAAAATGATGTACTCTTCTCCCCCTTTTTGTTTCAAATAGACAAATGATAAAAAAAAATAACATATAATTACCAATTGATATCATGGAGAATATTAAAATATAACTATGACAATAAAAATATAAACGGATATAATCAAGTATCACTCCTACTTCAACATGATTTTAAGAGGTGACTTTTGCATTGATAAACATCCATACCCTAAAATCACAGAGGACATATAATTACCATGATTATGACAGGAAAATGTGTAAATATGATAAAAATGAATAAATCTACACTCATCTAGTCTTTGGGGATACGCAAATAAAAATTCAAGGGCAATAGGCATATTCGACATAATTTAAACAAGATCAGCATAATCTAGAGTAATCAACAAAAGGTCTCTCCCTCACAACCAACGCGTTGGTTACAAAAAAGTATTATATTAAGCATACAAACCATAATAGGGGTTCTTGATACAAGATATTGAGTGAGAACACATATAAGAGATAAATAAACATGTTGTCTACATATGAGGTCATACATAAAAAAAAAATCATCACATTATGATACAAAAAATAATCAGATTTGTAACATGAAATCATATGATCAAGAATTATAAGATCAGCACTCCAGACAGTTAAATCTTATTCGGAGCGACCCGCTCTGATACCAATTGAAAAATCTTGAAGGGACATGCGCCCATGAAATAATCTCCATACATACTAATGAGCATACTCTGATTTCATGCAGGTTTTTCTAATATCATGTATATAATCAAATCAAGAAAAACTTTATTAACTAAATAATTATATTTTAATACATGCGAAAATTAAAATCAATTATATCTGATTTATCATAATAGTCAAATTAATAACAATCTGATTTATTATGTGACAATACAATATATCAATATGAATAATTAATCTAACTCAAGTAATGAAATCATATAGAAATTTTAATTCTAAATCATACAAAGAATAAGATGAGGGAAAGAAGAATAACAAGTATGATTTTTTTACGTGGTAAAAACCCAAACTAGGGAAAACATCCACGGTGACCTCTACGCCACAAACCAAAAATTCACTAAAATAAAGATTCGGAGCGACCCGCTCTGATACCAATTGAAAAATCTCGAAGGGACATGCGCCCATGAAATAATCTCCATACATACTAATGAGCATACTCTGATTTCATGCAGGTTTTTCTAATAACATGTATATAATCAAATCAAGAAAAACTTTATTAACTAAATAATTAGATTTTAATACATGCGAATATTAAAATCAATTATATCTGATTTATCCTAATAGTCAAATTAATAACAATCTGATTTATTATGTGACAATACAATATATCAATATGAATAATTAATCTAACTCAAGTAATGAAATCATATAGAAATTTTAATTCTAAATCATACAGAGAATAAGATGAGGAAAAGAAGAATAACAAGTACGATTTTTTTACGTGGTAAAAACCCAAACTAGGAAAAACATCCACGGTGACCTCTACGCCACAAACCAAAAATTCACTAAAATAAAGATTCAAGTTACAACACTTAAGCAAGCTCACAAAGATCCTAAATCTGAGTTCAGAGTTATACCTACTTGAGCTACTCCACTCCAAAGATTTTCTGACTACAACTGATCGTCTCTTGTTGCTTTTTTGCCTTTTCATTGATCTCCTTTTCCTTGATTTCTGATTCTACTTCAGCCAAAACTGATCTCTCTCTCAACAGCATTCTCTCTATGTTGTGCAAAACGTGTAAGTGATTATGTTCTAAATGCAACTCATGCAAGAACTTAATTCATAACACAAGCATATAAGTTTTCTATAAAAACTTAACAAAAATACATTTTTAATCAATCACATCAGTTTTCTATAAAAACTTAAAAAATAAATTTTTAATTAGCAACATAATTGATTCACATACATTTCAAAACATTATCATCAAAGCATATAAATCTGAAAGAATCAATTTAAACATTTCTTTTCACAAAAATATTTCCAAGAAATTTTAGAAAAGAAATAAAACTTGCATTTGTCTAAACAAAATATTTCTTCTAACAATATTAGAGAAATTATCATTTTAAACATAAATCAACATAATGCAATGTTCAAGAAAGAATTCAAATATCATCATGTAAATCCTATAATCATTATTTCTAATCAATATGAAAGAACACTCGACATGAAGACACAAAATAATCATTCCAATACGTGTTCTCATTTTCTCAAAAATATAAATCAATTTTGTGAGAAAAGTGTTTTACAAATTAATCACAAATATATGAGAAAACATATCTATAAAAGATTTTCAATAAACATGCAAGATCCGAAGAAATCATGATTTTAACATCATATAGCATCAAACACAAAATCAAAATATTTAGATCATAAAAATATTTCAATAAAATTCGGATCTAAAAATCTAAGACATTCTAGTTTTTGGAAAAAATTATTTCAGCATGAAAGCACATAAATTTTCTCTACAATAACACAATATTTCAATCTCTAACATATGAGATGATGTGTAAGATCATTGAGAATCCAAAATAAAGACAGAATAAAGATGAAGTAGAATGAACACAATGTGCTTCTCTATATTTTTCTCTCTACAAAATATATTACCCTTTTGTGTTTCTCACTCTAGAAAATATGATTGGAAAAGTCTAACTCCAATAAACTCTCAAATGGTGTTTATATAGGTGAGAAAACAATATTCTAGAAACATTAATATAAAGGACTGAGATTAGAAGTTTTAATCTAATGGTTGAAAATGAATCTAATCAAACAGATTATAACAACTCAAACTGATAAAGTCGGATATAAAACTAAGGGCGTGTTTGGTTTGCAACTATAATTCTGTTTTCTGTGTTTAAGTACAATTCTGATAAGAATTTGCGTTTGGCAACCTGTTTTTAAACACAGAATTATAATATTTCTGTGTTATAATCAAGTTTTTCATAAAACAGGTTTAGGGTGTTTTATAACTTCTGTTTTTTATTTTTCAACTCAAAATTATCCATTCTTAATATTTTAATGCAGTTATACCTTAATATATAATATACATACATAATACATTAATATGTGTGTAATTCTTATAAATAAAAAATATATATGTACATGTACACAAAATTACGTATGAAATAATATAAAGTTAAATAATATTATCAATGGATACATGATACTTATATATAGTTTTATACATGTATTATTAATGTATGGAATAATATAAAATATACATATAGTAAAATTAAGGCTATTTTGAAACCGGTCCGAAAATCGGTTCACAAAACCTAAAAACCGATTAAACCGGTCCGGTCCGCGGTCCACTATATTAATAGATCGATTTGGACCGGACCGGACCGATTCCAATATATATATAATAAAAATAATGTTATTGTGTTTCTTATGTATAGTTTTTGAATTAATGTATATAACTTATGAATTTAATTTGTAACCTTTGATATATGTATAGACATTTTTTTATTTGGGTTAAATATCACTTGGAGTTTCGAGTATTATTTTTTTGTATATATATTTGTGAGAAAAATAGATAAAAAAAATTCATAAAATGTACATATATATAAAATAAGGTCAGGACCGAATTTTACCCCGGACCGGACCGAAAATAGCCTGGACCGAATTAGTAGGTTAACCGAATTAATCGGTCCGGTCTCGGTCCAAAAAAATTGAGGACCGAATATTCGGTCCGGTCCAAAAAATAGGCAAAACCCGGACCGGACCGGACCGTGCCCACCCCTAATCAATTCATGTATGTATATAATTTTATAGTGAATTATATATGCAACATATATATAGTTAAACTCCCTAACATACTTCATTAAATATACCTAAAAATACATGATATTAAATGTACATGTATATAATTTATGATGTATGTATGTGTGTATGTATGTATACATACACACATACACACATACATACATAACATTGGAGAGCAAGACTAAAAAATTCTATAGAACTAACAAGGAAAGTTATTATATTAGGTAAAAAACTTTTAGACTTCATAAAAAAGAGTAAATATAAAAGGATAAGGCAGAATTTAAGTCTACAAGAAAATACACAAGTAATTATCAGTGAACAAAAAGCAAGATTAATATCATTAGAAACCCAAATAGGAGTATTAGCAGAAAAAGGCCGACTAGGATAAATATATGAACAATAGTAACTTACTAGAAAGAATTAGAAAAATTGAAGAAAATCAAGACTATATAAAAGGATTTTTAGACGTTATAAATACCAATATTACTATAATAAAAACTGAATTAGAAAAATTCATAAAATACGTACAAAAGAAAGAAGAAAAACAGGTTAGCCAAGACACACCTGAAATTAACGAATTAATTGAAAATTTTAAAAACTTAAAAACAGACCCAAAACCTTCTAGAACAAAATTAAATTTATTTTATTCTAAAGATGACATCTACAACAAAAAACAAATCAATATTCCGAATAGAAAGTCTATTTGATGACAATGAAGACACTAAAACATATATTGAAAAAGGCATTCAAAAAGCTTATTTTTTGGTGAACAATGATAACGATATTTCAGCGTCAAACTCAAGGGATGGACACTAATTTATAACAAATCCTCAAGTCCACAGTACTACAGATAACTGTAGCAGCCTAGTCAAGCCAAACAAACGCCAAATCAAGGCTATAACGGCGACAATGGCAAATCACAGGACACCGGAAAAGTTATAAACAGAAGATCATTCCAGAGTTCAATGATGATATATTAATATCAAGATTAACCAAAAATTAAATCCTCAAGGATCCTTCAATAATATATCTAAACATAATAAGAATATTATCTAAGTACTTAGAGTGGGTTGCCCGAAAGCTCTAAATAAAACTTGAAATATAATTACTAACAATAAAGCATATGATTACAAGCGTTATTTACAGATTATTGAAGTTGCAAGCCATAATATACAGAATATAAAGAAAACTTACAATGAAACTTAGAGATTACAAACTTATTGTTGCTGGAATACTAGAACTTGAAAGCTATTATAGATATTGATAACTAGGGATTTATGGTTGCTTGATTGCTTGAGTATTGCTCTTGATGGCTGTGTAGGCTGTGTGTTTGAGAGAAGAAGAGGAAGCCTTCTTATATAGGGGATTGAAGAGCTTCGGATAGAATCTTTGCACAGTAGAAGCCGCGTGAGTGAATAGTGAAAGTGCACAGTAATGTACAGTGACTGATATGAACAGTGGCTGAATAGTAAAGGGCGCACAGTGGGTGAACAGTAAAGGTCGTCTACTGTTTGCACAGTAAGGGACGTCTACTATTTGCACAGTAATGCATACGTCATCTCTTGCGTCTGTTTTTGTGGTAGTGCTGACATATTTATTGCATCTATTTTTAGGGTTCCATCATATTATCAATATTGTGCCTGGTTACTGAGTCCATTGAGTCGTTATCTGAGTCGGTGTGTCTATAAGCCAAATAATGATAATTACTTTCTCTTTCATTAAATAGTGCTTCTTCAGTGTCTGTAGAATTTTGAGTTTTGTTAAAATAAGTTACATTTCTATTAAAAGGATGTTTTGCTATAAATATTCTTATGTTAAAATTTTCTTTAATCATATACCAGGGGTCAGCTGGAATTTCATTCATTATATTATAAACTTTATACATTAATAATAAATCAGTTGTTGCCTCTTTTCCTTGAATTAATGAGTCATCGTTACTTGCTTGAGCATAATAATTTGAAATTTTATCTTGCCTGTGTTCAATAAATATATTGTGCCTGCTATGAATTATTTGACCAGTTCCTATCCATTCTGGTGGTATACTTTCGATTATTAATAAAAGATAAGGTGAATTCACCCTTTTAGGCTGTTGTTCGGCTATTGCATCTATTAAACATTTTGGAAAGTTGCAATTAATATTATCTCATGGAGGAGGTATTAAAATACTACTAACCATTCCATATTCTAATAATAAACTTATAGTAACTTCTATTGCAATCTCAGGATTAGTCTGGAATATTACGTTGGGTCTAGTTATTATAAAATTTTTAAATTTTTTATAGTCTATTTCTATAAATATCATTGTTTCATATTTATTTATAGCATTTAGATGGACATGTTCATATTTATATGTACATCCCAAAGGTTCGGGATTAAAACGGAAATAATTTTGAATAAATAGCCAATTTGAGACATCTTTTTCTTGTGCAAATCTAATTATTTTATCGGATATATCATTTGGCAATATGGTTTCTACTTTTGTTTTTAATATATATCTATGATAAGGGTCAAAGGAAGATAAAAAATTATTATTAGAGTAGAGGTCTACAGTTTTCATTTTCTTTTCATTTTTTTGATTTTTAAGATTTAATACTTTATAATATTTAATAACAGTTTCATGGTCCTTAATGAGTTGTGGACTGCTTTTGCTTTTATAATATTTAACTTGTGCTTCTAGAGTTTTCACATAATTATTCATATTGTGAAAAAAAGTATTTACGTAGTTCATTGTGTGGATAAAAGATCCTTTATTGTATTCTCTATTGAACCAGAAGTTATCTAGCATCTTCTGCTGGTCTTCATTGACTGGTAGCTTTGACCTAAATTTTTGTTTTGCATTAAGAACAGTAAACAATTGATTAGTATGCTCTTGTGTTCCTGAGGAAGATCCTTGATAAGACATCTGCAGAACATTAAGAAGAGTTAGTAATTAATCTAGATAAAATATCGGCTAATTGATTATCTTTACCTTTAATATGTTCAAATTGTGGTGTAAATCCTTTTCCTGTAATATTGTCAATAAAGTTTAACCATCGTTTTGTCGCTGATTTACTTTGGTTAGTTTTGTTAAAATGTTTCACTATATTATCACAATCAGTTCTTATTAAAAAGGTTTTTCCTAAAAATAATTGAAATCTATCTATAGTATTTATGACGCCTAATATTTCTAAATCTGTTGATGGTAATCTACTTTGTGTTTCGTTAAAATTTCCTGAACAATATTTACATATTTCTTCTTCACTTTTATTACTATCTTTATTAGATTTTTGTAATAGTATACCTGCCCATCCCACACACAATGTTATGTATGTTATGTATGTATGTGTGTATGTATACATACATACACACATACATACATCATAAATTATATACATGTATATTTAATATCATGTATTTTTAGGTATATATATATATATATATATATATACATGATTGCCAATTTTATCAAATTTTCAAAAAACTCCATTTAAAAACAAGTTTACCAAACGCACACCAATAATTATAAACACCAAAAACTAAATTTTAAAACTATATTTAAAAATATCGTTTAAATCGAGTTTTCTGAGTAGCGAACCAAACGGCCGCAAGCAACTTAAACTGTAATAGTTTTAACAATGCCAAAACCACTAAACATAGGAACAATTTTGGTATAGGGTTTTGGTAACAAACTATAACGGTTATAATCAGTACAGGTGGCATATATCCAAAAGCAATCTCTAATACACAACGGTCAAAATACGTTACAGCTCATACCTTAAAGCTAGACATGATTGGTCAAATCACTTGTAAATATCTTAGCCATCAAACAGTTACGCTCCTATTTTGTCACAGCTAAAATTATACGCCAAATCAATTGAACCTATATCTGCAATACCATCGCTTAGCTCTAACGGTCAGAACCAAATCAGTTGACAATATCTATCTAGTTGAGGCTTAGTATCCAATGGGTATAACCGTAATCCCAGGTAAGGCAAAACTCGGATAACAAAGGTTTAAAAAATTAACCTAAGAACTTCTGGCCGAACAACTAATATACCCAAGGCTAACATAACTCCTACAAAGGGTATACGGCTACAGGTCTAAAGCTAAGGCCTAAGGAACGAAATCTCCTAAGGTTTAAACTGAACTAGTTCATTTGGACAACCAGTAATAAGGCTCCAACTGGTCAATTTGAAAGTAGGTACGATCAAATATTTAGGCTCCAAAAAGAAATCATATTACTAATAACAGGTATGACCGAAAAATAATGGTTTAAAAAATTAAAACCAAATGAAAAACTGACAGCTATGTACATGTTCTAAGGCATGGGGCTTTCAATATAAGCACGCTGGTATATAGGACGAAAACTACATAGGTATTGAGAGGTAAGGGTACAGTCAAGTCAAATCCTAAGCTCCTAAGTTTTAAAAAAACAATAAACCTATAACTGTGATAACTCGTCTACTAGCTGGTATCTGGTCTAAGCTAAAAGGTCAAAATCTCGGACAATTAAGTAAAAGGTTCCTAATATGACTAATGGACAAATCAATGACTAATGGGTCACGAAATGATGAGTCATGTTTAAAGTCATACAAGTACACTTGTATATCATCTGCTATATGAATTAACAAAGGATAACAAAATCTCCTAAGTGTGCCAACCTTTAATAAGGTCAAATCGAACACTATTGGCAGGTATAATCGAAATCGGCTAAAAGGCCAACAGTATATAACATATTGTATACACAAGTAACAAGTAACAAGTATTAATCAATAAAGACATGCTATACATGTAAAAGATTATGCCACACATATGAGCAAATATATATCCTTAAAAAATATTTTAACAGGTAAACGATTTACGAAAAATATTTTTTAAAATGAAAAATTAATTTTATCACTAAATTTCGAAAATCATTTTTAAACAAAACTTCTGATCAATTTTATTTAAAAAATTATTTTTTAGCAAAACCAATCTAATTTCACTTTTAGAAAATGTATACACAACCAATCACATAATCTCAATTAATATATGCATGAGTTCTTAATGTGTCAAGTGCAAATGTGCAACTACGCGTGAATATCTTTACTCGAATATGTACTTTGAGTAGAGTAGAGGCATCTTTAGAAGAAAAGTAATGTTACATGATGTACCATGGAGTAGGCTCGGACTAAAAATTATGTTTTGACACCATATCCAAATTAGTTGAAACACGTAAATAATATAGACTCAAGTAAGTCAAAGATTTAGGGTGTTTCAAGAAGATTTACGTAGACGCGGGTCAGAGATACTTAGACTTCGATGTTGGAGACCAAGTGTTGATTAAAGTGTCTCCCGTGAAAGGGGTGATGAGATTTGGGAAGAAAGGAAAGTTGGCTCCTAGATAGGTGGGACCGTTCCCTAGTTTAGAGAGGATTGGGACCGTAGCATATTGGTTGGGATTACCAGAACACTTACAGTGGATGCATGATATCTGTCACATATCTTCACTTCGGAGATTCCTTAGAGATGAGGTGGCGTACCAACACATTGACATAGACGAGATTGAGCTCCATCCAGATGCTACTTATGAGGAGAGACTGGTAACCATTCTGGATTGACGGGAGCATCGACTTTGATCTAAAGTTGTTCCCCTAATTCGAGTGCAGTGGAGACACCATAGGGAGGACGAGTCGACTTGGGAGAAGGAGGAAGACATGTGCACAAAGTATCCCGAACTCTTCTAGCTAGGTACATACTTTTCTTGATTCCGAGGACGGAATCCCATTATTAGGGGGAAAGAATGTAATACCCCGTTTTTTCTTCTTAAATAAATAATTTTATATTGCCATTTAATAATTGCACAATGGAAATCGCTAATTAATTATATTTGTGTGTGACTAATTTAATGTGCATGTATATGACATTTAAATTAAATGTAGAGTAAATACAAATTTATGTGCAATACAGATTAAAAATATATATTATTGACTTAAATAATTCAGAACATATTTCGGGACTCATATGGACTTGTTTAGATGATTTAATTCTTTAAAAATGGTCCCGGGTCAATAGTATATAGGTTGGGTAACTTTTCGGTTTATTGGGTTATGGATTCGGGTCTGCTTGGGGGTCCAAAAGTTAGGTTTTATACCCATCTCGGGATTAGCACTAATTAAGTGATTAAGTGGGGGTAAACCACTCCCCCACTACCATTAAGAAAAACCTAGATTAGCAGCTACGGGAGAGAGAAGAGCGAAACACTAAGAGAAGGGAAAAAAGGGAAAGAACAAGGAAGGAATTAAGGGCTCTTAAAAGGCTTTCTCCTCTACATAATTAAAGGCAAGAATTTTCTTGGTTAATCTATGGTTTCAATTTATTTCTTGATGCATATAATTATCTCTTTAAATTTCTGGCATTTTTTGTTTGATTATATTGGATTTGATGATGAATGACTCATGTAGAGGGCTGTTTATATGTAGAATCTGTCTCATAAATTAGGTATCGACAAATCGGAATATTGGCGTTAGATTTCCTTAAGTTATTAATAACTATTTGAGAAGAATTGAATAATCAATGGAGATATTATTATGGTTAATTTTTGTACTAAAATCTAGACATGGATTCCTAAATTTAATACCCTTTATTACGAATTTATCATGATTGAATGCTGGAAGACAAATCCAAACGTTTAAATCATTAACAGTTAATGAAGGGGAATTTATGTTGGCTTGAAGGTGTAAAATTTTGGGTAGTATGTTTTTCTGGGTTTTAAAATTTATCATAACTGGGCGGACTGTAAATGAGATGCAAAGGAAGGAAGGAGATAGGGGTCGCTTAAGTCATTCGAGCGACGCACCATGTGGCATTTTCTCTCTCTGTGTCCCTTTTTGTTGTAGCAATGAGTCCTTAAGAAATTTCACTGCATCTATAATGCTCCTCCTACAGTAGACGTACGAATTGCTAATAAAAGGAAATTGTGGGTTTATGGGCTAATTAAATTATGGAACAATATTACACCCACATCAAGTTAATAATTATCAATAACTAGAGAGTTTAATAATTATTATGGAATGAAGTTAATAATTTATTAGATGAATAAATTATTAACAAAGTGTGAAATGTTATGAATGTTAAATTGGACTTTTAAGGTAATTATAGAGTTACTACCTATAGATTATAAGAATAATAATATGTGCTATTACGTAATAATGTGGACATACCGTTATTCGTAGACTGTCCTATCGGCTCGGGGGTTCGCACGTTCGGACCGCGTATCACACGTCGTCACCGGTGGGTCTGACGATGTGTAGGCCATATAGGTACTACGTGGAGGCTCCACCCATGAGAGGTAGGCGTTGGCGCTTATCGTTCCTGTATGACCATTGGGTATGGGTCGTATACATGTTTGTGATGTCCGCTTAGGAATAAGAAACTTCCTCTGGACTTGCCGATAGAGTACGAATAGACACCAATAGTAGATGCCCTTGTGTGTCATATATATGAAAGGAGATATATTATTACAGACCAGGCTTGAATTAAATAAATTTAATTGTCTAAAAAGGTTGATAATATATATGTATGAGACCATGTAATGCATAATAGATGTTTATGCCTTAACCGTGAGAAGTATGAGACTGGAATAAATGAATGTTGGCAATTAAATGTAGGATTTACACACTACACCAAAATGGCCAAATTATCACCTTTCAGCCGGCCACCCTTGCCACGGTCATTGACCGTGACAACAAACACGCATTTTGTGTCACGGTCATTAATCGTGGCACGCCCTTGACAAAGTATTATCACGGTCAATGACCGTGACAATACTTAAAATAATTGTCACGGTCAAGGACCGTGACACGTCCGTGAAAATTTACACAGCAAAAAACCCTACCCTTTCTTTTTTTTCCCATCGATTTTGGTTTTTCCCTCTCTTTCTCTCTCTAATCGATTTCGAGGTCTCTCTCTCTCTCTCTCTCTAAGGTATGTTTTTTCCTCTCTTTCTCTTTCATTTCTATATGTGTGTGTATATATGTGTGTATATGTATGTGTATATGTGTGTGTATATGTGTGTATATATGTATGTGGTGGGGTGTGGTGGGGGAGGGGGCAGGGGTGGTGGGGGTGGGGTGGGCTGTGTGTGTACGTGTGTGTGTGTGTGTGTGCAGGTGTGGTGGGGGTGGGGGGAGGGGGTGTGGTGGGGGGAGGGGGCAGGGGGTGTGGGGGTGGTGGTGGGGTGGGGTGTGTGTGTGTGTGTGCAGGTGTGTGCGTGTGTGTGTGGTGGGGGAGGGTGGTGGTGGTGGTGGTGGTGTGGTGGGTGTGTGTGTGTGTGTGGTGGGGCAATCTTAACAATTGTATAGCTTTAATTAATAAATTGTATAACTTTAATTGTAATTTTAATTGTATAGTTTTAGATGAAATTAAAATAATAATTAGTGCCCATTTCATATGAAAGTAGGATTGCCCTCATTGTAAATTAGTAAATTAATAATTGTATACTTTAATTGTTAGTTTAATTGATGAAATGAATTAATTGAGTAGATGAATTAGAAGGAGTACGGGATACACATTTGTTGTTGACATTGTTGTTGGATTATAGTGGATCGATGTTGGGTTGGTTAACAGTAAAAGTTGCATTACCACTGGATTATTGTCCATATGCGAGTGGGATTTTTTAACTTTTTTTTAAAATTACTTTGTATATCGAACAATATATAATTATTAATAATTATTATTGTCCATATGGGGGTTGGCCAATGTGGGTTTTTAGGTGTATCTGGTGGGTATTCTTTAGTGGTTAATTCTAGATATTATTAATAAAGATAAGTAGGGATCTTTTGGTATGGCTGAAAATAACTATATTATTAATAATTATTGTGTGTGTGGTGGGGGGCAGGGGGTGGTGTGTGTGCGTGTACGTGTGCGTGTGTGTGGTGGGGGAGGGGGTGGGGGTGGGGAAAGGGTGGGGGAAGGGGTGGGGAAAGGTGGGGGGGAGGGGGCAGGGATGGGGGGTGGGGTAGGGGTGGGGGCTGCGTGTGTGTCTATGTGTGTGTATGTGCGTAGTGTCCCTTGTAAAAGAATTGATTGATTATTAATTTTTTTAGTAAATTAATATATGATTGCCCCTTATTGTAAATTAGTAAATTAATATATGATTAATTATGAAAGTAGGATTGCTCCTCATTGTAAATTAGTAAATTAATAATTGTATACTTTAATTGTTAGTTTAATTGATGAAAATAATTATTGTGTGTGTGGTGGGGGGCAGGGGGTGGTGTGTGTGCGTGTACGTGTGTGTGGTGGGGGAGGGGGTGTATGAAAGTAAATTAATAATTAGTGCTCATTTTTATTTGTAGTAATTGTACATATTTGCATCTCTTCTTCTAATTTTTTTTTATCTGTACTAATAACATTTTTTTACAGTAAATGTCTCCTTCAGGTATTAAGGCGAGGATGATGATGCTGGTTATGATGATGTCGTCTGGGCTCGGTGGTAGTGGAGGCGACGAGGGCACCTTGACCCCTAGGCTCCCCAAATATGGCAAATTTGGGATTACCATCGAGAACAAGTCGGAGCTATTAGCGAGATCCCTCGAGCTGGTAAAGACGATCACCGGACGGGGGTATATGAGTTGGAAGGAGGTGCCATATGAGCTCAAGTTAGCTGTTTGGGCGGCACTACAGGTAATATATTTATATTTATATGAATATGAATATTTCAATTTCGATTTCGATTTCGATTTCAATTTCATTTTATTATTTATATTTATATTTATATTTATTCGCAACTAACATTGTATTTGTTGAACAGGAACAATTCCACTTGGATCCAAAGCTACGCGATTTCGTCTTGGAGCAGTTGAGGGAGCAACACAAGACGTGGAAGAAAAATATGCGGACACGGTACTTTGGAAAAACACGAGAGTCCATTATCCAAAGGCGTGAATCCGTCCCGCCGAATGAGCCGATCTCATTGGCACAATGGCAAAAGTTCATTGACAATGAGATCGGGGAGCGACAATTGGCATCTCGCCAATCGGGGAGGGAAAATTGGGCAAAAAAGACGGACGTGCACTACTCCGGTCGGACGTCTTAAGCCGAGTTGGAGCATAGGATGATGGTAAGATTTAATTTGTCTATAACTACAGAAATATATTATTTTGCATTATTTTACTTTGTTGGGCCGATACTAATTTTACTTTATTTTATTTCAGGGGATAGGGAGTGGCCTTGGGGGTAAGCCACGTAGGCTCGATACTTATGTGGCTCTTCGGACGAAGAAGGGGAAGGACAAGGAGGTGTCCCCGAACGTCACAGCCACGATTGTAAGTAATCCGACAGTTTACTTTTTGTTAATTACGTTATAATTTTTTAGTTTACTTATTTTACTAATCATGTGCTTTTTATCGTTTCAGGCAAAGCTTAAGGAAGTGCATGAGTCGCAGTCTGATGCCGACAAGGCATCTTTGTCCGCAGACGAACTTATCCAAGTGCTTGGCTCTGATCGCAAGGGGAGGACAAGGGGGGTGAGCTCGCGGGTGGCTAAATCTAGGATCATCGAATTGGAGACGAGCGACACCGGGTTGGCTCGAACAGTGGATTCACATGAAGCGAAGCTGTCCCGTTTGGAGGCGACGGTCCAAGATATGTACTCATTCATGAAGCGTACATTGAACGGAGACCGTAAGGGGAAAGGGAAGGAGAAGTCGGTGGAGGAGGAGGTGCGGGAGGACGAGGTGCAGGATGACGAGGATGTGGACCTCGCTGCTTATCACTGACACGTGCGTACTTCGATGATTCACCTCCTCACATATACCCCAGACATGTAGTGACATTATTTTTAAGTTGGTACATTTGAATTATATTTGGATTATATCGTCATGTATATTATTTCTATTTTGAATGTATATTTGCATTATCTTTAGTTTATTTGGATATATGATGTTTGAGCAGGTACAACGTTGCTATAACAAGTACAAATATACTGCTGGGCAGTGGCAGTGGCCATACTGCCCAGCAGATTTGTTTTAAATTCTACCCAAAATTGTCACGGACATTGGCCGTGACAAGTCCTTGACAAATAAGGTTGTCACGGACTTATCACGGTCATTGGCCGTGATAATGTTTTTAAAAAGGTCAAGGCTTTGTCACGGTTATTAACCGTGACTAAACTTGTCACGATCAGGGACCGTGACACGACCGTGACAAGTCTAACGAACTTGTCATGGTCAATGACCGTGACAAGTCCGTGACAAAAAAAAATTGTCTCGCCCCGAATTGTCACGGTCATTGACCTTGACAAGTTAAACTTGTCAGGGTCAATGACCGTGAAAATTCGACAGATTTGGTGTAGTGACATTTAAATGATTAATCATCGATACCCATTTTGCAAATTGGAATGTGTCACCAATAATTACTTGGGAATTATTAGGGTGCGAATAATATCACACTTATAAGAGGGGTGAGGTGTTATAAGCATGCGAGTAACGAAAGGGGGTTAATTATTGTGCAACAACTGTATTATTGTTTCATAAATTATTCAACTTGATTCATGCACACCTCGGGCTCACACCTAAAATTTAAATGTTTTCTCCCCCCAGGTGCTCCTAGACAGGGATAGCTGGGTTGTGCTACTGCAGTCTTGCCATCTCATTTGCCCTTCAATTTTCGGTTCAGTTGGATTCTAGCATCGGTGCTTTCCATCTCTAGTAATTTATTGATTTGGAACATTTTTAAGGACATAAGCCCTAAACTTCCTTACTTTTTGTTCTATTGGGATTTATTACTCTGGTTGGATTTTTTAGGATTTCTTTATTGGTGGTTTGGACTATTTGATCTCTATAGTATTTTTCTTTATGTTTCAAATGCAAATTTTTTAGAAAGATGATTATTTATATTTACATTGTGCTAAGGATGGTATTAATTAACAAGCGAGCCCTATCTTCAGCATATTGTGCTTCTCCAGCCTTTACGTGAGAAAATAGGGGTTGTTACAGTCAACTTCTATAGAACTTCGTTGAATATGGATGAACATGTCACTTTATCGGATCTATTTTATTCAATAATATAACTCTTCTGGACTTTATATGTTACATAACTCTTCTAGGGTTAATGGATGTAAAAGAACTAAATTGCATTAATCGTATCTGCCTTGATGTAGCCTTTTTTATTGTTGGCTATACAAAAACCATTGCCTTTATAAGTAGTTGTAGGAACATATGTCGTTTGAAGCAAATCATAAGTTCTTTGATTGTTCCTTGCGAGGATACTAGACATAACCTACATCTATATAACTAACTGGACATAAATGGTTAGATAAAAATATCATATGATATGATTGATATTATTCCCATGCTATGTAAGTCAATGGTAATTATTTCTTGCCAAGATTTTTTCTGCAATTATAATATCCAGTATCATGCATTGTGTTATATATGCTAATAACATACAAGTATGGTACTTCCAGACCAAATACTATAATCACATGCAGATATGGTACTTCGACCCCAAATTTATATTTTTCATCCTCTTTAAGATAATATCCAATATCAAAGATCATGGGTATACTAAAATCGTATGCTTAATATATGCTAAAGCATTACAGGACTTTTTAATCCATTTGACTAATGAATATGAGTTTAACATAAACTGTGCTCGATCTGCAGATTGAGACAATAATAAGTTACCCCAAGGTCATTCATTTTTTAATTCCTTATTTGATTATTTTGCATCTCAACTGAGCTCTTCAAGAGCACATCCATTTGAGGACATTGTATAATGGCACATTGCATATATAATTATTTTCATGCCCTTCCTTAGACAAATATTTACTAAGAAGGTTGTACCTATACCCATTTGGATTGCCTGATGTACAATGAACATCTTACTGCATTTGAGTACGTACTCATTATCTTTGATTCTGGCAAAGAAAAGCCTTTTAGGATTTTTATATGTATTCTTTGTATATGTCCCATACAAATAAATAGTTATAATATTCATGAGTCTCATATAATATATTTCAAAAATTGCTAAGCTAGTCAGATATCTGAAAAATATTTATGGTCATAACGGGATGGTATGTTCGTATATAATTAATTTTTGTATCTTCAGGAAATCGTGTGCCATAAATTATGCACTTTTTAGTGAGTTTTAACACTTCACATTCTTATAAACACTCATTCATAATCTTCAGGGTTAATATATTTTGGGGTTTACTATAGCTTCAAATACACCACATATATTAAGAGGCTCGAATTATGCTATTATGGCATTTATTTTCATTTTTGGTCAATATATTCTTTATCGACATTCATTCATAGTATGTAGATTTATAGTACCATTTCCCTTTGATTTTTATGTAGCTACAGAATATATAATTATATCATCGATGATCATCTTTGTTGATCCCTCTTTTCTTTTGTATATGTATAAAACATAGAGATCCCATTTAATATTAGGTAACTTTGCCAACATCAGAGGCTTTATAGTCACTTCAGGGACTCATGTCTTTTCTTAGACAATAACCTCTTCTGGAGTATTTGAGAAAGTGGATCTGTTGTTCATAAACTCTTCTGGAGCGTTATTTGGGAATGACTTTATTCAACCTCCACTACTAGGGAGTCAAGTAGTTAGAAACTATAGGTTTTCCATGCTTCTGGCATGCAATTTATTTATTTGCTGCCGAATATATCTTATCCTTCTGGGATAATGATTTTGGCAAGCATATTTGCAACTAGTCCATGTGACTTTTAATGTTGCAATATCATTTTTCACCTCATATTTGCACTGAGCAATATGAGGGATTAGATGAGACAAAGTGAAAGTCTTGCATGATAATTCTCATCATTCTTAAAACACGAACCATTCTTTAAGAATAATTTGTAATTTGGTACGTTTGATCCTCCCCCTAATGGTGAAAATAGTGTATCATAAAACTAAAATTGCACATATACAATAAGCATTGTATTTATCAATGGTTCAATAAAGGGTGAATCATAAGAAACATCTATACCCTTGTGATAAATATCATTTGCATTCACAACATCTTATGAAAAAAAATTAAGGTGACCAAAATGGTCATTGTATAATAATAAATAATTGAACCATGGAGCTGCAGGCTCATGCCAAAGTGCAATTTTACAATGTTAAATATTGTATAGTATATACCCTTAAATAATGTAATGATTATTTTCTAGCGTGAGCTTCTTACTTCTAACACTAGAAGTAACATAAAAATACTTTTCACTGTTAATTTCAATATGATATCCACATATTCTGATGGCCATAAAACAAAATAAATGAGTTCAAAAATTGCTTTCATATAACTCATCGCGTATGATTGTACGGGTACTACAGAACAAAATAACATAAGCACTTTTGGAGCCTTAGGTTCAAATATGATTGAAACCTTGACTATATTACTCACCAAGTAAAAACAGTTGTATTTTTTTCATAAGAGCGAGTTGTTCATTATCTGATAAGTGGAAAGACACACCATGGTTTCTGCAATATTAGCTTAGCAAGGGTCCCTCAATGGTACATATAAAATATGAAAGATTTCATGCTGATAACGTGTTGTAAAGTAAAAAAGACATAGAGAAAATTTAGAGGGGGTGAGTTTTTCATTTCATTGATATATCAATACTAAAGGGGTATGACCAATATTTATAATACAAAATAAGGTAATCCAATAGACCCCTTAATAATTATAGTATACCAATGGACTAGAATACAAGTGGACATCCACTTAAATACACATTTTATAACAAGTATTAGGTATATTAAACAATTTTTTTGCCAAACAACTGTACTATATGGCATCGAATAACGGGCATTATTTCAAGTGTCTTGAGCCCCACAATCAGATCAACCACCATGTCATGTTTTTTGCTTCGGTTGGTAGACAAAATAAGAAACCCACCATGCCATGGAGAAACAAAATTATTTTCTCCAACGTAACTTTTTCTCGGAGTTACCATTTTTTTATCCAATGTAAAATGGTGTCATTTGTTGTTGGCTGCCTGTTTATTGGGAGCGGACATGGTGGTTAAGCTTTCGTATTCTGGTTCTGATTAGATCGATGGGAATCTCATTGTGGTTGCTTTGTCATGACGTTTGACTGTTGCTAGTGCTAGGGTGGTATGGGAACGTAGATAGTTTCAGGCTCTCCCCCAGTTCGAGCGTTGGTCCATTAGCTACCGTTTTAGGCCAAATCTTAGTTGTACCTTACGGTACCCATTGGAATTTCGGTGTTGGGTTTCTTTCGGTTTGATCACATTCAGTTTGGACAGTTGCCGCAAACTGATGAATCATGGAATTGCGACAAGTCGTTAAATATACAAGACCATATGGGTTACCAAAGTCCCAAGTTAAAAATGGTTTATATTGGTATTTTTATCTTCAAACCGACGTAGTGAGGTTTTTCGTGGGTTATCTGGGTTAAAGACAATGTGTTGATTAAAATATTTTATACTCTGCACACCTCCTTTGAGTAGTATCAGGTCCCTTGCTTTTATAGAGGATTTTTATTTTGAGGTTACTTTAAATTTTTTAATAAATCATTATATATGAGCGTATTTAAATTTACTAATTAAAAAGATTCACTGATTGATTGAAACTACCTTTTTTGGTGTGTGTATATATAATATACCTACTAAGAATCAACATATGGTTCATGGTATCTTTCTATTTGAGTTCAATCTATTCAAACATCAAAATAAAAGAGGAGTAACGGAGGGCACATTTGAATATTTTATGGCATTCCATATTCATTTACAAAAATTATTCTATGATTTTAGAACATATTGAATATGGCTCACCATTCTTGAATTTATTTACCTTGCAACTGGGGCCTGTGTACCCGATGAACCACGCCACATGAGATACAACTATTGTGGTTTGCTATGCGATACAACTATTGTGGTTTGCTATGCGATACAACTATTGGGGTTTTCTATGAGATATAACTATTGTGGTTTGCTAGTATGATTTATCGCATGATATATGTACACACTATGTTATAAAATCAAGCTAAAATGAGCAAGAGGAAGCATAATGAACCTTCATTTAAATGCCAAATTTTCATAAACATTTTTGAAATGTTATTGTATAGTTTAAGCCTATATTGAACATGATTAATATATTACGAAATAGCTTGAGTATGTATCAGAATTCAACTGGATATTTTACACACTCTCGAATTTGATAGGCCGTGTGCTTAAACGATATGAAATTGTGTACGATACACCTAATAGTATAGGTGGTTATGATTCATTACACAAATATTCTCAAACATCAACTTATTTTTATTTTATTACATCAGATAGGATAAAATAAAGAGGGCGTGATGAGAATCGCACTTGGATATTTCCTAGGCCTTACTAGCTGTTTTTTATGTTATATTATTGTGTCAGAAACATATATTATGTTGCATAAGCTTCTGAATAAGGAGTTACTGACTCGCGCAAATGACAAGTATTTTTTCAAAGATATGGCAATTTAAGATGCACCCTTCTAAATGTTAAGATTAAGTTGCTTTCATTTTTGTTTTTTCGGGTTAGAATTCTAAACGATATATGTAATTTAGTTTATTTTTATCTTGAGATAAAATAAAATAAAGGAGGAAAATGGATATTAATATGTAACATAGCTTTTTACTTTGATATTTTTGGACAACCTTCGCGATAAAGTTAGATTGATGCACCTTCAGCGTCTATTAATCCCCACGCAGGTCATTACAAAAGCTTCTTTAGTTTCTTTCACAACAAGTTCAGATCAGACTGATTAGCAAGTTTTCATTCAGAAATTCATAGCCATCTTCTAGATATGGCATTATATTATGAAAACCTTACCAATATTATGGTATGTGATTCATCCCGAATCATGTACATATATATCCTCTATACTTGTGCATTTTAGCCCCTTCGGGTACTTTAATTCCTATAATTATGATCGATAACCAAACAACCTTTGTTTTATATGCTAACTTGTTATTTGAAGTATTATTGAGTTTTTGTATGTATTAAGGTGCTTAGTATGAAGTTTAGTTGCATTTCGATAAAGTTCCTTCGACATTTGCACGTTCAGGGGCAAATAAGTCATTTCACACTTCAAGATTTTTGCCCAAAGTTTTTAAGGAAGTTTAGGCCCTTAGAATATGCTTCGCGTGTTTGCAAACGGTGTACGAATTCGAGTCCAAACGAAGATGTTACGGGCCTTTAAGCGGAGGGGTAAATATAAGGAAATTCTCAATACAAATAAATCAATAATTGCCAACCATGTCCTGGCCCTAATTTTGCAAGCAATAGGTCTACAATGTGAGAAATGGTTTTTGGCCTTCTCTGGTCGAAACGATTCATAGCAGTTCTCGACTACAATTGATGGAAGGAAGTAGGGCTGTGTTTTTTTTCCGAACATTCCGATTTTTCCGATGTCCGATCCGATATTTTCCGATTTTGGAACATATATAAGGTTTCCGATTTCCGATTTTCCGATTTCCGATTTTTTCGAATTAAATTGGATAGGAAATTGGTACTATGTTTTAAATTCCGATTATCCGATTTTTCCGATATAATTTCCGAATCTTTTTTCCGATTAATATTCCGAATATATCTTCCGATTAATATTTCGAATATTTTTTCCGAATATTTTCTATATATATTTTTTTACCTTATAAGTTATATCCTTATGTAATAAGAATGTGTACAATTTAGATTTCCTTTATTTTTTACCTTACCCCATATATTTATATATGTTGTTAGTAGAGAGAAACTAGGGTTGTATGATATTCTTATTAAAATATCTCTCACATCTTTCTCTCTCTCTCGTCTCGCCCCTTTCTCCTCGGCGGTGCATATCTCTCACCTCTCTCTCTCGACCCAATCTCTATACGGTCGTCCAACCCCTTTCATCTACTTTCGGCGGCGCATATTTGTTTACATCGTCCGACCCTTATAGTCTCGAACATAGGTAAGCCTTTTCTAGTTTATTTTTATCTGTTTATTTTTTTTATTTCTACTTATTTACAGATCTGTTTACATCGGTTTATAGGCTCTGTTTACATCTTGTTTACTTCTGTTTATAAGGTCGGTTTACATCTTATTTACATCTGTTTACATCTTTTTTATTTCATCTAATACATCTGTTGGGATCGATTTATAGGTTTAATAGGTTTGTTATATTGATCGGTTTATAGGTTTACAGATTTGTTTACATCGGTTTGTTATATTGATGGCTGCGGCTGAACAGAAAAAAACTAATTTCTAATTTCTCATACTGTCTTCATGCGGCAGAACAGAAAAAAATACCATATTTCTAATTTCCGAATTTTTCCGATTTTTTTCCGATTTTCCGATATTTCCGAATTCAGAAACTTTTTTGATTTTCCGAAAAAATTGGATAGGAAATTGGAACAAATATTTTATTTCCGAAAAAATTGGAATTTTTTCCGAAAGGTCATTTTCCGATCCGATCCGGCCGAAACACAGCCCTAGAAGGAAGTCTTGGCTTGCTAAATTTGTAGCAGGTCTCGGCTACAAATGAGGGGAGAAACATAGTCTTGGATATTGAAGACAAATTTGCAGTAGGTCCGGCGCTCCCAATCGATCGGCTCGGCCCCACTGATTGACCAATTTTTCTTTACTTTCCTTACGAGAAAAGAAGTGGGATCTTTCCCCTTTTCCTAATCGATCGCCCCTTGGCCACCGTTCGACCGGTCCTGGCTTATTTCCTGCGCTAGCAGTTTCTTTCTTTTCTATTTCCTTTTTCATTTCTTTATTTCCCAACTTAGAATAAATATAAAGCTTTGTTTATTTTTGTATATACCTTATTTTTCATCTCATTTTTAGTTTGCTACTTAGGGTTAGAACATTTGGGATTTTTTTGTGGAATAACCCATCTCCTCCATTTTCTTTGTGGTTTTCATCCATTAATGTAAGAGCTTTACTATTCATCTTCTACCCTTTAATTTAAGCTTTGTACTTCATTATTTTTCATGCTTTATTATTTATTTTCATGCCTAGATAAGTTGTTGTTGTTAATTTAATTCTTGTTTTCTTTTGTTAATTAGTTTCTTTAATACATGCTTTTTAATATGCTTTCTAGTTAGCTTAAATTAGTTTATGATTAATGGAACTCACCTTAGATTCAATGGATTTATTTGCTATGGTGATGGATTTTGTGTATTTAATTCGATTGGGTTGTTCTTTTTATTACGCCTAGGAGATTTAACGGAGTATATCTTGAATGCTCCGTATTTACGACCTTTCTTGTGTAATTTTCGGGGTACTTGTTGATGCCAAAATCATATCAGGCATTTATGTGAATTTAGGGGGTGACAACTCTATATTTAATTAACTGTTGAAATGATATTCAATATCACTAAATTCGTAGTCCCATATAACCATTTATACGTATTAAACCGAGGTGAGGGATATTAGTCGCAACCTATAATTTTTATTCCCTTTGTTAATCTTAGTTTAAATACCCATGCCTAGTTATCTTTTCTTTTTGTTAAAAATTATCTTTTACACTTTTATTGAGAACTATTAAACCAATATAATTCTAACAACTTGTCTCTGTGGATTTTCGATACCCGGACTTGCTGTTGTACTCCCTTAAAAGAGTGTAATCATAGTTTAGGTTTTTGTATTGAGTTAGTGAGCCATATAAAATAAACGATCGGGTTAGCCTGGATGATGAGGCTAACCCGGTCTATGAATGTTTTTTGGTGGACAATTTATGCCAGTTCTTGGTGATTGATAATTCCAACATTTAGGAATTTGTGGAAGAGGTTGAGGAAGAATCAGAATGCATAAGGGATAGGCCAAGATCCCAAGTTCAAGAGTTAGAGCAGATATACCTAGCTGATGAAGGGGGTGACCCCAAACCAATGTTTATTTCTAAATACCTTGATGACATCGCCAAAGGAGCTCTAGTAGAGTTGTTGTGAGAATTCAAAGATGTGTTCGTATGGAAATATACTGAAATGCCCGGGGTGGACCCATAGGAAAGATTCCATAGGTTGAATGATATACCGTTAGCAATACCAATGAAACATGCCACTCGAACGTATAAATTGGAGCTAGACTTGAAAATAAAGGAAGAAGTCCAGAGGTTACTCGTTATAGGTTTTATTACCCCCATCCAACACTCCATTTGATTGTCTAGAATTGTTCCTGTAGGGAAAAAGGACAAGAACGAAATTCGGATTTGTGTGAACTTCAGATATTTAAATCGAGCATATTTGAAAGACGAATTCTCCTTACCTTCCATCGATAGCCTGATAGACTCAATGGCAGGACAAGAGATGTATAGCTTTATGGATGTTTATATGGGATACAACTAGATAAAAATGGACCCATAAGATGCCGAGAAGAAAGACATTTACACCCCATTAAGTAACTTTATGTATACCGTCATGCTTTTGGGAACACAGGGTCTACTTACCAAAGGACCATGATGGCTACATTCCATGATCTCTTTTACGAGAATGTAGAATTTTATGTGTATGATCTGGTGATAAAGTCCAAGATGGAGTGTAATGACCCCACTTTTATATAGTTTGTTTTTACACTCTTGTGTTACTTATTATCTTATAAATGTTGTATTATTAGATATGTGGTATTATTGGCTATCAATATAACAAACCCCATTTTTAATTACTAAGAATCAACTGTAAATTGGATCAAATCGAAGTCTTATGACATATCTTAAGGCAAATAATAAGTTTTGGGGTAGAAAATATAATTTTATGAAACTTTAAGGACTAAAATAAAAATATAAAATGGGCCATTTTGTAAATAAAATATTTTCAAGGACCTCTAAGAAATATTCAAAATATATAGTGTGAAATTACCAAAATACCCTTCATGTGTGAAATGACCCTTATACCCTTATCACCTTTCCACCACGTGCTGGTCACTTCCACCTTCCACATGTCATCTATAGAGAGAGAGCTAAAACACTTGTCATCATTTGGTGATATTACCACTGCAAGACCATTCCGGATCACGACACCTCGGTGTTGAATCACCAATCCAAAAAGCCTAGTCATTAGACACGTGTCAACACCGTAATACTTTTGAAAACCTATAAATAGGGCCTTAGGGTTCATTTGAAACTCACACCAATTCCTTGAGAATTATAGTAAGAAAGAGTGATAGAAAGCTTGGGAAATATCTTAAGAAGGAGTTCTATAATTTCTATGAAAGAATTCATTTCGTAGGTATGATTTTATTTAAATGTTATAATGTATTTTTATAGTTTTAATTTTGTGTTTAATAGCTTTACTTAGTAGTTATGCTGGTAAAATATACTAAGGACTTCACTAATCAAAACTTAAAGTTTAGAAGAAATCCAAGTTGATTTTATTTTCATGTAAACTTGTTTGAAATTGTATATACGCTTTTAAAAATGATTTTTTAAAAGTAATTGCTCGTTATTATGGAATCCCATTTAAGTAATTCCAAAGTCAGGCCCGATAAAATTCTATCTAGACGAGATGGTATTTAAGTGGTGCCCCTGTGACCCTCCATCTCTACTGGGAATGAATCCAGAAATGTTCTGTCTAGAGGAGATGGTATTAAGCGGTGCCCCTGTGACCCTCCATCTCTACTGGGAACCGACTGATTAGGAAGAACTATGAATTGAATCCTTTAATTACTATCAATAAGTTTTAAAAGTTAAGAAAATGGTTTTTAGTAATCCTTTTAAACAAATTACTATTAAAATACAATATGTAGACTGTACCTTGTTTAGAACATATACTTAAACCTTTATCGTATTTGCTAGATTAACGTGTGATCGAAGACTCGTTATCTATAATTTCGACCTCTATTTTACGTGAGTAATCTATGTAATTTCTTGCGCATTTTGATTATATTATATTATGCAAAATATGTATATTTTGTGAAATGATTTTATTCTCAAAATGCATCTGATACCGATGATTTTGTCATTTTTTATATGTTTATATCTCTCCATATAAACATCTTATTTGAATTCTGAAATTATTGATTCGGCTTATGGAAATTCTCTTACTATGTTGGCCTTGACTACCGGGTGGAAATGTTTGGGTGGTACCTTCCCAGCTAGTTTATCGTTGGTGTGCCCTAAACAAGGCGTTGTTCCAGAAATCATGATTATCTATCTGTGATGTTATCGGGTGGAAACATTTGGTAACACTATCTGTCTGGGTATTAGAGTGTACATGGCCACTAAAACTGAATAATTGACATATGCTCAATTGTTTTATCTGCTCTGTTCTGAACTATTTATTCTGAATATATATATTGTCATCTACATTATATATATATTACTTGAAATTCCTATCTTTATGTATATACTTTCTATTCTAAATTGAATAGGTATCAATTTTCTAAAAAACCCTGGAATGTCTGGAGATTGAATCTCATTCGGCTTTTATATGACGTTGTATAAATAACCATTTTTCAGGAAATAATTAAGTTTGTGGATGGAATGAAAAAGGACTATGTTGAAGATTTAGCTTTTAAAGCTCTTTTTGTTACCTTAAGTAGAAGTTTGTTTAATTAGATAGAGCATGTTTAGCTCTTTGTGTCAAGTTGTAACTCGTTGATATTTTAATACAAATGAAGTCCCCTTTAGAAAGCTCTGATGATGTAATTCCTTCACTTTCAGTATTTTACGATTCATAACCATGTGATTATACTTCCGCTACATATATTTTAAAACAAAAATTTTAAGGCCAGAATATTGGATGCCTTGGTGGCATGTCAAGACACCCGTTTCCTACTATTTTCGGGTCGGGGTCGTGACAGAGGTGGTATCAGAGCATAGGTTATGAACCCGTAGACTACTAAGCATAGGTTTCGAATGTTATAGATTCTATGTTTCCATCCTTAGGAGATAGTATTAAAAATCTAATTTATGTGACAACCCTCCCTATGTGTTATATTATTTATAATTGGTCTTTTAGTTTTCAATATTGATATAGTATAGTAGATCTTACGTTTGGCCAGGACTGTAGAAAATGAGCAAGAGAAGATCATCAATGGGAACTTGTGATTCAAGTATAGAAGGATTGGAAGGTGCATACAATGCAATTGAAAGTCTGACAAAGATTGTGGAGCAGCAGGTGAACAATGGAGTACCAAAGAATCTTGAACTAAGTATATGTACTATTGAACAGTTCAAGAAGTTGAATCCTCCATCTTTTAAAGGTACTCCTAACCCCACCGAAGCAGAAAGTTGGGTGATGCAGATGGAAAAGATACTCGATGTTCTTAAGTGTACCGATGAACAAAGGGTGTCATTTGCAACATTTATGCTAGAAGGGGAGGCCGAACATTGGTGGAGAATGACTAAGAGAATACACGGGGAAAGGAATACTTACATAGGTTGGAATGATTTCTTAGTAATATTTTATGAGAAATATTTTTCGAAAACGGTGAAAGACGAAATGGCAGCTGACTTCATGAGTCTGGTGCAAGGGAATATGACGTTGAGTTAATATGAGGCAAAGTTTACTGAGTTATCCCGTTTTGCACGTCATGTTGTAGCAACTGATGTTTTAAGAGCGAAGAAGTCTGAGCGTGGGTTAAGGTTGAATATTCCTAGTCGAATTTCCATCCTGAAATTAACATCATATATTGATGTCGTGACTAGGGCTACAATAGCTGAGAGGGATGGTGAGGAATACAATCGAATTAGAGATGGAAAGAGGAAGTTTGGGGAACAAAAAGGAAAGAACCCGAATAATAGAAATTTCTTTAGGAACACATCCAATGTTGGGGGATCTAGTGATAACAAACAGTATAATAACAAGACATGTCAGCAACATGGAAAGATGCATGGAGGACGACCTTGTTATAAGGATTCAGGAGCTTATTTTAGATGTGGACAGAAAGGACATCAGATGAAAGACTGCCCAAACCCAATAAGGGTTCCGATAAAGCCTTCAAGTGCAAAGAAGGATCAAGATAGACAGGGTAGAGTTTTCGCACATTATGATACCCAATCTTCTAATGCGATAGTGTCAGGTACACTTTCTATATGTGCACAACCTTTTAAAGCTTTGATAGATCCTGGTTCTACCCATTCATTCATATCTATACATGTATTAAATCGCTTTCATAAATTGCCTGAACCCTTGAATCATAATATACATGTTTTTACTCCTTCGGGTGAGTTATTGATGGGTAAATTAGTATACAAGGCATGCCCCATAGATATTCATAGTCATAAACTATTTGTTGATCTGATAGTTTTAGACATTAAAGATTTTGAAATCATTTGGGGGATGGATTGGTTTTAGCATCACATCATGCTAAGGTAGACTGTTTTGAGAAGAGTGTTACTTTCCAAATTCCTCACCAACCAAAATTTAGTTTTGAAGGAACTGGCATCATATCTCCGATGTGTATTATTTCTGAAATGCAAGCCTATAGTTTTCTTAAGAAGGGATGTCTAGGATTTCTTGCAATTGTTACTAGTTTAGAGATGATAGAGCCTAGATTAGAAGATATTCCTATTGCTAAGAAATTTATGGATGTTTTCCTGATAATTAACTTGGTCTAACTCCTAATAAAGAAATAAAATTTACCATTGACCTTATTCCTAGAACTATTCCAATCTCAAAACCACCATATCGCATGGAAACTTTAGAATTAAGAGAGTTAAAAGTTCAATTAGAAGACCTTTTAGACAAGGGTTTTATCATACCAAGTATATCGCCTTGGGGTGCTCCAGTGTTATTTGTGAAAAAGAAGGATGGGACAATGAGACTATGTATAGAATATCGTGAGCTGAATAAGGTAACCATTAAGAATAAATACCCCTTACCTCTTATCGATGACTTGTTTGATCAATTAGAAGGTGCACAAGTATTCTCTAAGATTGACCTTAGGTCAGGCTATCATCAATTGAAGATTAAGGATGATGATATTTCAAAATCAGCTTTTCGTACTAGATATGGTCACTATGAATTTCTTGTAATGCCATTTGGACTAACTAATGCACCAGCCGCTTTTATGGATATGATGAATAGGGTGTTTAGGAAATATTTGGATCAGTGTGTGGTTGTTTTCATTGATGACATCCTTATTTATTCCAAAAGTATTGAAGAACACGAAAAGCATTTAGAGACGATTTTACAAATCCTTAGGAAAGAGAAATTATATGCAACATTAAAGAATTGTGAGTTTTGGATGCGTAGTGTTTCTTTTCTAGGACATGTCATATCCAAAAAGGGAATGTCAGTTGACCCTCAAAAGATTGAGGCTATACTAGATTGGCCCAGACCAACTAATGTGAGTGAGATTCGTAGTTTCCTTGGATTAACATGTTATTACCGAAGATTTGTTGAAGGATTTTCTAGCCAAACCTCTATCTAGGTTAACAGAAAAGAAGGTAAAATATGAATGGTCTGAGGAAGTCGAGAAAAGTTTTCAAGAACTTAAAAATCGATTAGTAACTGCCACAATTTTGACTATTCCTTCCGGGACAGGGGGATTTGTGATTTATAGTGATGCTTCTAAAAATGGTTTGGGATGTGTGCTAATGCAAAATGTAAAAGTAGTAGCTTACGCCTCGAGACAGTTGAAAACCCATGAGCAGAATTATCCAACCCATGACCTAGAATTAGCAGCTGTAATTTTTGCTCTTAAGATTTGAAGGAACTATTTGTATGGTGAGACTTGTGAGATTTATACCGATCATAAGAGTTTGAAGTATCTATTTACTCAGAAAGAGTTGAATATGAGACAAAGCAGGTGGTTAGAATTGATGAAGGATTGTGATGTAAATATTCACTATCACCCGGGGAAAGCTAATGTAGTAGCCGATGCTTTAAGTTGGAAGTCTAGACCAAATTTAACATGTCTTAGTACAAGCCAGGAAGCATTGTTAAGGGATTTGAGAAGTATGGAAATAGATGTATGTATCTATAGCAAGGGAGGAATAATTGCAAACTTACAAGTACAACCCATGTTGATAGAGAGGATCAAAATTGCACAAGTAAATGACCCACAACTGAAGAAGATTAGAAAAGAAGTCATCGAGGGTAAGAGAACTGAATTTGTGATGCGAGATGATATATTGAGGTTTGGAAATAGAGTGTGTGTGCCATGTGATGCCCAACTAAAAAGGCAAATTTTGGAGGAAAGTCATTACTCAAGATTCACATTTCATCCCGAATGTACAAAAATGTATAGGGATCTTCGAGAAGTATTTTGGTGAAATAACATGAAGAGGGAGATAGCAGAATTTATATCTCAGTGTTTGGTTTGTCAACAAGTAAAGGCAGAACATCAAAAACCATCAGGATTACTGCAACCCCTACCTATCCCTGAGTGGAAATGGGAACATATGACTATGGATTTTGTGACAGGTTTACCGAGGAGTTCAAATGGTAATGACTCTATTTGGGTAATTATTGATAGGTTAACTAAATCTGCTCATTTTCTTGCCATTAAGATTACCCATTCTTTAGATAAGTTAGCTAAGTTGTATGTACGGGAAATTATTAGGCTTCATGGAACCCCAATTTCAATTATTTCTGACCATAACCCTAGATTTGTGTCTCGCTTCTGGAAAAGCCTACAAGAAGCCATGGGAACAAAATTGAATTTTAGCACTGCTTTTCATCCTCAAACGGATGGACAATCAGAGAGAACTATTCAAACCTTAGAGGATATGCTTAGGGCATGTGCACTTGATTTAAAAGAGAATTGGGATGATCATTTATCGTTAGTGGAATTCGCATATAATAATAGCTATCAAGCAAGTATTCAAATGACTCCGTATGAGGCACTCTATGGTAGAAGGTGTCATTCCCCTACATATTGGGTAGAAGTTGGGGAAAGAAAATTATTGTGACCAGAATTTATTCAGATCACAACAGAGAAGGTGAAATTAATACAAGACCGACTTCGATCCGCTCAAAGTCGTCAAAAGAGTTATGTTGACAATCGACACCGACAGCTAGAATTCCAAAGAGGAGATTATGTGGTCTTGCGAGTATCGCCTGCAAAGGGAGTAATACGATTTGGGAAGAAAGGGAAGTTGATCCCAAGATACATAGGACCTTTTGAAATCCTTGAAAGGATAGGAGCTGTTGCGTATAAAATAGCCTTACCATCGGAACTCTCTAGTGTACATAATGTGTTTCAGGTATCAATGATAAAGAAATATGTCCCAGATCCAAAACATATCTTAAGTCATGAGCCTCTTCAAGTTAGAGAAGATTTGTCGTACATTGAGCATCCAGTGGAAATTTTGGACCATAAAGATCAAATATTACGAACCAAGGTTATTCCACTAGTTAAAGTATTATGGCGGAATCATTCGGTTGAAGAAGCAATGTGGGAGCGGGAAGATGAGATAAAGAAGCGATATACATACCTTTTTGAAAATTAATGTAAGTAAAGTTTGGGGACCAAACTTTTTATAAGGAGGGTAGGATGTAATGACCCCACTTTTATATAGTTTATTTTTACACTCTTGTGTTAGTTATTATCTTATAAATGTTGTATTATTAGATATGTGGTATTATTGGCTATCAATATAACAAACCCCATTTTTAATTACGAAGAATCAACTGTAAATTGGATCAAATCGAAGTCTTATGACATATCTTAAGGCAAATAATAAGTTTTGGGGTAGAAAATATAATTTTATGAAACTTTAAGGACTAAAATAAAAATATAAAATGGGCCATTTTGTAAATAAAATATTTTCAAGGACCTCTAAGAAATATTCAAAATATATAGTGTGAAATTACCAAAATACCCTTCATGTGTGAAATGACCCTTATACCCTTATCACCTTTCCACCACGTGCTGGTCACTTCCACCTTCCACATATCATCTATAGAGAGAGAGCTAAAACACTTGTCATCATTTGGTGATATTAACACTGAAAGACCACTCTGGATCACGACACCTCGGTGTTGAATCACCAATCTAAAAAGCCTAGTCATTAGACACGTGTCAACACTATAATACTTTTGAAAACCTATAAATAGGGCCTTAGGGTTCATTTGAAACTCACACCAATTCCTTGAGAATTATAGTAATAAAGAGTGATAGAAAGCTTGGGAAATATCTTAAGAAGGAGTTCTATAATTTCTAAGAAAGAATTCATTTCGTAGGTATGATTTTATTTAAATGTTATAATGTATTTTTATAGTTTTAATTTTGTGTTTTATAGCTTTACTTAGTAGTTATGCTAGTAAAATATACTAAGGACTTCACTAATCAAAACCAAAAGTTTAGAAGAAATCCAAGTTGATTTTATTTTCATGTAAACTTGTTTGAAATTGTATATACGCTTTTAAAAATGATTTTTTAAAAGTAATTGCTCGTTATTATGGAATCCCATTTAAGTAATTCCAAAGTCAGGCCCGATGAAATTCTGTCTAGACGAGATGGTATTTAAGTGGTGCCCCTGTGACCCTCCATCTCTACTGGGAATGAATCCAGAAATGTTCTGTCTAGATGAGATGGTATTGAAGCGGTGCCCTTATGACCCTCCATCTCTATTGGGAACCGACTGATTAGGAAGAACTATGAATTGAATCCTTTAATTACGATCAATAAGTTTTAAAAGTTAAGAAAATGGTTTTTAGTAATCCTTTGAAGCAAATTACTATTAAAATACAATATGTAGACTGGACCTTGTTTAGAACATATACTTAAACCTTTATCGTATTTGTTAGATTAACGTGCGATCGGAGACTTGTTATCTATAATTTCGACCTCTATTTTAGGTGAGTACTCTATGCAATTTTTTGCGCATTTTGATTATAATATATTATGCAAACTATGTATATTTTGTGAAATGATTTTATTCTCAAAATACATCTGATACCGATGAGTTCGTCATTTGTTATATGTTTATATCTCTCCATATAAACATCTGATTTGAATTCTGAAATTATTGATTCGGCCTATGGAAACTCTCTTACTATGTTGGCCTTGACTACCGGGTGGAAATATTTGGGTGGTACCTTCCCAGCTGGTTTATCGTTGGTGTGCCCTAAACAAGGCGTTGTTCCAGAAATCATGATTATCTGTCTGTGATGTTATCGGGTGGAAATATTTGGTAACACTATCTGTCTGGGTATTAGAGTGTACATGGCCACTAAAACTGAATAATTGACATATGCTCAATTGTTTTATCTGCTCTGTTCTGAACTGTTTATTCTGAATATATATATTGTCATATACTTTATATATATTACTTGAAATTCCTATCTTTATGTATATACTTTCTGTTCTAAATTGAATAGGTATCAATTTTTTGAAAAACCCTGGAATGTCTGGAGATTGAATCTCATTCGACTTTTAGCTGACGTTGTATAAATAACCATTTTTCAGGAAATAATTAAGTTCGTGGATGGAACGAAAAAGAACTATGTTGAATATTTAGCTTTTAAAGCTCTTTTTGTTACCTTAAGTAGAAGTTTGTTTAATTCGATAGAGCATGTTTAGCTCTTTGTGTCAAGTTGTAACTCGTTGATATTTTAATACAAATGAAGTTCCCTTTAGAAAGCTATGATGATGTAATTCCTTCACTTTCAGTATTTTACGATTCATAACCATGTGATTATACTTCCGCTACATATATTTTAAAACAAAAATTTTAAGGCCAGAATATTGGATGCATTGGTGGCATTTCAGGACACTCGTTCCCTACTATTTTCGGGTCGGGGTCGTGACATGGAGGCCACCCACTTAGCAGATTTAAGGAGTTCTCACAAGGTGCAAAAAGTACAAATTGGAGATGAATCCCTTGAAATGTGCATTTGGGGTAACTAGTGGCAAATTCTTAGGATTTGTAGTGAGAAGTCAAGGGGTGTAGATGGATTCAGATAAGAGAGAAGGTATCCTCAACATGCCAAGACCAAAAATAGGGAAAGAGTTGAAGAGTTTTCTAGGTAAAGTTTCTTACTTAAGGAGGTTCATGATGGGGCTGGCTGAAGTCACTCACCCACTGATAGAGCTTCTCCGAACAAAGGTAAAGTTCATATGGGAGCATCCACACGAGGTGGATCTAGATCAGTTAAGAAGTTGTTGACATCACCCCAAATGATGGTTCCTACTCAAGCAGGTATTCCCTTATACCTCTACCTTACATCCACTAAAAGATCAATAGGGACATTACTGTCTCAAGAAGTGGAGGGCGTGGAGAAATGATACGATGAAAATATTACGTATTCCACCCATTAACCTACGCATTATTAGCCCCCTCAAGTATCTTAATCCCTATATTTATGCTCGTTAACCAGACAACCTCGAATTTGTAAAGATATATGTTTTGCAGGGGTTAATTGAGCTTTTATATGTATTTGGATGCTTAGTATAAAGTTTGGATGCTTTCTGTTGAAATTTCGTACAATTTCGCACGTTTAAGGTCAATTTAGTCATTTCACAATTTGGGCACTAGCCCAATGTCTCCATAGAAGTTTTTGCCCTCTGAACAAACTTTGCGTAGCCATAAACGGTGGCGAATCCGATCCCTAATGAAGAAGTTACGAGACTTTGAGCAGAAGAGAATTACAAAGGAATCAAAATAGGGTAGAATGCATCTTGGCTAAGACCTGATACATCTATCGATCGATAAAAGGGGTCGATCGATAGACTCCTTAATATTTGCCTTGTTTCGAAGACAGTGGGCTCAACTCTTCTTGATCGATCGATCGATCGACTTCAGAGATCGATAGATCGATCCCCTATTTTCAGCTTCTCTTTTATTACAAGTTTACCATCCTTGGTTTGTATATAAATAACTTTCTCTCATTTTTGAGAGATATCTTTCATTTTAGTTTTTGTTAGGTTTAGGGTTTGGAGAGCTCTTCTTCTTCTCTCTTTGATTGTGACCCCTTTGGGTGTTGTAAGTTGAACTTTTCACTACCCCTACCATTAATATAGTTGTATTTCTTTATTTATGCTTTATTTCCATTGATGTCATTTAAATTCCTTGTCTAGATTAACTTGTATCTCATTTATTTATTGCTTTCCTAGTGTTAAAGTAGTTTAATTTATGTATTGCCCTTAGATAAATAGGGTCGGGGTTGTGTTCCACCATTGTCGAGCCTCAAGCTCCAAAAGTTAGTTTTCGTGTAAAATTGCATTTAATTGAAACTGCGCATATCAAAGTTGGATTGTTATGCGTTTATCTTTCTTTGTCACACAATTTTAGAGTTTATAGCGACAATCTGAATTTAATCCACGTGTGACCATTTTTTATTAAATATTTTATCAGGTATTTTTGGGTTAAAATCCCTTCATGCGTGATGTTTATGATTAATGGAAAATTGTAACACCCCGCCCGCCCGGGGAGAGCGAACAGAGCGCTAATGCGATAAAATAAATCCAAATCCACAGGTGACAAGGTATATAGCATCTAAATAAACCCACAATAGTATAAATCCACTAATCTCAATCTCTTCAATTACAACAAGTCTCTCGAATTAAATTTATAACTATCTAACTCGAATAAAAATGCTCTATACATCAATGAAATAATTAATACAATTCTTCCAACTTGTATTAAAATTCTTCCCAAATAATCCACGCTAAAATTAATCCCAATTGGTCCATAGCGCTCAAACCCACGCTAACTTGCCAACTAAAAGAAAATATGGGGAAGTACACAATATGACAAGAAAGATGCTCAACAAATATGGATTAGCAATGAATAATGCATAACAACACGAGTACGAATATTCATATCAAATGCAAATCTCAAAGCATTTATCAATATAATTTTTCAACGACACATCAATGGGTAACCAGGCCTCACCCCATTCGCATATGCTTTATCAAGCCATAGCCGGAAATATGTATTTTGCCGGGTTCACAACATTCGTGCCATATTAAAATCTCATGACAACGTGCTCAATAACAATATAATGATACCACATGAATCAAAATAATTTCAACAATTATTTTTCAGAATTCAATGAATTTATCAATTCAAATATGAGTTCAATTAAAAAGAATTCAAAGATAATGACACTCGCGAGATTTAAGGAGCATATTGTGTAAAATCCCATACCTCAAACCATGATGAGAAACCAACGATCACATCCTCAAGATCAACACAGAAGATCTACAAAAGCTCCTCCAAGAACCTCCAACAAAATAGCCCCAAGAACACCTCTAATCTAAGGTTGGAACTCACAAATCTCAAGGGACAAAGTATAATTAAAAGAAGAGGAATATAAAATATATTTGCTGCCAAAATTCGTGCCAAAAGTAGGTTAAAAGGGTTGCCCACGACTTTCTTTCTATAATGCAAAGAAATGAAGAGTTGGAATCCAAAAGACTCCTTTAAATAAGGCAAAGAAATGAAGAGTTGGAAGTCAAAACAACTCCAAGAGTTAAAAATATTTTAAAATTATTTTAAAATCCGTTTTAACTCCGTTTTCGAAACCGTTTCAAATTCTCGCCTTTAAAAATAATATTCCACATATTTGAGCAATAAAAATAATTTTATCTAAAACTTTATTTTCCTCCATTTTCCAGAAATTAATTAAAATAACCCAAAATTACGCGGGTTGTTACAAAAATGCTCGATTAAATTGCTTCAAGCCTTAACTCTAATTAGTAGTTATTTCGATTCGTGTGGTGGAATGTGATACCGATCCTCGCTTTACTTTTGTGTAGCATAACTTATTATTTTCTTTTGTCATCATTCACAACCATCACCTTTCTTTTATTTATTTTACACTTTTATTCCTGAAGTAATTAAACAATTAAAATCTAAAATTCAATCACTCCCTATGGATTTCTTACGATTCCCGACTTACCGTTGTGCTTGCCTCATAAATGTAGCTGTAGCTTAGGTTTTTGCCTGTATTCCGGGAGCAGAAATCAACGACAGTGTCCCTACACGAACACTCGATTTCCCTCGCATCAAAATGGTGTCGTTGCTGGGGAGTGTTTTTTAGATTGTAATTGTTTTATTATTTCGTAGTATTTTTTCTTTCATATTTGTATTCTTTATTTTATCCTTCCTTTTTTACTTGTGCTAGATCGTTTCGAGAAATTGAAATTTTGGCGCTTGTCGCTCAATTGAATGAGCCTATTTTGAAATGCCACGTTCTTGTTCTTTAGATAACCTTAATTGTTATGAGAATTTTTTTCCAAGTTATACTCCCAAAATAATGAAAGAATGCCTACAAATTCTTGAAGATAAGCGCATTGAGCGTGAAATTCAAGTGTATGTAAGTATCCCCGCATTGCCTTGTGAGGAGAATTTGGAAAGTGGGGAATCCGTTAGCTATAAGAAACCCGCACAAGAAGATGAAATGTCTTTTTATCGATTTGATTATGAGTTAAGGATTAAGAAAATCAATGACCAATCCGAAAGTTCTCAAGCTTGGTTTTTGGCATATGATGCCAGGCTCGATGAGATCATTTCTTCACAAAACCGGTTTGAGGTTGAAACTTACGTTTCACCTCCACCCCTTGTTGATGAGGAAATAATTGAGAGTGATCCAAGCTTTATCACTTTCGAATTCCAACCTCTTATTAATTCTTCCGATTATATTGAGATTGATGATCCTTCCTTTCTTTTATTCGCTACTATTGCCGAATAATTAAGTTTATCACAAGAATCGGTTGAGAGTCTTGAGGACTTTGACCCGATTCTTGAACGAGATTGTTATTTTGAGATGGTTCATCTCATGGGTTATTCACTTGCACTAGCCCCCCAACCCCCTTCCAATTGAAAAACCTTGGGGAGGTGATTTCAATTTTCCCAAGATCAATGTGGTCTTGTCGCCCTTGTTATCCAAATCCCCTATCGTCTGCCCAAAATTTATAATTGGCGATGGTTCATTTCTTACGCCTTACATAAGCCTTCCGTTGTTCAAACGGAATTCCTATTTTTCACGAGGCATGTTCGTTTTGGAGGGTCCGCCATTGATCTTTCAAAGACAAATCCCTTTTTGGGTGGACCCTCAACTATTTAGACTTCTAGTGTATAGTTGGTGTGAAGTCTAAATAGTAGGTTGTAAATAGTTAGCTTTTTAATTTTCTTTTTTTCTTTCCTTATAACTTATTCTAGTTTAATTAGTTAACTTTTTGTTATTTCTTTTTTTTTATGCTCGGTACTAACTTGTTTTGTAGATTAGTTTGGACTTGTGCTTATGGATTTGGCTCCAATTTTGGGTAATATCGTTATTTTCCTCTCTTTGTGTTGTGTTCTTATAATGGGCATTGAGGACAATGCAACATTTAAGTTGGGGGGTGTAGGATATTTTATCCATTTCTTTGTTTTCTCCATGGATTTGCTCACATTTAGTTACTAAGCATGCTTTTTGTTAAAAAATTGAAAATTTTCAAAAATATTTTCTTTCTTTTTTCTCCCTTGTTGGGCATTTTTCCCTTGTTTCAGATGATAAATTTTAATAAATGCCCGATCCAATTGACATTTAACGATGCATGTTCTCGAGTTTAGAAGTTATTAGACTTTAGTCCTCAAATCATTGATATTATGAATAACTTCATGAATTAAACTTTATCCCATGATCACATGCACTTTTCTTGTTTTATTTATTCGGTTTAAGATTTTTATAACTCGGTAATCTTTTGTTGCATTGTATATACTTACACCGAGTAAGCTTTGCACCTTTCGTCGTTTGTGAGTGTATACACTATTCTTTCCTCTTTGAAAATGTTGAATTCGTTGGTAATCTCTCTATTCTTTCATTGATCGTTCATTAATTGAGTTTATATCTTGAAATGTGTTACTTGAGCATGATTTTCATATATTATTTTGACTCGAGAATTGTATAAACTTTATGAAATGATCATAGGCCATCTTTGTTATATCACCCATATTAACCCTTGACCTCACCTTATATGTTTCCCCTCGTCAAACCCTTTGAGCCTTAATAAAGCCTTTCATTTCATAACCCAAAATACCATAACCAACTCCAAATTGGAGTTAAAACCATACATATTACCTTCCTTACCTTTTTTGGAATGTTGCTTGGGATTGAATGATGTTGTGTAGTGTGGTTGCAATTTAAGCATATGAAAAGAGTGAGAAAAGAAGAAAGTGTGGTGAAAAAGAAAAGAAAAAAAGCAAAAAGAAAACAAAAGAAAAAGTGAGAAAAAGAAGAAAAGAAAAAGAAAAGAGAAAGTTATATTTGTTGTATATAATGTTCAATAATCCTTGTTACTCTCCAATTTCATATTTAATGCTTGTTTTGGAAATTGATTTCCATTTTCGTTATTGCCCATTATTTCCCATTATTCCAAGTTTTTCATTCTGAACACTTTGAATCTGTATATACATCTTCTTTGTTTCGTACCCAAGCCTATCCTATATTACAACCCTATACAAGTCGTATGTGATCTTAGGGGGAATTTTATTTAAAAGTCATAATAGTTTTGATAATCTGTGAAAATACATTTTGCCTCTTTTAATGAGCGGTATATTTCATTGAGATTACGTGTTTTTCATTTCCTATATAGCGTTCTTCATTTGTGACATGTGTACGTCCTAGTTTCCATTTACATTTACTCCTTATGCCCGCATGTTCCATGTGTTACCTCCCTGTTTCAAGTGAATTCATTTGATGAGTGTAATGTCCGTGAGGATTGATATATGCACGTTTTATGCTTATTCCATTTATTTAAGTTTTTTGTCAAATCATACTATGCATGTGCTCTCCCCCCTCCCACTGTTAAATTTTCAATTCTATGAAGTTTATTCTATAATGTTAATAATAACGGACTTTAACTTGAATTCGTTCAATATGCTAATAACATGTTTGAAATATTTTTCGTTATTGTTGAGTTTGTCGCATGTTGGGTTGGGCATATTTTGAGGAAACCATATGATATTTGTGAGTTTCATCCCTGAAAACCCTCACGAGACACCACTCGTTCAATAGGGTAACCTAGGGGTTTAACGACTTATTACATACACTAAATGCAATTGTTCGCCCGCGAAAGTGGCCTTATCCTTTATTATCCCATTTTTGTACTTGTATCATGTTTTTGGTTTACTTGTAGTTCTTGTTGTTTCCTATTTCATTGCTAGGGACTAGTAATGTGTAAGTTAGGGGGGGTGATACGACGCAAATACTGCGTATTTCACCCGTTAACCTACGCGTTATTAGCCCCCTCGAGTATCTTAATTCCTATATTTATGCTCATTAACCGAACAACCTCGGATTTGTATAGATATATGTTTTGCAAGGGTTAATTGAGTTTTAATAGGTATTTGGATGCTTCGTATGAAGTTCAGACGCTTTTCGATGAAGTTTCGTACAACTCCGCACGTTCAAGGGTAATTTAGTCATTTTATAATTTGGGCACCTGGCCAATGTCTTCAGGAAATTGTAGTCCTCTGAGCGAGCTTCTCGTGGCCACGAATAGTGCACAAATTCGATCCCTAACGAAGAAGTTACGAGACTTTGAGCGGAAGAGAATTACAAAGGAATCAAAACAGGGGAGAATGCAGCTTGGCTGACACCTGATGGATCGATCGATTGACGAAAGGGGTCGATCGATCGACTCCTTAATTTTTTCCTTGTTTCGAAGACAGTTGGCTCAACTCTTCTTGATCGATCAACTTCAGAGATCGATAGATCGATCCCCTATTTTCAGCTTCTCTTTTATTACAAGTTTACCATCCTTGGTTTGTATATAAATAACTTTCTCTCATTTTTGAGAGATATCTTTCATTTTAGTTTAGGTTAGGTTTAGGGTTTGGAGAGCTCTTCTTCTTCTCTCTTTGATTGTGACCCCTTTGGGTGTTGTAAGTTGAACTTTTCACTACCCCTACCATTAATATAGTTGTATTTCTTTATTTATGCTTTATTTCCATTAATGTCATTTAAATTCCTTGTCTAGATTAACTTGTATTTTATTTATTTATTGCTTTCCTAGTGTTAAATTAGTTTAATTTATGTATTTCCCTTAGATAAATAGGGTCGGGGTTGTGTTCCGCCATTGTCGAGCCTCAAGCTCCAAAAGTTAGTTTTCGTGTAAAATTGCGTTTAATTGAAACTGCGCATATCAAAGTTGGATTGTTATGCGTTTATCTTTCTTTGTCACACGATTTTAGAGTTTATAGCGACAATCTGAATTTAATCCGCGTGTGACCATTTTTGATTAAATATTTTATCAAGTATTTTTGGGTTAAAATCCCTTCATGCGTGATGTTTATGATTAATTGAAAATGCTCGATTAAATTGCTTTTGAGCCTTAACTCTAACTAGTAGTTGTTTCGATCCGTGTGGTGGAATGTGATCCCGATCCCCGCTTTACTCTTGTGTAGCATAACTTATTCTTTTCTTTTGTCATCATTCCCAACCATCACCTTTTCTTTCATTTATTTTACACTTTTATTCCTGAAGTAATTAAACAATTAAAATCTAAAATTCAATCACTCCCTATGGATTTCTTACGATACCCGACTTACCATTGTGTTTGCCTCGCAAGTGTAGTTGTAGCTTAGGTTTTTGCATTTAGAGCGGGAGTCAAAATCAACGATAATGTCCTTACACTAACATTCGGTTTCTCTCGCATCAAGAAACTTGTGTATTATCTAAACCGAATCATATACGGGCTTGAGGCTAGGTATACATGTATTTAGAGACATTGTCTAACTCCGATATATATTGCTCAAAAGCTTAGGCATTTCATGTTATCTTTCACGGTTCACATCATTACTAGATGTGATCCCATTAAACTTTTGTTGGCTAGAACTGTGTTAATAGGTAGGGCTACTCGATGGTTCTTAATTCTTTTGGATTATGATCTCAAGTGCGTGGTTCCTCGAGCGATCAAAAGTCAAGATTATGCATATATATTGGTCATATTCCATTCGGAAACATTCGAGCCACCTATTGAGGAGCTGTCGAGAGATGATCTTCAGGCCAACTACCTCATGGCAAATCTAGAGGAATGGAGTATGCAGTTTGATGGCTCTTTGACTGAAGTCACAAGAGGGGCAGGAGTGATTCTATGCTAAAGGGAATAAGAGGTCCGATTGTCCTTCAAGTTAGAATTTAAATGTTCAAATAATGAAGCTGAGTGCGAGGCTTTAGTGTTGGGGCTTTTTGAGGTTTTGCGAAGAGGTATCCATGTGCTGATGACAAAAGGGGATTCCAATTTGGTGGTGTAGCAGGTGAATGGTGAGTACGCACTCGAGCATATGACCTTAGCACCTTATCGAATAAGTATAAAGAGGTTGCTCGGTCAGCTCCACAAAGTGAAGATCAAGAGGCACCTCAGGACGGTGAACAGACATGCCGATACTTACGTAATATTTTACCACCTCGGGCAATATGTATTATAAAAACAAAGGGTGAGGGAAATCTAAGTGTGTGGGCCCGAAAGAAGCTAAGAGGAGTGTTAATGCAAAAAATTAGACTAGGCCTAATTGATTGATCACATATAAGTAATTAAAAACAAATAAGATAAAGAGGTTTTTAAAGTGGTTCAGCTCAATGGAAAAGCCTACGTCCACTGTTACCTATTGACTGCCTTGATTTATTTTTCGATCCCTTGCAATGAGGGTGATACAATGTATTTATAGCCTAAGAGGGGTATTGATAGTTGTCGTGTGAAAGGATGGAATGCCTTCATTTGTTAGGCATTTACATCAATACATAATGAGAATTAAATATAAGAATGTTGGTGCTTCATTGGCAATACAGGATGTAAGACTATTGTCGCTTTGTTGACTATACAAGTTGGATTTTTGGCTGTTAGTCGGGCTTTCCAGTTGGTCGGGCTTTATTGTTGGTCATTCTTCCTAGTTGGTCAGGCTTTATTGTTGGTCGGGCTTTTGTATCATGCTAACTTGGAGTTATGCCACATTGGATGACACGTGCTGGCTTGTAATTGGTCCATGTAGGGTGGTAAATTTTGGTATCAATGGAAGCCCCCAATGTTTCATACTAAGAGTTGATGCGAAAGTGTGGAATATTATTCTTCAATAGTAGTTCGGACTGCTTGGTCGGCTGCAGACCTTCCAGACTTGTAAAACTTATCCACTTAATTGACAGTTTTTTAGCGCGAATGGCAATTTTATATATATTTCAAATTTTAGGGAACATTTCTGGGGTATTTTCATTTTTTTCTCTGTTAGCCGCCATAAATTCAACTGTCGTTCACTTTAATCGTTACTTTTTCCAGTTTCTGAGGCGACTTATAAAAAGGGTGGTAAAACTTCGATCATCTTTTACCTCTCAATTCTGATTCTGCTGATGTGTTCTTTGAACTTTCGTGTGATCATTTTCTTTTTTGTCTTCAGTTCTTACTGAATCCTTAAGCTTTTATAAGAATTTTTCTTCTCTTCTTCTTTGTTTTCTTCATTATTGTTTATTCTATCGAGTCACTTGATAAATTCATAATTCACTTTAACATTCCATCTTGGGTTGTACTGGAACATCCCACCTTTCTTTCTGATTTTTTCTCTCTTGCTGAAGGCCATTGGCTCCCTTCCATCTTTATTGCTGAATATGGGTTCACATTTCCTCCTAATCCCTTGTGTCTAGAGTTTTGTCAATATTTTGACATTGTTCCTGCAAGAGTGGCTCCTAACACATGAAGAGTAGTGAATCGAGTATATAGGTTAAACCAAATTTATGGAACCCATCTAGGGATTCCAGAAATAATGTTTTATTATAAATGGGTAACTAGTGATACTACTTAATATTTGAAAACTAAGGCAATTAGTAAAGATTTATTAGTTAACCTCCCTGATTCTAATAGGGATTATTTTGATCATGGGATAGTTGTAAAAATTTGGCAACATTCCCCTTTAGTTGGAGGTGAAAAATATCAAGGACCTAGATGTTTGTTCTTTGGCAACGGAATAGATTGTTTTGTATTTTAGTAGTTTTCCCATGTTTATATTTGATAAAATGTCATACTGACTGCTGTTTTGTAAATTTAATTGCAGTTGACCAGAAAAGAAAATCCCCTTAAGAGAGTGAAGTAAATTTGAAAGAGTTGAAGTTTATCTGGGGGGATTCATAAGGTAGTTGCCGAGGAGCACATTAGGTCCGCTTCCTATTTGCTTCAATACAAAAACATTATTTCTTCCTTTATTGCTAGACCTACTGCTTCTCCTGTTCTGGTAATTGATCTTGATCAAGAGGTTGCTGATGATTCAGACACTCCTCTATTTGAAATTATTAAGAAGAGAAAGTTTCCTGACCTTCTTAGTTATAGAACTTCTGGCTCCCAAGAACCTACTGAATGAGCCAAGAAGAAAACAGGGGATTTTATGAAGCCCCCAGTCCCTAGGGACCCAGCACCCAAAGACCCAACCCCCAAAGATCCAGCTCCCAAAGATGTTGAAGTTCCTTTGAGGAGACTTAGGAGAGGTCTTGCAGAGAAGCAGGTTAACCAGGTGACTGATCAACTGTCCTGGGTTGAATTATCCTCTTCTGATGTTGTTCCTTCGACAACTATTACTCCTGGTTTGGATAGGAAATTGATCAAGTTTGGTACTCTTACAGACCACAAGGGGGTAGATGTCATACTCCCTCGAGCGAGGGTTTTTGAATTGGCTTCTCAGAGCCTTGCATCAATAAGTGGTTTCCATTTTCTTGGTTTGGTTATCTTTTATATTTCTCATATACTCATCTTGATCTTTATCTCTTGTAGTTCTTGGTATACTTTAATAATATGCTGGAGAAGGATGATGTAATTAGGGCTTATTCTTATTCAAATGATGTAGAGGATGCCTTGGATGACTTGAAGAAGTCTTTGCTCGAGTCTCAACAGGCCTTGGAGACTGAGAAGAGTTCTTGGGCGGATAAACTGAAGATAGCCGAAACTTCTCGGTAGACATCTGATGAGAATTCCCTTGAAGCTGAGCGAAGGTCTAAGGAAGCCGAGCGCAAGGGGAAGGAGGTTGAACGTAAGGCAGAGGAAGCTGAGCGCAGGGAAGAGGAAGAAGAGAGCAGGGCTAAGACTGCTGAAGAGCTTGTATCCTGTACCAGATCTAACAAAAAGTCTACTGTGAAGGCGTCCTTCAGTGCTGATTGGGACAAGGGCTGGAATAAAGCCATTCCTGCTTCCTCTACTCAAATTGAGTATGAAAAACAAAAATGTTTCAGAGATGGTTGGTTTTCTGCTCTTCAGGAGTTAAACACTGTTGAGGGCTCTAAAAATTTTCAGAGGTTTACTTATTGTCCTCCTCCAGTCATTGAGGATGAGGTTGAAGATAAAGCTGGTTCTAGAGAGTCTTCACTAGTGGTTGAATCTGCTACAAACTAACCTAAAATTTTTTAGTCTTCTCCTCCTCCAGCTGAGCAAACCGAGCAACTCCAGTTTGTAGCCCCTTCTTCTGAGTAGGACAAGAAGGTTGAGAATGATAAGGAGGAGGTGTAAAGTTATTCGACATTTTCCCTTTTGCTTTTTTTCTCTTTTATTTGATTGTATTTGAACTCTTTATTATCAATAAAAGAACCTTATGTTCCTTTTTGTCTCTTGTTGATTATACTTGTTCTCCATTCTTATTTTTGATTGATGATCATTTCTTCTTGCTAGTTTATAGCGAAGATGGAACAACTGTCTTCCAATGATACCGAGTAACTGAGGAAGTGCAATGATTTTTTCAAAGCAGGTTATACGGACTTGTCCGAAGAAGAAATTGTTCAGTTGCTCGGTGATGATGTATCAGATCAGGCTAAAGAAGCCTACAAGTATTTGAAGTACTTACTTGATCGAGTGGTAGCAAATAATGTTGCCTACTATGAGATGATCAAAGAAATTTAAGAACAGTATAAAAATCCACTGCGCGGTTGCACCAGAGCTATGAGTAGAAATATTAAAGCTTAAGTGTAGGTCGGAATTTTGATAATTTTATTTCTGTTTACAATAAAAAGGAAGCTTTCCTTAAGCATGAAGTTGAAGAAACCAGAACTCTTGCCAAACTTCCACTACACCAAATCTGCCCATTTGTCAAGGTCATTGACCTTGACAAATCCAACTTGTCAAGGTCAATGACCGTGACATTTCGAGGCGAGACAACTTCTTTTGTCACGGTCGTGTCACGGTCATTGACCTTGACACAAAACTCGCATTTTGTGTCACAGTCGTGTCAAGGTCAATGACCGTGACACGTTTGTCACGGTTATAAACCGTGACAAAGACGTGGCCCTTTTTTAAAAAGTTGTCACGGCCAATGACCGTGACAATTCTGGGCAGAATTTAAAAAAAATCTGCTGGGCAGTATGGCCACTGCCACTGCCCAGCAGTATATTTGTACCTGTTATAGCAACGTTATACCTGTTCCAAACATCACATATCCAACACAAACTAAAGATAATGCAAATATATATTCATGACGATATAATCCAAATATTCAAAATAGAAATAATATACATGACGATATAATCCAAATATAATTAAAATGGACAAACTTAAAAATAATGTTACTACATGTCTTGGATAAAACTGAGGAGGTGAGTAGGCCACACGACATACGAATTGACGCACCCACTAATATACGTCGTGCCGCATTGTTCGCGCAACCACAATAGGGAGTTCTCCTTCCCAGGTATGACATGCATGACGAGCACCCTGGACTCCATCTCTTGAAGCACACGTCCATGGACTATTCCACCCTCGACGATATTCGGGTCCCTCAACCCCCGCCCTATCCGCTAGCCATCAAATACGTTCAATATGAACACGCTCGGCCAACCAAGTGTCGACAATGGTCTGTTGAAGGGCGCCAAATAGGGAAGTGGATCATCGAAGTACGAACATGTCGGTGATGAAGCAGCGAGGTCCACATCCTCGTCATCCTGCGCCTCGTTCTCCCGCACCTCCTCCTCCACCGCCTTCTCCGTCTCCTTACCTTTCCCTTTCCCTTTACGGTCTCCACCCAACGTACGCTTCATGAATGCGTAAATATCTTGGACCGTCGCCTCCAAATGGGACAGCTTCGCGTCGTGTGAATCCACCGTTCGAGCCAACCCGGTGTCGCTCGTCTCCAATCCGATGATCCTAGATTTGGCCACCCGCGAGCTCACTCCCCTTGTCCTCCCCTTGCGATCAGAGCCAAGCACTTGGCTGAGTGCGTCTGTGGACAAAGATGCCTTGTCGGCATCAGACTGCGACTCATGCACTTCCTTAAGCTTTGCCTGAAACGACAAAAAGCACATGATTAGTAAAATAAGTAAACTAAAAAATTATAACGTAATTAACAATAATTAAACTGTCGGATTACTTACAATCGTGGCCGTGACGCTCGGGGAAACCTCCTTGTCCTTCCCCTTCTTCGTCCGAAGAGCCACATAAGTATCGAGCCTATGTGGCTTACTCCCTGGCCCACTCCCTATCCCCTGAAATAAAATAAAGTAAAGTAAAATTAGTATCGGCCCCGCAAAGTAAAGTAATGAAGAATAATACATTTCTGTAGTTATAGATAAATTAAATCTTACCTGCATCCTATGCTCCACCTCAGCGTAAGAGGTCCGACCGGAGTAGTGCACGTCCGTCTTTTTTGCCCAATTTTCCCTCCCCGATTGGCGAGATGCCAATTGTCGATCCTCGATCTCATTGTCAATGAACTTTTGCCATTGTGCCAATGAGATCGGCTCCTTGGGCGGGACGGATCCGCGCCATTGTATAATGGACTCTCGTGTTTTCCCAAAGTACCGTGTCCGTATATTTTTCTTCCACGTCTTGTGTTGCTCCCTCAACTGCTCCAGGACGGAATCGCGTAGCTTTGGATCCAAGTTGAATTGTTCCTGTCCAACAAATACAATGTTAGTTGCGAATAAATATAAATATAAATATGAAATTGAAATTGAAATTGAAATTGAAATTGAAATATTCATATAAATATAAATATAAATATATTACCTATAGTGCCACCCAAACAGCTAACTTGAGCTCATATGGCACCTCCTTCCAACTCATAAACCCCGGGCCGATGACAGTCTTTAGCAGCTCGAGGGATCTCGCTAATAGCTCCGACTTGTTCTCGACGGTAATCCCAAATTTTCCATATTTGGGGAGCCTAGGGGCGGAGGAGCCCTCGTCGCCTCCGCTACCACCGAACCCAGACGACATCATCATAAACAGCATCATCATCTTCGCCTTAATATCTGAAGGAGACATTTTTGCTGTAAAAAAATGTTATTAGTACAGATAAAAAAAAAATGTTAATAGTACACATACACACACCCCTACTCCACCCGCCACGCACACACGCACACACCTACGCACACACACACACCCCACCCCCACCCCCTCCCCCCACAAATTGTAACAAAATATTATCAGCTCCCCCACCACACCCCACCCCCACTACCCCCCTCCCCCACCACACACCACCATACACACACATATACACATACCCCACCCCCTCCCCCTCCCCCCTCCCTCCGCCACGCACACACGCACACACCTACGCACACACACACACACACACACACCACCCCCACCCACCCCACCCCCACCCCCTCCCCCCACCACGACCGTGACAACTACATTTATTGTTTATCAATAAAATTATGACATGAGATAATTATAATTGGAGCATAAATTTCATTATCATAAAAGAATAAATCCAACCAAGTACAGAGATTCTACAAATTAAAGTGAGAATTAAATTTAAGACTTTCTAACAACATGCATGTGTATGGATTCTAACTAATGATATTTTCCTAAAAACATACAATTGGCAACATTTTGTGAATTTACTAAACTTTATATAATATTATCAAATTCTGTTAAAAAATTATTTAGGGTTTTACCTAATTGAATTAATTTCATGAAAAAAATTATTATCAATTTAAATGAAAATATCAATTATTATTTACATTGAATTAATTTATCAAATTTCATATAATATTATATTGAATTTCATATTTCATATAATATTATTTCATATAATATTATTATTTCATATAATATTATTTCATATTATTTCAAATTTCATATAATATTATTTCATATAATATTACATTGAATTTCATATTTCATATAATATTACATTGAATTAATTTATCAAATTTCATATAATATTATTATCAATTATTATTATCAATTTCATATAACATTATCAAATTTTGTGAAAATATCAATTATTATCAATTTGAATTAATTTACATTTACATTTTTGGATATTATTTACATTTACATTTTTGGATATTATTTACATTTACACTCTTGGATATATACACACATACACACATATATATATACACATACACACATATATATACACACAAACATATATATAAATGGAAGAGAGAGAGAGAGAGAGAGAGAGGGAATAAAACCTAAAAGTAGAGAGAGAGAGAGAGAGCAGTGTCGAGAGAGAGAGAGAGGGAGGGAACGGCGGGAGGGAAAAAAGAAGGGGGAAAGGATTTCTGCTGGAAATATTGTCACGGTCGTGTCAAGGTCATTGACCGTGGCAATTATTTAAAGAATTATCACGGTCAATGACCGTGACAAGTCCGTGACAAGTAAATTTGTCACGGCCTTGTCACGGTCATTAACCGTGACAATTAGTTGTCACGGTCGTGTCAAGGTCAATGACCATGACATAAAACGCGTGTTTTTTGTCACGGTCAATGACCTTGACAAGGCTGGCCAGTTGAAAGGTGACAATTTGCCCATTTTGGTGTAGTGTTCTGGAAGAGGAGAATAATAATTTGAGAAATGAAGTGAATCTTTTAAAGTCTGTATCTGGAGATGTTGTTGCTATTACTAATGAGGGTTACTCCTTTATAGAGGCTGAAAATTCAATATTAAGAGATGAATTGGAAGCTTTAAAAAATATTAAGCATGCATCTTCCTCTCGATCAATAAGTAAGCCTGCCCGAGGAACCACAGAAAAAATTAGGACCCAGCAGGACCTTGCCAATCAAGCTCCACAGCTAAAAGTAAAAGACTGAGCTATTGTTGAGATGTTCCAGAAGCTACAGACCTTGTCTGAACAATTATCCACTCAATCTTCCCAATTATAAAGGATGGAGTATTGAAGAAACTGCAGTCTCAGGTTGATAAATTAACCTTTTAATTCCACAAGAAGCCAAGAGAAGTTTAAATGGATGGGTATAATGAAGCTTTAGGACATTTTGACGATAGACTTTAACAGGTCAAGAATGAGTCCTATAAATGGGGTTGGATAAATGCTTTAACCGTGATGAAGGTGGATCAAAACAATTATTTGTGGGATTGGTATGACCCAGGCTTGCTGGAACTTGATAATCCTCCATTCAAGTTAGATGTTAACTGGATTCCTGTTCATCATATTCTTTAATGCTTGATTTTAAAATACTTAGGAGATTACGAGCTACATGATGAACTAGAGATCGTCTGGCCTCCTCATCTGTTTGATCGTCATAGTAGAAGCAATACCAGGATGCTTCAGAACTTTAACTTCATCAACTCCCCTTATACTTCGGATGATCGTCCAGCTGGCATGGATCCTGTTTCTAAGGCTGAAGGAAAACGTCCTGTAGAATAAGGCTTTGTATTTTATTTTTGCATATTTAAGTAAAAATATGTAATCATTTAATTTAATGAAACCCTTATTTTACGAATGGATCAAATTTTAGTTAATCTTTGCATATATGAATGTTTCTTTAGTCTTCGACTATGAATGGATCAACTTTTAGTTAATCTTTAGTTTTTCACCGGTTCTATTGATATCCTTAGGATTATCCTAAGTATTATATTAATTACCAATGCATCACCATGGATCTACTAATGTAGCTAGAGTTTTTAGGTAATTACATTAGTTACCTTGGTTCCCAGGCGTGAGTGGAACATTTGTTCATCTTTTAGCCCAGTTTAGATGAAAATTATTCATTCGGGTCTTCATTAGCCAAGCATTTGGGACTTACAGTTTTGCCTTGCGTGGTTTTTTATGTATTTGACAACCAACTTTGTTGGTTCCTTTATTGATACCGACTAACATTTTGCTGGTGGTTTATGTTAACGACCATAATTGTTGGTATTTTTATGATGACAACCAACTTTGTTGTTGCCTTTGTTGCTGCCGACCAACATTGTTGGTATTTTTGTAGATGCATAATGTAGTGCATAACACTAGTACTCTGAATTTTTTTTTTAACAGTTTTGGGGAAATCACATTCTCATTAATATTAAAATGACCTTAATACAACATGATTACATCACTGATAATATTTCCTCAAGTATTTTGCATTCCATAGGCTTTGAGGATGGCCAGGGGCAGAGTGGATTTTTTGGACATTGGATTGGGCACAATAAGCACCAAATTGGTTATTGTCGAACTGTGTTCCCTGATCAGTGATAAAGGCGTAGGGTAAGCCATACCTGCATATGATATTCTTCCAAATAAACTGATAAACCTTTTCATTAGACATATCGATCAACGGTTCAACTTCCACCCATTTAGTAAAGTAATCAACAGCTACAACCACGTACCTGAACCTTCCTTGGGTGGTCGGTAGAGGCCCAACCATGTCAATTACGCACATAGAAAAGTTCTAAGGTGAAGTGATTGGTGTTAGGAAATCTTGTGGATCCTTACATATGCTGGAAAACCTCTGGCACTTATCACACTTCTTGGCAAAATCTACACAATCTGCTCGCATAGTTGGCCAGTAGTACCCCTGTGTGTGGATTCTTTGCAACAATGTTCTTCCTGCTATATGGGCTCCACAGGACCCTTTATGGACTTCTTCAATCAAATCATTCACTTCAGTTGGATGCACACACCGTTGTAGACAAGCAGTTAATACTCTTCTATATAACACACCACTATCTAAGACATATTTTAGGGCTTTGTATTTTAGCTTCTTAGCTTCAAGTAGGTTGGCTAGAAGAATCCCTTCTTCAATATATGCTCTTATAGGATCCATCCAAGATGGCTGATCGAGTGCGAAAAGTAGCGTGTGTAAAGACGTTAATCGTTGTTTTTTGTTTTTCCCACTCAATACAAACAAACTTAAATTACGACTACACTTGCGGGGCAAGCACAATGGTAAGTCGGGTATCAGGAATCCACAGAGACGAGATGCTAGAATTTAAGTGATTTAATATTTCGAAATAAAAGTGCAAAAGGTGATTACAAACTAAAAGAAAAGATGCATGAAAGGGAAAGATTAATCTAGGCAAGGTATTGAAACTAGATTAAGAAAGCGATTAAAACCTATAGGTTGCGTCGAACATCCCTCACCCGAGTTAATTTGTATAAAATAGTTACATGGGTCGATGAGTTATTTAGCATGCGTCTCGTTTCGACAGTTGATTGAACCAAGGGTTATCACACCCCTAAATCCGCATAAAAGCCTAATATGATTTTGGCATCAACAAATATCCCAAAAATTATGCGCGAAAGGTCGTAAGCACGGGACATACATGATATGCCCCGAAAAATCTCCTAGGCGTAATAACTAGGAGAACGCACCCGAAATAAACCCGTAAACATCATCACCAAATCAAAGCAACGCGTTAACCCTAGTTCTATTCAAACACAACCTAATTTAAATTACCTAGAAAGCATGTTAAAAACGCGATAAAGAAACGCAATAAATAAACGCGGTAAATCTACCTAGAAAGCAAGTAAATCAAAGCATGTAAACTAATTAACAAAGCATGTAAACCTAATTATCAAAGCAAGAAATAATGAAAAATGACTATATTAATGAAAATGGAAGATATTAGCGCAAATTATACATCAAATGGAATGTCAATCCAAGAAGAAATGAAGAAATGAGCTTCCAAACCTCCAAAACCCTAACCTATCTAACCTAAAATCGTTTATGTATGTTTATTACAACCAAATGGGTATTTATACTAAGTTGGAATAAAAATATAAAAGAAAAGAGAAAAGAAAAGAAAAGGTAAAATATCTCCTGAAAATAGGGGATCGATCGATCGACCAAAAGGGTCGATCGATCGATCAAGGAAAAATTTTGGTTGTACAGAAGGATCGATTGATCAACCAAAATAGTCGATCGATCAATCAAGCAGGGGTGAGCCAAGCAGCAGCACACTGCATTCCTTTTCTTCCTTTTCTCCTCCTCTTTTGATTTCCTTATTTTTCCTTCCGCTGAAATCGCCGTAACTTCTTCATACGGACTCAGAATCGTGCACCGTTCACGGCCACGTGAAGCTAGCGAGGAGGGCTAAATCTTCCATGAGATGTCGGGCCTGGGCCTAAGCTGTAAAAAGACTAAAATGCCCTTGAACTTGCAATTACGTACGGAACTTCACCGGAATGCATCCAAACTTCATACTTAGCATCCAATTACCTATAAAAGCTCAATTAACCCTTGCAAAATATGTTAACGTAGAAATCCGAGGTTGTCTGGTTAACGAGCATAAATATAGGGAATAAGATACCCGAGGGAGCTAAAATGTATCCGTTTGAAGGATGAAATACGCAATATTTGCGTATCATCAATGGCCCCATATCAACTGTAATAAAATTAGCCATCGGATCTTCATCAATGCTCCTATTCGCAAGTAGCTCAATAGGAATAGTTTTTTGCAGCTTAATTATGGTTGCTAAGGCTAGCCGAGCAAGTGCATCTGCTCGAGTATTTTCCAATCTTGGAATTTTGATCATCTGGACAGCTAGCAAAGTGGAAATTATCTCCAAATATTTGGCAAAGTATCTAGTCATCAATTCTCCTTTAGTTGCATATAAGTTCAACACTTGATTTACCACTAACTACGAGTCACTTATACCATAACTTGCTCGGCATTCAGTGATTTAGCTAGATTTAACCTAATAATCACAACTTCATACTCTGCCCCATTATTGGAGGCTTGAAATTAGAATCGTAGAGCGTACTCTATATCTAATTCATCTGGAGTATTGAGAATGATTCCAACTCCACATTCAGTTGCACAAGATGACCCATCAACATACAAGCTCCATATGGGAATATCATTGTCAAACGCTTAGTTTGTCAGAATTTTGTGATGGAAAATTTTATCCTTTACCTCCTCATATTTCTTTTTCATCTATTGTACTCCACTGAAGGGTTCTAGTTGGTTGGATGTTACTTTTTCTATAATTTTTCTCGCTTGGAGTTAGTCGGGCATATCTTCAGTAGGTCTGCTGACTCCTGCATGATGCTCGACTAGAATCCCTTGTTGCTCAGAGACCTCTAGGTAATTGAATTTTACAATAAAATCTGCCATGGCTTAGCCTTTTAAAGCAGTCCTTGGTTCGTATAGAAGGGCGTATTCCCCCAACTCCACAGCCCAATACATCAATCTTCAGGATTTCTATGACTTATGCAAAGCTTGCCTTAGTGGCATGTCAGTGTATACCACTATGGTGTGAGCTTAAAAATTAGCTTTATTCGTCTACTAGCCTCAATTAAGGTTGATGCTAATTTCTCCAGTCTGGGATATCTAACTTCTGCTCCTCTAAAAGCTTTGCTAGTGTAATAAACTGGTTTTTTGACTCCATTCTCCTCCCTGATCAAGGCAGAGCTAACAGCTGACTCGGAAACTTCCAACTATAGATACAACTTTTCTCCCAACACTGGTCGGGAGAGTAGTGGTGGTGTTCCCAGGTACTCCTTCAATTCCAAGAAGACTTTCTCACATTTTTTGTTCCATTCAAAGGTTTTTCTGAGTACCTTAAAGAATGGCAAACACCTATCCGTTGCTCGGGAAATAAATCTGTTGAGGGCTGCTACGCGCCCGTTAACCTTTGAACATCCTTTTTATAGGTCGGGGATTGCATTTCTATCAAAGCTTTGATCTTATCTGGATTAGCTTCAATGCCCCTTTGATTTACTTTATACCCGAGGAACATTCCCGCATAAACTTCGAAGACGCATTTGGTGGGATTTAACTTCATCTGGTGCTTTTCCAATTGATCAAACGTCCAGCTGAGGTCGGCAATATGATCAGAATCTTTTTTCTGTTAGTGATCATATTATCAACATACACCTCCATGTTCTTGCCTATATGCTCCTCTAATACTTTGTTCACCAGTCTCTGATATGTGGAACCTTCATTTTTTAGACCAAATGGCATAACATTATAGCAATATGTTCCTCGGAGAGTAATAAAGGAAGTACTCTCTCTATCTTCTGGCTTTATTTTGATTTGGTTATAACCAGAATATGCATCTATGAAACTCAACAGCTCATGCCCTAAAGTAGCATCCACCAGTTGATCAATTTATCGCAAAGGAAAGTGATCCTTTAGACATGCTTTGTTCAAGTCGATAAAATCCACACACATCCTCCACTTGTTATTTTTCTTTTCGACCATAACTACGTTGGCCAACCAGTCCGGGTACTTCATGTCTTCGATAAAGGAATCTTTTTGAAGATTCTCCACTTCTTCCTGTATAGCCAGGTTCTTCTTGGGTCTAAAAACTCTTCTCCGTTGCTTTATAGGTTTAGCCTCTTTATTAACATTAAGCTCATGGCATAGAAATTTGGGTCTATGCCCGACATATCTTCATGGCTCCACGCGAACACCTGTTTTCTTTGTCTGAAGAAAGACACCACCACCTACTTAATAATCGATTCCAATGACACTCCTATTTGAGTTGTTCGTTTTAGTTTATCACCGTCTAGAACAATGCTTTCTGTTGCTTCCATCACTTGGACTTTTACAAGCTCAGATTCGTCTCATGGATCGAAGCTTTCAACCTCAGATTCGTTGTTCGTCTCAGATATATCCACTTGATAAGTGGTTATTTTCCTCTTTTTTTCTAGAATATCTTCCTCCTCGACAAAGGAATAGTATCATTCTCGAGTAACTTTCTGATTTCCTTTTACTACTCTGACTCCAAAGTTGGTTGGGAACTTCGATATTGATGAACAGTAGAAGGTACAACTTCGAATTTCTTCATACCAACTCTTCCCGTGATCATTTTATATGTAGAATGAACATTTTTGTCCATTACAAAGAATCTCACTTTCTCTGTCCTGCTCGCCGGCCATGTCCCGATCAACACATCTAGTTTGATTGTTCCCAATGGAAATACTTTCTCACAAAAGAATTTAGTGAGTGGCCTGTGGTAAGGCTCTAATTGGCTGAGTTTTGATCCCAAACTATCAAAATAGGAATAAAGCATGATGTCTGCCGAACTGTCGTTATCCACTAATGTACTTGCCCCAGTACTTCTTTCATCCTAACTCTGATCACCAAAGGATCATCATTAGGATACAACACTCCAGATAGATCGTTTTTGGAAAAGCTAATTACGATATTCTCTTTCTTAACTTTTCTTGGTTAGTCTTCCTCGATAAGGTTGATTCGCTGGATATAGGAACAAGCTTGAGCCTCATTGCGGTAAGACTTCCTTTCATCTGTATGATCTCCTCCTCCTCCTCCTCCTGCATCCCGACCTATAATCATATTGCAATCAAAAGATCCAAAACTGAGTGTGAATACCTCATGTTCAGGTTGTCTAGGTTTCTTGGGGAGATCAGGATCGTCTTCTGGATCATCGTCATGGTTCCTCTTTTTATCTTCTCTAGACTTAACTGGTGATTAAGATCTATGTCGACCTCTACCTCCAGTCCTTCCACTAGCCTGCCTATCAACAAATCTGTCTAATTTTCCTATTCGTATGAGTGCTTCTATCTCATTTTGGAGAGCAATACACCGGTTGTTCGTATGACCATGATCTTTGTGAAATTCACAATACTTGGACTTATCTCTCTTATGAGCAGGTGAACTTAACTTTTTAGGCCAACTCAAATCATTGTTGTGCTTAATTTCTTCCAAAATATGGTGTATATCCACCGTTAAGGGAGTGTAATTGGTAAATTTTCTGAGCCTATATAGGCTTTCTTTGACTTTTGAATTCTTGCGCTCATTGTGATTCTTGTGCTCCTTTTTATCTGACTTCCCTTCTATCCTTGCTTTCGCCTTTACATCTGAATTCTTTTTAGTAGCCATAGCTTCTTCGACGTTCATAATCTTCACTGCTCTGGCCATCAATTTTGTCATCGTCTTTGGGGGATCTTTTGCCAAAGTATAATATAGTTTGTCGGGGAGCAAACCACTCATGAGGGTTGTGATTGTAGTCATATCTTCGTAATTAATGACTTCCAATTTCTCATTGTTGAAATGAGTGATGTAATCCCTAGTACTTTCTCCCACCTTCGGTCTCACATTAAGCAATTGAGTTATTCGCTTCACTGGTTTTGATCCAAAATAGAAAGTACCAATGAATAGCTCAGCGAGTTATTAGAAGTAAGAAATCTGCCTCCGAGGACGACTATTATACCAGATTTGATCAAATCCAGTGATTATTCCTAAAAATGCCATGTACCTCATCTCATCAGGAACATCATAGATATCAGCCGCTGCTTGGTATTGTTCTATATGAAGAATCGGATCAGTTTTCCCATCATACTTGGGAGTAACCATTGGAACTTTAAACTTAGTCAGCTTAGGGAAGTCTACGGTGGTTTACATAAAGGGAGATCTCTTAATAAAACTTCTGTGGAGGGGATTCTTTGCCTTGGCCATTTCTCCCAATCTATCTTCCAAGCGCTGAATGGAACCTTTCCAAGCATCACTGCCATCACCAGATCTATGGGTGGTAGTTTTTTTTATGCCGGCCGACTGATCGTACTGATCTTGTTTCTTGCGAGCCTTATCTTTGGATGGACCGAGTAGTTCATCGGGTGTTAAATCTGAATTAGCTTGAGCCTTCCTTTAGATTTCTTGGTCATTGAGTATTTCCTGACGCAACCCATAGGGAATTTCCCTTGGGTCCCAAACGATCAAAAGGAGAGGCCCTACTTAGCCTTTCTTAGGCACTCAATCTTTCTGGGATGAGGGATTATCCATCAGAGGAATTAGTAATCCTGATAGAAGAAGTTGCTCCAGGAAGGTATGATGGATCCCTTGAAGTTCAGTAATGGCTATGCCCAACACTCCTTATTGGCGCTCGTGGCATACTCATTTGATTAAATTATGTAGGAACCCAAGCTTGCAGAGTTTGGGCTAACTATCGTATCGTATCTTGCATAGACTCTTGACCCTTGGCCAAAATAGCTAAAATCCTAGTTAAATTATTGTCGTTTGGAGGGGCCGAGGGATTAGTCGGAACTCCCTCATTTCTGGTGCTTGATTCAGGAATTTCTGCCATGGATGATGAATTAGTGAAAACATCTAGCAATACGTTCCCACAAACGGCACCAATCTGTTGATGCAAAAAACTAGATTAGGCCTAATTGATTGATCACAGATAAATAATTAAAAACAAATAAGACAAAGATGTTTTTAAAGTGGTTCAGCTCAATGGAAAAGCCTACGTCCACTATTATGTATTGACTACCTTGATTTGTTTTTCGATCCCTTGCAATGAGGGTGATACAATGTATCTATAGCCCAATAGGGGTATTGATAGTTGTCGTGTGAAAGGATGGAATGCCTTCATTTGTTAGGCATTTACATCAATACATAATAATAAGTAAATATATGAATGATGGCGCTTTATTGGCAATATAGGTTGTAAGACTGTTATCGCTTTGTTGGCTATACAGGTTGGATTTTTGGCTGTTGGTCGGGCTTCCCAGTTGGTCGGGCTTTCGTATCATGCTGACTTGGACTTGTGCCACATTGGATGACACGTGCTGGCTTGTAATTAGTCCACGTAGGGTGGTAAATTTTGGTATCAACAAGGAGGTTGATAGAGATACATGGCAAAAGCTGTGAGACAACAAAAATCTCTTTGTGTCGAAGAATTCAAAGGGCAGGATACTTTTGGTCGGCAATGAAATAAGATGTTATGTTACTATAGAGAGATTGTAGTGAATGCATACTGTACTACCAAGATGCGGAGTGTAAATTCATAGATCAACCATCGTATTGAAGATATCCATACCTAGATATGCTAGTCGACGGGATTGTTCCCATCGATAAGGATAACACCACAAAACTGAAATGGCGAGTGTTCAAATATTATGTTCATAAAGGGAAGCTATATTGAAAAGGTTACCACGATAGACCCCTAAGATTCCTTGGGATGGAGGAAGCAGGCGAGGTATTAAAGAAAGCATATGATTCGGGCCACATTGGGGGAGAAAAACTCTACGACCAACTAATGACATTGGTATATTTTTGTCCCATCATAGAAAAAGATTCAGCGGAGTTTGTTCAAAAATGGAAGGCGTGTCAGCTCCATGGGAATGTGATTCATGCTCCCTTTGTGGACCTACATTCCTTTTCCACTCCTTTTCCATTTCACACATGGGCATTCGATCTAACAGGGGCAATCAACCCCTCCTCGAGGGCCAAGATCTGGATACTAGTAGCTACGAAATGCTTTACCAAATGGGTAGAGGTTATACCATTGAAGAATGTTACGGCTGGGGTGGTTCCGTGATTTATGAAGGAGTATATTATTTGCAGATTTGGTATCCCAAAGGTGTTTCTGGGATCCCATTTGTTAATAGTGATGTGTGGTTGCTCAAAGAAAATTACTCCATTATTCACCACAAATCAATAGTGACCAATCCTAAGTGCAATTGACAAGCTAAAGCCATGGACAAGACTCTGGTAAACATCCTTTAGAATATGTTAGAAGATTTACCAAGAACTTGGGACGATAAAATACCAGAGGTGTTATTGGCATATAGAACCACAAAGAGGAAACTTACAAGATACACCCCTTTCTCGTTAGTGTTTGGCGCTGAAGCAATTCTCCAATTACAACTCGAGGTACCTTCTGTGTGCTATAAGCTACAAAGTGCAATGCTCCCCCATAGTAGTCATGTACAACTAGAAGCATTGGAAGAGCACAGAGATAACGCGAAAAGTCATTTTGAGATGTATAGAAAGCAGTTGTCAAGATATTATGACTAAATGGTAAAGCCAAGAAAATTCTAGGAAGGCGACCTAGTTTTGAAGGCTTTTACAAGACACATATGGGGTCTCTCGCTGCCTAAGTTCGAAGCAAATTGGGAAGGACCTAATGTTGTGTGAAAGGCCCATGATTCAGGTTATTGTGAGATATCGAAGTTAAGGATGAGGAGACTTTTAAATTTAACAACAAATGGCTAAAAATATATTTTGTTTAGTTGTCAATTTCTCTTTGATTTTTTTTTTTTTGTGTGTGTATGCTCGTAGTTAACGCTGTAGACATAAGTAAGTTGAAAAGAGAGCATGTTCTCACAAATTGTCAAGATATAGCACACACACACACACACACACACGCACACACACACACACACACACACACACATATATATATATATATTTATATATCACATGAGGATAATGTTGAATCAACCACAAGTTTTTTGTGACACCCCGCCTAATTAAATACCGGGCGATCACTCCTTTATTAAATTAATTCAAGGTGAACAGTTGGTTCATTCTCAGCATCACTGTCGAAAAATAAAACTTTTCTAATTTAAACACCCTAATTAATTAAGCTAAGTGTCAAAACCATTTAAACCTTTATTCTCATTTTATTAAATCTGGTTATAAAACCTTAAACCATTAACATCTAAAGAGTCACACAATAAGTAGAATAATAAAATGAACATTCAAGAGTTTACCCAACAATAATAAATCCCAACATTAAAATACTAAGGAAAACATCCTGACATTAACAATCCCGAAATAAAGATACTGAAATTAAAAGAATTGCAATCTCTGACAATATCAACTAAATAATGGAAAAAGGGCGACACATGCCCCCACTGGATAAAGCTGAACTAGAAGTAGAGTCAACAATGAGGTCGTCTAAACAATGGCCTGCAACTCCCACAAAAGCTACAGCGCATTCCATCCAAAGGATCCTATGCAAGACGCCCCTGTGGCTGGGCACCTGTAATACATACAGATATATACAAGAGAGAAAGAGAAGTGGAAACGAGTCAGAGCCCGATAGGGTATATGATTTAAAAATTCGTTTAGCAAGTATTTAAATTGATTACAGGCCAATGCAACAACATATCAGTGCGACACTCTCTTGAGAAATTCTCACCTCTCTTCTAATGTGCACTCCTATCGCAACTAACCTTCCTAATGGTTTATTTCATCATATATCACACTATCTTTCCCCCAAGGATTTAACATATCTTAGGTCACTCTCAAGATTTAAGATTTAACAACATCATGGTTTAAAAGGATAATTTCATTTAGTACAAAACACTCATTTTAACTTTATTGATTCATAAAGTTTTTCAATATCATATTATACTTTTCAAAACAAGTATTTCCAATTTGAGTCATTACGCATGTCTTACTTACCATAACACAGTAGGCAGTTTCCCAAATTTCAGAAGTTCATATATATATTAAATACTCGTATAATATATATATTCTAACTTCACCCCACATAAAGTTATGGTGCGGGCATACTCTGCTATCCAATCCCCGTATCAATCGTACTAAAGGGAATACAAGTTCAGAATCACTCTCGAACTGTATAAATACATACACAAACAATATTGAGGCGAAGCATAGTTTCCAAGTCCAAGAGGTCAGTACATACCCTCACGTCTCTTAGGACCGTCCGACTATCGATCCGATAGCTCGTACCGAGGATTTCTATCTTCTAGGGTACGAGTCAATATCCCCCATAAGGCACACGAGATAAGATAATCCCCGCGCGGTGACCTCAGGGATAGCAAGTAGCACGGGCATGTTTTTCACACATAGATAGCATATGCATACACAATCATATAACTATACTAATATTACCATATCAATATTGGGTATATTCTCAAATCCCATACTTACGACATTATTTCTCATATCTCATTATTTGTTATCACATGTAACAGTTCGTTTCTAACCTTGATTCGGTATTATTCCAACTTACCACATAACCCTCATGGTTTTATCCTCCCACCTATAAAAATTCCGCTGGTATTCATCTATTCTTTTTCGTAACTATTTTACGTAATCTTCTCACTTTAAATACGTAGTTTTATCATTTCTTATATATGAAATCTCCCAAGGGTACAACTCTCGTCTAACCTTAAAGGTCCCAAAACTTATTCATATACCTTACTGATCTCTCAAAACATATTTATAAGGGTGTCCATGAATTACTCCTCATTAAAGTGAATTTCAACTAATTAAGAAGGGAAAACATGAGTCTGCCAGGAGGGGTCAATCGATCGAGGTCTAGGGCTCGATCGATCGATCGAAGATCAAGGCTCGATCGATCGATCAAGCAGGTATTGCGAATCCTGCAGTTTTGGAGTTACGGGTTTCATCCTCTAACCTCAACCAATTCCATATTTTTCATTCCTAATCATCCCAGAATTTATACTACTAACATTATATCATCATATTATGTATTTTCTACGTAAAGCATGTAAGTTTTCGTCACTAAACATGGATTAACAACCCAAAATTCATGTAAATATCAAGAACCCTAGAAATCTCTTAAACATGGTTCTAACACATCTTTTCCAAAATTTCCTTCTTATAAAACATCATAAATTCGTGGTTTAATCCTCTACATGGAAAAAGGGTTTCCAGAATATCATTTAAATCATCCCTACATGCCATTTCCTATCTCAAATGGGGTTTTTCTTCGATACAACTCATCCTAAGCATTCCTAAACTAATATGAGTGATACATCAACGAAAATAAGCAAGATAAACACTTTCTTGGGATTTTCGACGTTCTGGTTTGGTGCCGAATTTGGTGTGGTTGTGTTCCCCATCTCGCGATCTACGCGTTGGTGGTGGAGGCGGTGCAAACGGATGGATTTCGGGCCTTGGATTGCTTTGGAAGCTCTCTCCTTCCCTCTCCTATGGGCGTCACTTGTCTTTGGTTGTTCTAACCCTAGAAGGCAACCTTAGACATCTGATATAACCCTTGAAATTTCGTGGGTTTAATTACCCAAAAATATAAAATGACCAAAATACCCTCCCGGGGTACTAATTAAGCCTAAAATAGCCCCGAGACTCAAACTAGACCCCCCGGGTACACTTTTCTGACTATCTCGACCCTTCTGGACACGTTGGCGCACTCAAAATGACTATACGGATAACTAAAAATATTTCACTTTTATTAATCAATATTTATTCCCGACGCGACACAGGCGCAATCCATAATTGTCATTTTATTCACACTTGATAATATTATAAAAGTAAATCTCATATATTACTATACTCATCCAGTAACATTCAACAAATAACAAATTTCCAATAATTACTAGCTCTCTTCACGCTAGTAAATATTTAAAACAACATTCCGGATTAAAATTAAATTAATTTATCTCAATTAAATTTAGTAAATCCCATAATTTAAAAGCTATAAAAATACGGGGTATTACATACTTCCCCCTAATAACGGAATTTCGTCCCGAAATTCGGAAAATAAGGCCTATCAGGTAGCACAATTCTGGATATCCTTTTCCGTACACAAACTAACTACACATTACGGCGCTCAATCACTATAGCCCTTTCTTCACAGCAACATTGTTTTATATTCTCATTGGAGACACTTCACATTGTGCTCCCAACCGACAACATTCGCATAGGTCACGCCTATACGTTATAAATTTCATTATCTCACTATCATTAGGAGGCCGCACCTCACTACATGACAAATACTCGGATTTATTCATATACAAAACTCCCATTCTGAGAAAATTATACGAATATTTGATTACTCTTGCTCGTCTAAAATAGTCGTGGAATTCTACCACAGTCATCGGATGTTCTCTCGGCCGATCCAAAAACCCTGATTATCTACTCACCTCTAAGCATACGGAAGGAGAATAGTCGAGGTTCTTCCATAACAAAACCTAAATAAGTACCTCGTAAGCGACAAACAGGTACGAGTGCTTCTACAGAGCATTCCTGAAATCATTGTATCAAGATTCCAAAATCTCATTCATGTAGCTCCCCAAATCTTTAATCACCATGCGCCTATTCCCTGGCTAAGGGTGATACATCCTACTCGAAACAAAACCTTATCTTTGTTGGTTCCTGAAATTCCATATCAAAGGTGGGATTCACCAATCTCATCCTGATTCGGAAATTTATACTGCGCCGGACCATGCACTGGCACGACCTTCCTTTCAGAGGAAGTCTGGGTCATACTAGTTAATATTGTAAACCAGCCCAAAGGAATATCAATCACTTCCTTCTCGACGGCTTAATTCACATGTTCGGGATGAACCCTTGATCTTGTTTTGAGGATGGCAACCCATTCAAGGACTGTACCGACTTTACCGACCTCTTCTAATTTCAGCAATTGTAGATAAACACAAAATTCCTTGGTGTATGCCGGAGGTTCCACCCGTGCTCTTCTCTTCATGAAGCGTACTTCTGGACCTCTTATACCGTACTAACATCATCACCTTTTTATATGTGTGAATCGCTCTCACATTTGATTACTAATAATTTCTGCTTCGAGTGTTCTTTATAATCATTTAATTCTGCTCCATTCAAGGAATACTCTTCTTAAATGGATTCCCACAGTCTTCCAATTCAAATTTGGGTGTGCTATTCTAATTGCACACCTATGTATGGATTATCGCCCCTCATGTGACGTTTAATCACTATTTCACTTCCACTTCGTTCTGTTAGCCCCACAAACACATTTTTCCACACGTCCATTGCCACGCCCCTTCATCTCGGATGAGTTTTAACATCAGTTAACCAGGATGTCTACACACCCTATAAATCGGGCATACTAGCGTAAGCATCACATACGCTCCATACTAATAAACAAATTCTTTATTTTCCCTGGTGCTTGCAGCGTGATTACAACACTTTAATCATCCTAAAAATCAAAATTTTAAATCTTCCTTATTATCATTCCGCCCCGTTAACTCGTGGTGACAAAGCAAAACTTTCAATGCTTTCTTACCACATAACCGGCTCCAATGGCTTTAAATCAAAATTTAACTTCCCACTTAAAGATATAATCAATTGATTCCCTTTCGATTGGGGTACCGAACTCATGGAATAGTGACCAAACGTCTCCCTATTTCCAACCTTACACTAAGTTTCATGCGTGGGATGTCTCGCAAAGCGAAATCCAAACAAGGAACCCTCCCGATACACTACTGCCTAGTATTATCGGTTATCGAGATCCGTTAGGTCCTCCTTCCATAGCATTTACCCCTTTACTCCGTCTTTTGGCAGAAAAGTTACATTTCCTCCCGTAATTACACTTAACAAAGAACATCTCACCAATTGTACTATCGTTCAGAATTGGGTGTTGGAAATTGCGTTCCATGAATCTCGAATACATACAATCGGAATTTGAAACTCCTTCCCCTAATAATAGGGGTATCACTCTTATTGCCCTCCTATCTAAAGGATATATATAATAATGTACCCGTTCTATTACCAAGTCCTGAGCGCTACCCACAATACTGAGTTAAAACTTTTCGCTCAACCGTAAACCCGATACACACTGAATCATAACAACCAAGTCCCCTCGCGCCGGTATCGAACATCTCGAACTCAATATCCCCTCCGAAGTCTCTAGGATAGATAACATATAAGTGCAGTTTCAACCCTCTTGCAGGTGAGGCCTCGCCAAAACAGAACACGTTTCACTAAAGAAACTACTCCAATAGCCTTGCAATAACTGCCTACTATTGTATTGGCCATTTCTATAAAGTTGTAATCAATAACATACTATACTCGTATAACACCTCACTAAAACGAGTAACCTCAATAAAGTATATAACACTATTAATATACTAATTCATCCTCCGCGGATAGCATTAAGGAAAATCTCACTATACTAGGAAAAATATTCACAGGATGATACCGCTCGTAGTTATACACATTAAACCCGCCTCACATGCCAATTTAGTAATGCACATAATACAATGACTCGCTCGTGTCACAGAAAACATGTTTCACCCTCTGAGGATAAAACCTATAATTCTGCCTTGCCAATCGTCTTGACCGTACAAATTGACTCCAGATGTAACATGCCTGCCCAAACCAAAACAAAACTACTATAATCGTTGTCCCTTACTAGACACCACACTCTGTCTACATACTTGCTTCGAAAAATATTTTAGCACGTGTGATCTCACTCTCCGCAAGATATTTCGATATTTAATTCACTTACCATATGAAATACATTCGAAAACTCACGAACTACTGGAATCGATTCCAGGAGAATTACAATTTCCTTAAAGGTATCCTCCTTTATATAATAAAAATAGGTGTAAGATCCCCCTTATGGGCGAGGTATTGCCACTCAACATTTCTTGCCCCGAAATGGCAAAGACATTACTCTCACCAAAGCAATCTAACATGGCTCTATAGTTGCGAGCCAATTCATACTGATAATAACGTCGTGATCATGCATATCTAATACTAACATGTCTGCTGGTAATACTAAGCCACCAATCTCTACTCCCACATCCCGGCATATAAAGAAAGTAAGTGAATCATTTCCCAGTGGTAAGTCTACACACGTCACAGTGCTCTCTGCTGTGACTAATAGCCCTGAGGCCTTCGCAAAATGAGTAGCTATAAAACAATGCGTCACCCCAGTATCAAATAAAACTCGACCCATAGTACCATGGATAGGAAACATACCTCTTTTCTCGGTTGGGGCCTGAGATGTTGCTATCTGGTGGACGTTACAGACACATCCATACTATAACTGTCTCTGCTGAACTGAGGCTGTTGGAAAGGGTGGTGGAGCTGGCTTCTGTGGTTTATTACTAGCACCTTCCTGCCGTGGGGCCCTATTCTTCTCTGGGAAATCCTGATGCTTATGGCCATATCTGCCACATTGGAAGCACCTCCCCCGAAACTGCTTCACTTCACTACGTTGTTGACTAGTCTCGCTTTTTCCCTGGTCTTGTTGTCCTTGACGCTTTTGGGCTTCCCCGCACAATTCGTTACCTTCGTGGATTTTACGGGCCTGAGGAGCTTGTTGTTGCGATTTTTGTGTCTTCACACACTTGTTACTTTCAGTCATGACAGACTGACCATACTCTCTAGATCTTTTTCCCCCCATGAGCTGTGTACTACGTTCTTGATACTGCAAGACCGCAGTGGTAACTGCCTGTGCCACAATACCTGCTAACTCGGCGGTTGATATTCTCTCTGGAGATACCTGAGGGGTGGGTCGATCTTGCTCGTCGACTCCTTAAACCGTTTTAGCTAGTTCTTCTTGACGATCCATCTGAAAATTTCAATAAATTTGGATGAGTTCATCATTCGCATAAACAAATCACAGAAGTACGAATTCCCAATGTATAGATATGAACACAACATTCCTAGTATTAGGGCTCTATATCAAAGATGCTAAGCTGGAAACGAAATAAGTCGTACAGATCCTAAAGGACACTAGAACCTGATGCTCTGATACCACCTGTGACACCCCGCCTAATTAAATACCGGGCGATCACTCCTTTATTAAATTAATTCAAGGTGAACAGTTGGTTCATTCTCAGCATCACTGTCGAAAAATAAAACTTTTCCAATTTAAACACCCTAATTAATTAAGCTAAGTGTCAAAACCATTTAAACCTTTATTCTCATTTTATTAAATCCGGTTATAAAACCTTAAACCATTAACATCTAAAGAGTCACACAATAAGTAGAATAATAAAGTGAACATTCAAGAGTTTACCCAACAATAATAAATCCCAACATTAAAATACTAAGGAAAACATCCTGACATTAACAATCCTGAAATAAAGATACTGAAATTAAAAGAATTGCAATCTCTGACAATATCAACTAAATAATGGAAAAAGGGAGACACATGCCCCCACTGGATAAAGCTGAACTAGAAGTAGAGTCAACAATGAGGTCGTCTAAACAATGGCCTGCAACTCCCACAAAAGCTACAGCGCGTTCCATCCAAAGGATCCTATGCAAGACGCCCCTGTGGCTGGGCACCTGTAATACATACATATATATACAAGAGAGAAAGAGAAGTGGAAACGGGTCAGAGCCCGATAGTGTATATGATTTAAAAATCGTTTAGCAAGTATTTAAATTGATTACAGGCCAATGCAACAACATATCAGTGCGACACTCTCTTGAGAAATTCTCACCTCTCTTCTAATGTGCACTCCTATCGCAACTAACCTTCCCAATGGTTTATTTCATCATATATCACACTATCTTTCCCCCAAGGATTTAACTATCTTAGGTGACTCTCAAGATTTAAGATTTAACAACATCATGATTTAAAAGGATAATTTCATTTAGTACAAAACACTCATTTTAACTTTATTGATTCATAAAGTTTTTCAATATCATATTATACTTTTCAAAACAAGTATTTCCAATTTGAGTCATTACACATGTCTTACTTACCATAACACAGTAGGCAGTTTCCAAAATTTCAGAAGTTCATATATATATTAAATACTTGTATAATATATATATTCTAACAGCACCCCACATAAAGTTATGGTGCGGGCATACTCTGCTATCCAATCCCCATATCAATCGTACTAAAGAGAATACAAGTTCAGAATCACTCTCGAACTGTATAAATACATACACAAATAATATTGAGGCGAAGCATAGTTTCCAAGTCCAAGAGGTCAGTACATACCCTCACGTCTCTTAGGACCGTCCGACTATCGATCCGATAGCCCGTACCTAGGATTTCTATCTTCTAGGGTACGAGTCAATATCCCCCATAAGGCACACAAGATAAGATATTCCCAGCGCGGTAACCTCAGGGATAGCAAGTAGCGCGGGCATGTTTTTCACACATAGATAGCATATGAATACACAATCATATAACTATACTAATATTACCATATCAATATTGGGTATATTCTCAAATCCCATACTTACGACATTATTTCTCATATCTCATTATTTGTTATCACATGTAACAGTTCGTTTCTAACCTTGATTCGGTATTATTCCAACTTACCACATAACCCTCATGGTTTTATCCTCCCACCTATAAAAATTCGGTAGGTATTCATCTATTCTTTTTCGTAACTATTTTACGTAATCTTCTCACTTTAAATACTTAGTTTTATCATTTCTTATATATGAAATCTCCCAAGGGTACAACTCTCGTCTAACTTTAAAGGTCCCAAAACTTATTCATATACCTTACTGGTCCTCTTTATCTCTTAAAACATATTTATAAGGGTGTCCATGAATTACTCCTCATTAAAGTGAATTTAAACTAATTAAGAAGGGAAAACATGAGTCTTCCAGGAGGGGTCGATCGATCGAGGTCTGGGGCTCGATCGATCGATCGAAGATCAAGGCTCGTTCGATCGATCAAGCAGGTATTGCGAATCCTACAGTTTTGCAGTTACGGGTTTCATCCTCTAACCTCAACCAATTCCATATTTTTCATTCCTAATCGTCCCAGAATTTATACTACTAACATTATATCATCATATTATGTATTTTCTACGTAAAGCATGTAAGTTTCCGTCACTAAACATGGATTAACAACCCAAAATTCATGTAAATATCAAGAACCCTAGAAATCTCTTAAACATGGTTCTAACACATCTTTTCCAGAATTTCCTTCTTATAAAACATCATAAATTCGTGTTTTAATCCTCTACATGGAAAAAGGGTTTCCAGAATATCATTTAAATCATCCCTACATGCGATTTCCTATCTCAAATGGGGTTTTTCTTCCATACAACTCATCCTAATCATTCATAAACTAATATGAGTGATGCATCAACGAAAATAAGCAAGATAAACACTTGCCTGGGATTTTCAACGTTCTGGTTTGGTGCCGAATTTGGTGTGGTTGCGTTCCCCGTCTCGCGATCTACGCGTTGGTGGTGGAGGCGGTGCAAACGGATGGATTTCGGGCCTTGGATTGCTTTGGAAGCTCTCTCCTTCCCTCTCCTATGGCCGTCACTTCTCTTTGGTTGTTCTAACCCTAGAAGGCAACCTTAGACATCTGATATAACCCTTGAAATTTCGTGGGTTTAATTACCCAAAAATATAAAATGACCAAAATACCCTCTCGGGGTACTAATTAAGCCTAAAATAGCCCCGAGACTCAAACTAGACCCCCGGGTACACTTTTCTGACTATCTCGACCCTTCTGGACACGTTGGCGCACTCAAAATGACTATACGGATAACTAAAAATATTTCACTTTTATTAATCAACATTTATTCCCGACGCGACACATGCGCGTTCCATAATTGTCATTTTATTCACACTTGACAATATTATAAAAGTAAATCTCATATATTACTATACTCATCCAGTAACATTCAACAAATAACAAATTTCCAATAATTACTAACTATCGTCACGCTAGTAAATATTTAAAACAACATTCCGGATTAAAATTAAATTAATTTATCTCAATTAAATTTAATAAATCCCATAATTTAAAAGCTATAAAAATACAGGGTATTACATTTTTTTCTTTCTTTCTCATAGACAATTTGCATGAAAGTGGAAGGCAATTTAATCTTATACATTCCAAAAAACACAGTTCAGTCAGGCACAAAAGAGGATCTACTGCCTCGAGATACATGAAAAAAAATAAGCAAAAGGGGATAGTACATTTTCTTCTTTTCTTCAGCTCCAAAGTCCATTTAATAATCACTTGGGTCGTCCATCACAAACCACAAGCTGGAAGAGTCTAAAATCATATGATGATGATGAGGTAGAAGAGAAGACAAAGAAAATTCCTTGTTGGACAAGTGTGCCATCTTTTGCTGATAACGGCTCATCACTTGTTGAAGTTGATCAACCTTCGTCTCAGCCTTAACCAAATAATCCTTGATAACCATAACCTTCTCCTCAACCCAAGAAATTTCAGAGTTTAAAGTGGCCATCTTCTCAGCTAGCGTAGTTTGCGAGCGGTTAGTAGCCTGGATCTTCGCATAAAAAGAGGGAAAGTTAGCTTTCTTAAAAGACTTCAGTAAATCGATGAGCCATTTTAGGGAAAAACCCTAGCCCACAAGGACATTTATTTGACCCATCATAACAGGGGTGGCTTGAATACAACAAGAGGTAAATGTGGAGGGGTGGTGTTTCAACAGTCGCTCAATCATCTCATTATAAGGAAGGGTTGCGATATGGGTAAAATCCTGCAAAGTCTGCCTCACAACCTCAATGGGATCCAATTCTGGAGGATGGACACTGAAAGCGCTGTCATTGGAAGAGGTAAATATAGAATTTGAAGCCTTATCATCTTCTTGCAAAATGGGAGTGGTTTCTCTCTCCCCTCCCTATATATTTTGGGCTGTCAGAGGTACAATGCTTGGTTCAACAAAGTTCCCTCAGGGGCCACTTGCTTGGTAGGGGCAATAGCATCCCCCAAAGTCTTTGGATGGCTCACTTTAAAGTTAAAAAAAAATGAGGAATGAGTCAAGACGGAAGAAAAACAAAGTATGGGTATAACAGAAGTTCTTAAGCCTTAGTTTACCTAAAGCACCTTTATGGTTGCTCGACTAGGTAAACTGTTGCTGCTTTAAAAATACTATTTTTGCTCAAAGCACCTTTATGGTTGCTCGACTAAGTAAACTGTTATCGCTTCTAAAGTCCTAGTTTTGCTTAAAGCACCTTTATGGTTGCTCGACTAAGTAAGACTGGACATTCCTAAGCCTTAGTTTACCTAAAGAACCTTTATGGTTGCTCGACTAGGTAAACTGTTGTCACTTCAAAAAAACCAATTTTGCTTAAAGCACCTTTATGGTTGCTCAACTAAGTAAGGCTAGGCATTCTTAAGCCTCAGTTTCCCTAAAGCACCTTTATAGTTACTCGATTAGGCAAACTATTGTCACTTAAAAAGTCCTAATTTTGCTTAAAGCGCCTTTATGGTTGCTCGACTAGGCAAATTTTTGTTGCTTCAAAAGTACTAGTTTCACTTAAAGCACCTTTATGGTTACTCAACTAAGTACAATTGGGCATCCTTAAACTGTTAAGTTTACCTAAAGCACCTATATGGTTGCTCGACTAGATGAATTACATGCTACCTACAAAACCTAGATTTTACTCGAAGAAATAAAGCATGGTTTGATTAAGTAAATTCAGAGTAAGGATACCTCCTCGGGACATGGGTCCTTAATGGCTACTGGATCACGAGCTGTGACACCCCGCCTAATAAAATACTGGGTGATCAGTCCTATATCAAATTAAAACAGTTAGTATCACTGTCGAAAACCTTTTAAAACTTACTAACCACCTAGTATTCAAAAAGATTGGTGCCAAATTCTATCTTTATTAATCCCAGACAAATATAAGTGCAGAATTAAAATAAAACATCTAATGTTGATAGAATCAATCATCACATAGAATAATAAAAGTACTGCCGAATAAACCACTGGCTAAATTCAAAACTAAAACAAACTAATAGAAAGTAATAAATCACAAACAATTTGAAAAGAAACAAAACAAAACAGTGAGCGTCATGCTCGAGATAGACTGATATGAATCCCCACACTAGGAATAGAAAAATAGATGTGTCTATCCAAATCTTTCAACATCCACATATGTTGCAGCTGCGAATCCCTAGAATGAAGTCACACCTGGCGTCCCAGTGGCTGGACACCTAAAAGGTTTTGATAATATTTGATAGCAAGGGTTAGGACCCAAAACGTTTTGAAAATATTTAGCAAGTGATTAAATTGCAGTAATTTAAACTGTATGAAAGCGCTTCATATTTAAGTTAGTGTCGCACTCTCTTGAGGACATACTCACCCCTCAACTAATGTGTACACCTAACGCTTTCTCTATAACTCATCTAGTTATCTATCTCGTAATTAGTTCTTGCTATAACTTTTTCCTGATGCCCTACTCTAGCCCGGGTGTTTAATAAATGATTTATAAGTTATTTATCACCTTAACTTAATTAATCATTTTTCTTTAAAGCCATATAACGTTCACTAGTTATATAAATAATATAATTTTTCTCATGTATTAAATTACCCGTATATAATTGTTTATCCCAATATATATACGTAAAATTATATTACAACATTCACACATATCTTGAATATATATATATATATATTCAACATATGTGTGAATGTTGTAATATGGTTCTACATATATGATGGGATAAATAATTATATACGGGTAATTAAATTCATGAAGTAATGCAGTTCACTTTATGTATTTAATTACCCATATATAATTATTTATCCCATCATATACGTAGAACCATATTACAGCATTTACACATATGTTGAATATATATATATATATATATATATATATATATATAGACCTCTCTGGATGTATTCCTAAAAGTGTTATCGTACCAGGTGTGCTCACTTAACCTAGTTACCCTAAGTCGGAATCGCTCACGAATTTGGCCAAAAATATAAACGTTGTGAAGGCAGTCATATTTCCTTCCTGAAAGTGAGATAATCCCCTCACCTATATAACGGATGTTATGACCTGGGGATATACTCTCCCTACTCCTCAATCCAGGTGATTCACCCACATCGCGCAACCTCCCTTGATAGCACTAGAGCATATAAATTAGATAAATATCTAGTCACTAATATTTAATAGCACGCACAATATATATATACACTATCACCACACCGTTTATATATAATAATTAGTTCCTGGCTTTACTATGTACAAGATCCATAGCACCACCCTAAAATATTCCCGAGTCTATAGTCCGACTCTACTTTAATTAATTTTTACATTAAATAATATAATACTTTCCCGATTCTATGGTCCGACTCTAATTTAATTAATTTACACATTAATTAATCATTACCTTCCCGGGTCTATGGTCCGACTCTAAATTAATTAATTTACTCATTAATTAATTTATTACCTTCTCGAGTCTATGGCCCGACTCTAAATTAATCTATTCCTCTCAATAGTTAATAAATACCTTGGCATCACTCAACCAATATACCCGGACTCGCTCACTTGGCCGATAATTTAATAGTTATGAATTTATTTCCGAAAATTCCTCCCATAATATTTCACACCCTTATGTCCGTTTAATATCCTTAATACCATCTTCAATAAGTCCTAGGTACTAAGAACTACTTTAATTTTTACTAACTAAATCCCCTTAAAGGTCCACCAAACAATTAAGGCTTATATATTAAAAACTAGCCTAATTGTCAAAATCCCTGAGTAATCGATCGATCGAGTCTAAGGCTCGATCGATCGACTCTAAGCATCGCTTGATCGATCGAATAACTCATCTTCTCCAATCCTCTGTTTCACCCATTAACAGAATACTAAGGTTTTAAATTCTCAATTTACCACCTCAAAGAGACATTCTAATTATATCTTCTCAATTAGAATAGGTTATAATCATCTCCTAACCAAATTAACATCATCGATTTTAAGAATTCACTTCCAATCCACAAATGGGTTTTCTACGTTCTCATCATATTCGTAAACCCGAAATCAAATCCGAATTCATTCCATTTTTACTATTGGGTTTTGTTATAGTTCTAATTCCAACAATATTGAATACTTATATAACATTAATTGAATCATTAATCATACAATATGTTCAATTTCTTGAAAATCCAATTAAATGCCATAACCCACCCAAAAACGGATTTAGGTTTACACCCACCATAATATGAATTGATTATCATAAACTTATAATCACAACAAGTTAACCACTTGCCTCAATTGGTCGTAGAGTCTGATCCTTTGGAGTAGATGATGGCTTGTTGAAGAACACCTCCATTGTTCTTCCTTTTGGCTCCCAAGAGTTCTCCCTTTTTGCTCATCTACATTATGAGTTTTCTCCTAATTGTGTTATGGTTGCTCACAACTCCTAAACTTAGGTTTTAATCACTAAATCTCGCTTTTTGGCTAATGGGCTTAATTAAAATGGCTCAACTACCCCCGTGTGGGCTCGATCATGCCCAAAAATACCCGTGACCCATTTACCACCCTCGGGTACACTTTTCGACTATCTCGGCCCATTCGAACTCAACCATACACTCAGAATTAACATCCAAATTAATTTATAAAAATTCTTATCTCACACCTAACTTAGTCTATACCCGACTTTCAGTTGAGATAAATAAATGTCACGTTACTAATACTCGTTATGTCGTAAATAAAATTATTACTATGATCACTTAGTAATTTAAATCCCATAAATATTAACCATATACTCTCCCGATTAATATTTAAATGAATATTAACATAATTAATTAAATTAAATTATGACACACAAGTAATTTAAAATTATCCGAATTAATTAAATCTTAAATGCACAGAAATGTGGGGTGTTACACGAGCAACCTCAAAGAACACAGCAGGTGCAATAACCGTCTTGTCCACCGTTTTCCCTTCACCTCTAACTTGTCCCTCCTCGGGGGTGGTTGCTTTACCTTACATATTTGAAGGCCTAAACAACCCCACCAAAAATTGTTTAGTAATGGTGGCCTTGGGGAGAACAACCACAAGGTCCCAATAGGTGTTGGTGTAAACTTCCTCGATAGAAGCAACCTTCAAAAGAACATCACAAAGTGTAAGTATAATATACACATAGAGGAGAAGTTAATATCGAGACCATTAAAATGGATAAAACATGCATTTTAGAGAAATAACGTAATATATAATTAATGAAAAAAATATCTTACTACATTAATGCTATGAGTTGACAATATATATATATATATATATATATATAATTTTATAAATGTGGGCTTTCTTTTATAATAACTTTGAATATTTAATATGACTTTATTGGGTAAGGTGTCATGTAATTTAGATGGATATGTTATTTAGGATAACCTTTCGCTACCTAATTGTATAATTCCTTAATATTTATTTCAGTTGCTCAAAATAAATTTCCTTTGGAAAATTATCTTTCTTAACAAAATAAATCAAATATACCCCTTTAATGTCTTTACATATATGAACATAATGAGTTATTACTATCACATTTATCTTTAAATTCAATATTCAAAAGCATTCTAGTTGGGTCACTTTGATGACTATCAAACTATCCATTATATGAATACAACATTGTTTTATGGATTGTATAATAATTTCAATAAGAATTAATGTTTTTAAAAGGCGTAAATGAACAATGTACTTATAAATTAAGGAATGTTATGGATTATTTGGCGCAATAGATACCAACATTAATAAACAAACATATTACCCATTAATATTAACTTCACCATTGCAATCAGACTCTTTGGAGCAATCAAATCACAATGGCTTCAGCGTAATGAAATCATTACTAATCCGAACACTCAAAACCATATTCGGACTCTTCGGAGCAATCAAAATATAGTATTTAAACGTTATAAAAAATTCATCATTTACTGTTTATTATATTAGACCACTTTGGTGGAATCATAACCTAATCATGATATAAATACAGAAATGAAAATTTTAATGCATGTCAAAACATAGTATTGGATGTTATCATAAAACTCAATATTTACAGTTTATTAGATTATACCATTTTGGTGGAATCTAATCAAATCGTGATATAAATGGTGAGAAGGAAACTTTAAGGCATACTTTTAATATTCCGTTATTCATATTGGACATACACATTAATCTAATATTTATAATTCTGATCATCGAATTAAACTTCACGAAAATATTAGTCTTAAGGAAAAAATTTAAATCCTTCGAGGTTAAGTTAATGCAAAAAAAAAATACTCATTAATATTCATTTGATAATCAAAATTGTCCATTAGGTAAATCTCATAATGAACAAGCCACATCATCATTGCATCAATAATATCACATTCATAATTATATTTGGACCTACTGACAGTCAAATTTATACATAGTAATTTAATATTTATAATTATAAACTAGGGCACTTTAATGGACACCTAATCTAACATAATATAAATACTAATATCAAAATCTTAACCATAGTTATAATAGTTATAAAAATATTTGGTGTATACCAAAAGTATTATGACAACCAAATAAGGGAAGACAACTGATGTATTTATTAAAACACATAAAAGGGAGAAATTCAAAATTTTCAATAACGGAAATTTTTGAATAATCAATATAAAAAAGTTAAGAAAAATCTTAAAATGATCTCCAATAAGTAGATTTTTTATTAAAAAAAAATAGTTGTCAACTTCATTAACAATATAACAAGTTTAAGGTTCTGAGGGCTTAAACATGCTCAAATAGTTAAAATAATGGTTATCATTAAAAATAGTGAGTTTTGCTCCTTAGATCGTTTGGGATTGACATAAAAAGATTTCATGAAATCTCGAGTAAGTCGGCAATTTTAATTTCAACTATTGCTTATTATAGGCATACGAAAACAGTCACTAAAAACGTCTCAAAATTTCAGATTTGCAGTTATATAAAATAAGTAGATTTAAAGACATAATTAAATTGTCACAAAAGAGTATCACAATAAGGGAACCAAATTCAATTTTAATTTGGACATATACTTTTTGGAACCTAATGATCTCATTTTATGAAATTTTCTTTTATGTGATTATACAAATATACCAATTAATTCACTTAGTTGTCTTAACAGGAATCCTAAGTGGGGTTTATCCTTTATTGTACTTGAAATATTTAATTCATAGATTGTACAAAAAAATTTACTTTCATAGAACATACGTACACACACACATTACGTAATGTATGTAAAAATTAATGCCTCCTAAAAAATATTATACGCAAAACTTGGTGGATAATCAATGCTCCAAATATAGATGCATGCACAATATCTAATATTTATAACTATAGATTAAAACACTTTCTTTCTAATCTAACATCATATAAATATTAGTGTCGAAGCATTAATTCATAATTATATTAGGATCTTTCAGCAACCAAATATAAAGTATACATAATAATCTAATTTACCGAAAATGTTATTGTCAAACCCCTAATCATACATCTAATATTCAAAACTTTATATTGAACATTTTGGTCAATACCAAATAATACATAATATGAATATTAGAAGAACCATTTAATGATTAAAAAAATATGTGTAGTGATTTAGACCATAAGATATGAAAAAATAATTTATTTTTCAAAAATAAAAAATTTTGCGATATCACTACACTAAAATGAATAATCTCTTCAGTATCACTCTCCAATTCGCGGAATTGTAAAATCAATTTTTAAGCGAGAGTTATTAGCATTGACATTATTAACAAAATGACGAAAATGCATTTTTAGGGGTGTAAATAATGTCGAATTGTTGAGATGGGGTGACGTCCATTGTAAACAATATGTTTTGTTTATTTCGACATTTCTAGGAGGCAATATGAATTTCATAAAATTCCGAGCAAAAAAAATGCATCGCTTAAATTGTTTAGTAATTCATCAATTTTTTTACCCGAAATTTTTGCAGGCAAAAACTTTTAACAGACAATCATGAGATCATAAATCTAAGCACTGATATTATAGGTAAACATAATTAAAAAGAATACATAATTAACAATTTTATATAAATCTATAAATTTAACACATATTATACATGTTATTTGTTCTTTAATCATACAAAGCTGTTATGTATTATATATTTAACGTTAAGATATTTGATTAACATGATTATTACATATAATCATTATTCGGAACATAAAACGATATTAAAATCATGTACCTCCATCACGTCACAAATAGAAAGATTGACGGAATAGTCGACCTAACGATATTCGATCGGGTTGATCTTCAGATTGCGACTTAATCTTATTTTTTGCAAAATCGTGTTTCAATTTCAGCGTATTCTAACGATTAGATCTTTCTCTATGATCAAAATACTATTTTGAATTTAACTCTCATTGAAAATTTAGATTTCTCCTCCTTATCCTATAATTTCATTATATTATCTTTTAGTGTGTCTTAATAATGAAAAATTAATCACTTATTTATGGGCAGTAACATGACCTAAATCTTCAACAGTCACTTAATTTCAACTGTCTATCAAGGTAATTAACCAAGAGTCATTTTGACTTTTGGTATTTAGAGTACAATTTTATTAATCAAAGTGACTCTAAATATTAATATAATTATGAAATACGTTATGAAAAATTACTTTTTAAAATAATTTTAATATTTGCTGCTTTACATTAAATAGCCTTGGGCGGGAAAGGAAAGGAAAAACGAACGGAAAATAATTTTTTTATACTTTTTATTGTGGTTGATTCGCAGAAAAGTTTTGAGAAAATGATTTCAAATTTTTTCTGCAGAATTTTTTTTTTATAAAACACATGGTGCTAAAGACCTTGAATTTTGTAGAAAAGTTCAAGAAAAATTATTATATTATCATATAAATTATTATTACTATTATTTTTATTATTATTATTATTATATTTTTATCTTTACTTTTATTCATATTTATTAATGTTTGAGTTAAAGGATGTTTATTAATTTAAATCATATTTTCTTGCGGTTTCCTCAGATCAACCAAACACACGCAAGAAAATAATTTTTTTTTCTTTTATTTCAATTAAGTTATCTTTTTTCGAAAATTATTTTTCCGCTTAACATTTCGGACAAACAAAAAGAGTCTTAGAGTCGTACAATTTGCTCCAACCGGGTGGAAACTTTTTCTCTATAGATTCACCTTTTGTTAAAGGAATTTGAAGTCATTGTTTTATAGCTTTTTTTAAGGGGTTTTGTAAATTTAGGAGATATTGTAATATGTATTTGGAAAATAAGACAATAAGAAAATAAATATTTTATTTATAGTTTTAGTCCTTATTTTTTAATAAAGTCGCTGACGTGGACTCATATTTATAAAACGTCAATCAATCACAGCCAGTCACGTGTCTCTTTAATTTGAAAATATGGACTAAAAATGAAAACGAAATGTTTGTTGTCCTATATGTACAATTAATATTATTTTAAGTCCTAAAAGTACATAATCTATTTTTTTTAACGCATATGTGTTATATTTTTTTTTTCCCTGAGCATCATTTGTTGGATATATTTTTGAAGTTCTAAACTTCTTGTAACTGTTGGCTATTTGAGTTGGTTTTATTACTTCTTATTGCGAGTTGATTATTTAACCAAAGAGTAAGGATAGGGAGATCTATTTCATAGATCCATTTTGTGGACTCGTGAATAAGATAAAAATAGGTACAAGTTTTTAATACATTGGTGGTTTTTCTAGGACCCAAAACAATAAGGTATAAATTTTCAATACAATGTATCTACGAAATGTGTTCCCTGATTTATTCTTAACCAAAAGGTAACTTGTTTTTGTGTGTCCTTTTAGGTCTATAATGCCATCTCCAATCTTGATTCCCATATTTCGATTTTTGTACCATAGACATAGAGAAAGCTAACACATCCCGAACGGAGGTTTCAATGTAAGGGTGGATACTAGGGGTGTTCAAAAAATCGACTGGATTGATGGATCGAACCGAGACGAATCGATCCTATTTTTTCGGTCTTTTTCATAGTCGGTTAGGTATGGGTTTATTTTTTTGGCTGACCGATCTAGTCGGTCCGGTCCACGGTTTACAGTTTTAAAAATCCTGATAGGACCGATTCGGACCGACTCTATATAAAATAATATATTTTTACATATATATATGTAACATATAAGATAAATAAATAATAAGAGTATATACTTTAATATTTGATTAGTTTAAATTATAGTTTAATCCAATGGTTTGTTTTAATTACAAATTATAATATTTTTTAGTTTTTAATGTTTGGAAGAAATAGACTCTGGTATATTTGTATATTATAAATGATGTAATTCATTAATGTGAGGACCGACGGGTTAGATCGGACCGACCTATAAAAAATCGAATCGACATTATCGGTCCGGTCTTGATCCATTTTTTTAGAGGACCGATCAAGTCGGTCCGGTAAAAAAAACCCGTTAAAATCGAATCGGATCGAACCGCGAACACCCCTAATGGATACACTTAGGAGGATTTGAGTGAGTGAATGCTATTATCAATCACACTAGTAAAGATAGTGTTGAAGAAATATGCAAATCATTCAAAAACTCCAATGATTTAGGTAATTTTATTTAAGTTTTATTTTCAATTGTATCTTAATATTTAGCTTGTTTATGGAATAAGTATATTAATATTGTATTGTGAATATCATTACTTAGGGTTTCTAGTTTTTTTTTTTTTTAAATCTTTTAGTTATCATTTTTTTTAAACACATGATAATTTTTTTTTATATTGATTAGCTTTGATTAAAAAATCATACAGATAACTTTGATAAATTAAAAAAAAAGGTACAACCAACTTTGATAAAAAAAATTACACCAACTAACTACAATTAACTTTGGTAAATATAAAAAAAGATTATAGCAAACTTCGATAAAAAAAAGTTACAACTAACTTTGATTTAAATAAAAAAGATACAACCAACTTAAATAGAATAAAATTACAACCAACTAATTACACCTAACTTTGATGATAAAAAAAAGATTACAACTAACTTTGATTAAAAATAAAGACTAGAACTAACATTGATAAAATAAAAAAAGTGCTGCTAACTTTGAAATAAAAAATACAGCAAACTAATAAAAAACATTATAGTTAGCTAACATTTAAGTATGAGTTCCATTAAACAAAATAAATACATATTTTAATATTTGAGTATGAATTCCATTCCTTAAGGTTTATCATTTTTTGTTGAATAATGTTGAATGCAAATACAGAAATGGAACTCTTTATATATCACAATAATGTCAACTTCAATACAAAAATGTAACTTATGAATAGATACTAGAAAGCTTCAAGGCGTGATGTCACTTTCCTAAATACAGTATTTTGCCCCACACGAATAATTTCAGTATACAAACGAGAATCCGTAAATCCGTACTCAAGATACAATGAAGCAACTTGCACTGCCTGCAACTTGTATATTTGAAGACAGCGTTTGGATGCAGCAGCGAAGAACAGTCAATCAAGTTCTTATTCTGTTTATGTGTACAAAATAGAATAAGATAATTTGTATCTCCTGAAAATTGTAAGAGATTAATAGCAAGGGTTGAAAATTTCGGAACTGGGTAATATCTGTTATATGTGCAAATTCGTTTTAGGCAGCCTTTATTTATAGATAATGAAAGGCTTTGTCTTCAAGAGTCATGACTGTTGGATTAACAGTCTTAATCAATGCCGAAATGGTATGACTGTTAATTACCAACAGTCTTAAATCATTTCCGAACAGGTACAATTAATACCGAATCGGTTTTGCACGGGGCAACCAAAAAGTGACCGCGCTCGAGCTACCGCGATCCGATCCGGACGAATCCCGGCATGCGAAGTGCAAAGTGCAAAGTGCAAAGTGCGCCACTAGCGCCTCTACAACCCACTGCCCCGCGCGCGCGCTTGTGCGTACGGTGCTTCGCACCGTATTGAGGTCTCTTGAATAGCCTCTTAAATGCTAAATGAATTAACTCTTTATCTTCCATTTGTACTTATTAAGTGTACAAATTCTTAATATTTTTCTAATGTGGGAGTCAACGGTTGCTCACTCCTTTTATAGCTTAGTGGTAACACTTAGCTTTGTACATTTTCCAATGTGGAACACTATCCTTTTTTATATTTGGGTTAACTTCCCACCTCTTCCTCACACTTTCAATGTGGGACAAGCTCTTAAAGCTCTTACACCCAAAAAACTCTTACTCACTTATTTTAAAAATCACCAACATTTTTTTTATCTTTTAGTTGTCATTTTTCTTAAAATGTTATAATTTTTTATTTTATTTTAGTTAGCCGTAATTGTTTTTCAAAATTTGTTGTACTTTTTTTTTTATCAAAGTTAGTTACAAATTTTTTATTTTCTTTTATCAAAGTTAATTGTAATATTTTATTTATTTATCAAATCTTGTGGTAATTCGTTGGTTGTAATTTTTTTATTAAATTTAGTCGTAAATTCTTTTAACAAAGTTAAGCACAGTTTTTTTTTTTTATCAAAGTTAGTTGCAATTTTTTATTTTATTTTCTCAAAGTTCGTTGTATTTTTTTTGGATAAAGTATTAGAAACTCTGTCAAATATTTTTTAGCACACAATTAGTCCAACCTATTTTATTTTATTTCAAAAGTCCTTCAAACATTCATTTGATCAATATTCTCTCATTTTTAAAGTCCGAGTTAACTGCATAATGAGGGAATTTTTGAAACAAAAAAAAAAGTTTGAAGTAATTGTCTATTAAAACATATTTGATGGACTATTTATTATATACCCATTTTTTTTACCAATATTAATTGTAGCTTTTTTCTTATCAAAGTTGATTGTAGAGTTTTTTATCAAAGTTAATTGAGCGTCTTTATAATCAAAGTTAAATGTTTTTTATACTTTATTCATATTAGGTGTAAGTTTTTTTTTAATTTAATTAGTTGATTGTATTTTTTATTACAATTAGTTGTAATTTGTATTTTTTTATTTTTAAAATTAATTATTAAGGTAATTTTCAAAATTAGGTTTATAAATAAAAATTAAAAGGATTTGAAGGGTGTGAAAAACTATTAAAGTACCGGATCTCATAAAAGATTGGAAAATGATATTGGGACTGAATTTTTTATCGAAAGTGAAATTACCGAATGAGGTAGAGGGTTTCTATTGGTTCTTTTGTGGAGTTCACGTCAGTGACATCAGAGAATAAATCAATAACAAGTCGCCACATGTATTTTTGATCAAAAATTATGTCAAAAATTCAATTTCAATAGAATAGAAGGCCTCTAAAAGATTTGAGATCTTTCATTTGTGTGTGATAGATATATTGTCCTTCGATTTGATTGGTGCTATTAAAGCAAAATGTTAATCATTTCTATTTTTACAGTCGTGTGTGATAGATGTACAGTCCTTTGATTTGATTGGTGCCATTTTTATAAATCGAAACGCCTATTACTCTCTGTGTATCTCTGTGTGTACGTCTTGCGAGAGAGATATTCTGACACAGTAAAAGCTACCCAATAGTTTACTATGTGTACGTGGTGATTTGACAATTCAAAACCATTTATTTATGGGGGCGGCTGCCGCCCCCTCAAAGTCTCCATACATTCCAAATTTTTGATGTTATGATAAAATTATAAATAAAGATACATACACCTAAAATTATCCCTCTTACGTAATACAAACCTACTATTATATAAATTTTAAGTTATTTTTTTAAACGGTTCATATATCACAAAGTTTTAATCTTATTTTTTTTATTTAATAAGTCACCGTCAAACAAAAGCGACTCGATACGTCTTGACACAAAAATTTATTTTTTAAAAAATTAATTTCCAAAAGTGACACACTATAATTTTTTTTAACTAACACGATCTAATTAAAATGTAAGACGATACGACATGAAATTTCATTTTTACTTAACATAAACACGATTCAAATAAAAGTGGCACGATACGATACAGAATTTCATTTTTTACGTAACATAAACACAACTTTAAAAAAAAGTAACACAATATGGCTTAGGAAGCAAAACTTCACAAGACTTTATTTTAACTCTAGTTTAAAAAGTTTTATTCCTTTCGTGTCGTGTTACATTTTAATTAGATCGTGCTAGATAAATAAAATAAAATTTTGTGTCAGGGTGTATCGTGTCACTTTTATTTAGGTCGTGTCTTATTAAAATAAAAAGATTATATATCGTGATGTGTCGTGTCGCATTATAATTGGATCATGTACGGATTTGATTATAAAAATAAGATTTTGCATCTTGTCGTGTCGCTTTTATTTGAGTCGTGTTTGTGTTAGGTAAAAAATTAAATTTCATATCATATCATCTCGTATCGTATCGTATAGTTGTGTAATGAAATTGCATTTGTGTTGGATAAAAAAAATGAGCGAATACTAAAGTGTAAATGAATTAATGAGTGAATTTTCAAGTCATTGAAAAAAGTGTTCGTGGTAAAACAGGAACACGGTCCAATTATTTGGAACATAACACGAAACCTGAACACATATTTTGAGAATAATTAACACATTTATAAGAATAACCTAAAATTTACTAGTACGATGCAAAATATTTTTAAAAATGGCTTTGGGTTAGTTAAAAAAAATAGCATATATTGTGGCGTGTCACTTTTACTTGGGTCGTGTTCATGTTTACTAAAAAAATAATATTTCATGTTGTGTCCTATCACTTTTATTAGGATTGTGTTCATGTTTGGTTAAAAAAAAATCGTGTTGTGTCGTGTCGTGTCGTGTCGTTTTTATATGTCATGTCTCGTTTTAATTGGTCATGCTTTTGATTGGTTGAAAAATAAGATTTCATATATCGTATCATTCGTATAATTTCATGTTATGTCGTATGCGTATTAAGTTAAAAAAATAATATTTCTTGTCATGCTATGTCGTACGTACGACATAGCATGACAAGAAATATATGTTATTTGTGCTTGGAAAAAAATTAATGTTGTGTTGTTTTTACTTGGCCATATTTGCGTTTTGTAAAAAAAAAATCATATTGTGTCGCATTTTAATTCGATCGTTTTTGTGTTTGTGGATTGAATAAAATATATTTTATCATTTTCTTAAATATTTGTACAAGTTCATTCAATGAATTGACAATTCACTCATTGATTTACACTTTAGTATTCACACATTTTTTTTATCCAACTCAAATGCAATCTAATTAAACAACTACAGGATACGAGATGATATGAAATTTAATTTTTTACCTAACACAAACACGACTCAAATAAAAGCGACACGGCAAGATGCAAAATCTTATTTTTATAATCAAATTCGTACATGATCCAATTAAAATGCTACACGACACAACACGATACATAATCTTTTTATTTTGACAAGACACGACCTAAATAAAAGTGACACGATACACCCCTGACACAAAATTTTATTTTATTTTATCTAGCACGATCTAATTAAAATGTAACACGACACGAAAGAAATAAAGCTTTTTAAACAAATGTTAAAATAAAGTCTTGTGAAGTTTTGCTTCCTAAGCCATGTCATGTTACTTTTTTTTAAAATTGTGTTTATGTTACGTAAAAAAAATGAGATTCCGTATCGTATCGTGTCACTTTTATTTGAATTGTGTTCATGTACATGTTAGGTAAAAATGAAATTTCATGTCGTGTCGTGTTACGTTTTAATTAGATCATATTAGTTAAAAAAAAATTATGTCGTGTCACTTTTGGAAATTGTTTTTTAAAAAAATAAAAATTTGTGTCTGGACGTATCGGGTCGCTTTTATTTTGCCGTATCTTGTTAAATAAAAAAAATAAGATTGGAATTTTGTGATATATGAACCGTTTAAAAAAATAACTTAAAATTCGTATAAAAGAAGATTTTCATTTTATAAGAGGGATAATTTTGTCATTATATTAAGATTTGGACTGCATGCAAACTTTGAAGAGCGGCAATAACCGCACCCTTTATTTATGTTTAATGAATTTATGTTTTACTTTGTCGTCATGATTATTATTGTACTCATGTTTTTTATCTTCTCACTTATCATTTCCAATAAAATAAATCTAGGCCGGACTTTCTTTTTGTGACTCACAATAAATTGGCACACAACCATTGATTCAAATTATTTTTCTAATAAAAATAAAAATTTGTATTTTTAATCAAAATTAATTTTTTAACTGTTTTTTTAAAAATGAATTTTATTGAAAATTTGTATTTTCAATAAAAGACATTTTTTTAAAAAATAGTTTTAAAGTCGTGGGTTACGACAGCGACACTAACCAATCGCGATGATAATGTGGCTCCGCGCCAGCGGCACTGACCAATTCTGACGATGATGTGGGTCCGCGTCAGACCAATCGCGACGATGATGTGGGTTTGCGCCCGCGGCGCTAACCAATCCCGATGATGATGTGGCCCGTGCCAGCTTTTAAAAAATAGTTTTTCATATTTTTAAAAAAGAAAAAAATCTGTTTTTTTAATAAGAAAATGTTTTTAAAATTTTTTAAAAAAATTGTTATTTTGAAAATAAAATAAGATTTCAACAATTCTTTTAAGTGTTTTAGCCATTTTTTTCTAGTTTTTCTTTATAAAAGTGGTATAATTTTTTTTATGAATAAAGTACATTTTTTTTAACAAAATCCTATTGTAAAAAAAAAAATGTTTTACTCTTTATTTTTTGTCCTTTAATGGGACAAATGAGAGAGTCGGAATAGAGTCGGAATTTGGGAGTCGCTTTAGCAGCACTCTTTCCAATAACGTAGCAATTCTACTCATACCTATTATTTTCTTAGAGCAACCCTTATGGGTAGTCTAAATATACACATTGCTAGTCTAAATATACCTGTTAAAAAATTAAGAAAATGCTATGGATAGTGCAAATATACGCAACGAACAACGCGATACGACGTCATTTAAAAACCCAAATTACACCGCGGGAAATCATGTTCCGCCTAAGGATTTGTGCACTATTCCTTAGGCGGAAGAACATGTTCCGTTTAAGAGAACTGGTTTTTTCAACTTCCATCCCCAATACTTCTAGTTCGCTGGCATACTTCCATTTAGCTGACATAAATGTTATTTTCAATTTCATCACAACAATGACCAGTGTGAGCTATCTTGAGGTCATTTTTATTTTAGTTATCAATTTTTTGTTAACTAAAATTTATTATAAATATCATCAACGATTTTTTGTAGGTTATAAAATTTTCTTCGTGATTTAAATTTTGCAAGTTAAAAATTCCATCACAACAATACCAATGACAGCTATCGATAGGTAATTTTTATTTAAGTTATAAATTTTTTGTTAGCAAAAATTTATTATAAATTTCATCAACAAATTTCTGTAAGTTATAAATTTTTATTCGTGAGGTAAATTTTGTAAGTTATAAATTTTATCACAACAATACCACTGTCACAAAATAATAAATAGCAGTTGTAAAACATATGGGGCAAAAGTATAATAAATGAAAGTTGAATTATAAACCTAGGCGGAACATCATGTTCCGTTTTAGGCATTTTTTTATTTATTTTTCCAGTCTACCGCGGAACAACGTTTTCCGCTTAAGAGTGGGTCCCACAAAAAATCAACTACTGTATTGCTAAATTTGTTATTTTATACGGTAGCAAATTGCAAATATAAACATTTGCGGTACCCACAACATACACATTTATGTCATATATACACTTTTAGCGTACCCATAAGGGTTGCTCTTAAAGAGCCTTGCTAGGTCGACTTCCTCTTCTGACTCTCTCTCTCTGACTCTCACTCGTTCCATTAAAGCACATAAAAAAAGAGTAAAGTTGGCTTTTTTTTTTCAAAGATTTTGTTAAAAAAAATTGTATTACATACATAAAAAAATATTATACCACTTTTACCAATAAAAAATATTTTTTTTATTAAAACAGTGAAAAAATTGTTGAAACTTTATTTTATTGTCAAAAAACATTTTTTTTTTTATTTTTTAAAAATAATTTCTTATTAATTAAAAATATGAAAAACTATATTTTTAAAGCTGGGGCGGAGCCACGTCATCTTCGCGATTGGTTAGTGTCGCCGGCGCGGTCCCACATCATCGTCGCGAATGGTCAGTACCATTGGCGCGGACTCACATCATTATCGCGATTGGTTAGTGCCATCATCACGGACTCACATCATTATCGCGATTGGTTAGTGCCGCTGCCACGAACCCACATTATCGTCGCGTTTGGTTAGCGCCGCTGATGCGAACCCACATCATCATCGACTTTGATTAGTGCCGCTGGCGCGGACCCATATTATTATCGCGATTGGTTAGTGTCACCGGAGTGGACCCACGTCATTTAAGTTTTTTTTTAAATAACTTTTATTAAAAATAATTTTTTTTATTTTTTTAAACATTTTGTTTTTTATAAATATATTTTACAAGTGTTCAGTTTTTACCAAAAAAAAAAAGGAAAGTCCAGCTGGACAAATGAGACTGTGCCACGTGTGAGAGAGTCGATTTGTGAATCGCATAAGGGAGTCGGTGTAGCTTTTCACTTTCTTAAAAGGAATCCAAATACTTATTTGTTCGTTATGGTACTAGATTGTCCACTAAAATTTAAAAACCCCCCCCACACACACATATATATATATATATATATAGTTAGACCCTCAACATACTTTCTACCACTGTTCTAAAAAATCCACCTAGGGTTCATCTAGGCACGCCTAGGCTTGAGGCTTGGGAGAAACGCCCCGCCTTATGCTTTTGACGCCTTATGCTTGGTAAAACCCTTAAGGCGCACTTTTCCTCTAAAAACAACAATACTTTAGTGAAACGATATCGCCTTTTAAAGATTTTTTTACAAACCGAGTCATTATCTCATCCAAAATAATCAAATAGTATTTTAATTTGCAAATATTCAGACATATTAATATGATATGTACAATTTTAGTATTTTAATAACCTTGTTATGGTTAATAAATATTAAAATATATTAAAAACGCCTAAGGTTCGCCTAGACTTCTAAGGCTTAAGGCTTGGCCTCTACACCTCGATCACGCCCCGCATTTTTTAGAACATTGATTTATACTAATATATCTATGAACATATTTTTTTAAAAAATAAAAAATAATTTTGAGATGGTATTTTTTATAGGGTTAAGGTGGTCCTGATTTAGTCACGTGAGTTACTAAAACTCCATTATGTGCCTAGGTTTAATCCTAACTCATGTATTTTTCTTATTTGCTGCAGCAAGTCCTTTTTTCCGTTACGATGGGTAGGATTTGAATTTTTTTTACCATTTTGTCCCCTTCAAACGTAGATTGAGAGTGGTTTTGGTAGTTCAATTGTGCTTAATGTCTTTTCTTTGAAATTGTTGATTATTGAAGTAGTTGACGATCATTTTTTTGGCGATTTGTGAAAATTGATTCAAGGTATGGAGTGTTTTTATGATCAATATGTTATATTAGAAATCGAAGCTTATTAAAATCAGTGTTTTTTAATTTGAACCCACATTTCTGTCTGTTTTTAGTAACTGAAGCAATTCAAAGTCGTTTTTTTGAAATTGAAGGCTGGTCATGTATCAGTTTGTAATAATTGAGTCAAGGTTATGCAAATATATATTAATTTTATGATTTTTTTTTTATTTTGATTGTATATTTAGGAAATTAAGACGTAATTTGATTTTTTTTTATTTGGAACGACTATGTTTTTCATTTTTTTTGCAGTGGTATAGTTGATTTGATATATTTGTTCACAAGCTCTAATTTCATATTTTTAGCTTTGCAAGTTCTAATTAGATACATGTATGATGCAATTGTCTTGATTTTTTTGTTCTATTATTTTTATAAATTTTATATTGAAACTTTTTAACAAATTGCTATATCATTTTGTGATTGAATTTGTAGGTGACAGATAAATTTGAGCTTCTTGTATTAATGGTTAGTATAAATATCTCCCGTTTCATATGTTCATTTTTTTTATTAATAAGATTTGTCTAATGTAATGAAATTATCTGTTTAATCAAAATTCCATATGAGACCATTATCAGATAACATAGATAAATTTATCTGTTTGCAAGTCCACATAGGAGGAGTTTTTTATTAATACTTTTTTTAGTTTGCACGCTGAAATTATTAAATGTAAATTAAATCAGGTTCAGTTTGAACTTCATATATGATGATATACACTTTTTATTATTTCGTAGGTGTTAGGGATTTTCTTATGTTGTTGATGTTCAAGTTCGAAGAGAAAAGTTGTTTAATGAAGTCTGGGAGAAATACACAATTTGATGATTTGATTGATCATATGCACAAAATGGAAGGAGTTATCTATTAACATTATTGGTTTGTGTTATAATCTGCCCGGGTATTCGTTTTGTGCATTGGATGGTGAGTTGAATTTGGAGAATTTGATGTTTTATTTTGTAATACCCCGTCCTAGAAAATAAGTATTTAATAATAAACAATCGAAAAATTATATTCAAAGAAAAATTTGAGGAACAAATATATAAGGGGATTACGCCAAATGGCACGAAAAGTGACGCATTACGAAAAATAATTATGGAAAAAAAATTCCACGTTGCATGGTTCGCTTGGATGGGTATTTAACTTCTAATAATCCTAGTAAGTATGTTGTTTAAGTATGACGCAAAAATACCAAAGAATGATTATAACACTATCATGATTAATAATGCGATAATTTGGGCAATACGCGATGCGCATGATAGGTAACTTTGCTCAATTTTTGTAGGATGCATCACGGTCCCAAATATCGAAATGACTACTTTTACGGGGTCCAAAAAAATACACATAAAAATACCATGAGGTCAAAAGTCAAAAAATAAATAAAAAATATATTTTGTCAAAAAATAAAATTGCTTAGAAAATTATGAAAATGTTCAGATCAGCTTAAAATTTAATTTCAAGCAACTTTCTCTTATTCGATGATATGCCCCAAGTGTAACCTCGGCCTAGAGACACCAACCTCGGCCGATATTATGGCCGACGCTGGGCATGTCTTGGACACGCGATATCACCCCTCGGCCATATCAAGGTCGGCCCAGGCCGACACTACCATGAGCCTCTCCAAGGGATGTCACAAGGATCGGCAGCATTCTCGTATACCTTGGAATGGCAACCTCGGTCAGATGTAGGCCGAGCTCGCAGGAAGCCACCAGCAACCTCATCAAGCCACCAGTTCAACCTCGTCTCAGGCCGACCTTGTCCATTGTCTCGGCTAGAATTAGGCCGAGACCTCCATGGAATACTCGGACTGAACAGGTATCAAGACTCACCAACCTCGGCCTCACCAAGGCCGAGGTCATACACCAGACGCGATAGCCGAGCACCTGCTGACATATAGATAAGGACACGTGGACACAAATCAGTTATAACAAGATTATTCCCCACACGTGGGGAGAATATTGCATCATCATTCTCTACATGTGACAGTGACAGATGGCACTCCCATATTGGTGAGGTAACCACACACATGCTCATTGCATGCATGGAGGGTACATTACACCCCCTAGGTACTATATATAGAGGTCATCCTCTACCTTGCAAAGGGATCCCCCAGATATTAAACCCTGGCAAAAACCCTGTCTAGATAGACAGTAGAGAGAGAAAGCTTGAGAGATTGTATCCATGGCCATTAGTGCCTTATTACAGTGAGGTTATTCATACGCACAGTGGACATAGGCCAATTTAGGCTGAACCACCTATATCCTAGTGCTCTCTCCTCTTCCCCTCATCTTATTCGCTTACCTTTTACATAACTATGCTGTCATTGTTGTTCTTAGATTGAGTTTGAAAACACCTTATCTGGTGGTGTTGATTCCGGCATCATCATTTTGGCGCCGTCTGTGGGAACGAGAAGCTATCTCTTCCTATTTTTCTGCTTAACCTCACCGAAGACTCTGGTGGTGAACCAGGCCTCCCCCTAGCGCGGAGCTGTTTCACCATTGAAAGAGGTCCTGTGAGGTACTAAGCTCATCTGCTACTCAAGCTCTATAGTGTTAACATATGGCACCAGACTTACCACCGCCTCTTTCGCCGCCCGGGGGTGGAGGGCCTAGTTCAAGTCAGGCGCCCCCCAGTCCAAAATGGCGGAGGTAGCTGCAGCCTTGAGATCTTTAGCTGCAACACAAGCAGCCATGCAGGAGAAATTTGCACAGCTCAGCCAAACTATGATGAGGCCACCTGGAGCCTCACCGGACATGATCACTTCGGCGGAAATTCAGCCTCATCCTGACGCCAGGGGACCACCCCAGGCACCAATGAAGGACCAGCCTGCACCCCCGCGGAGAAGGGACGTTGCTGACCCTAGGCGCTTGCGCCTGGGGAGGCAGGGAAACCCTTACCCAGAGGACAGGTATGATGATCTAGAGGCGAAAGAAGCCCCGGAAGACTGCTGAGAGCCGTATGAGGTGTCAAATAACACTGTACGGCCTCTTAGGCAGAGTCAAGGTTGTGTCGGCCGAAGAGGTGAAGAGGCCCAACAAAGAGGGTCAGCCTTTGATAGGTTGAGCAGAGGGTTGGCCTTCGAGAGACTGGGCCCGATAAATGACCTAAGACAGAGACTGTAAAGATCAAGGAGCGCAGCAGGCTCTCAGAGAGGGAACAGGCAGGGTCGGACAGACCAAGGCCGACATTGTGAAAGAAGAGGCAGGGAACAGGAAGAGGTCAACAGCCAACGTGTCATGGCAGGGGAACCCTCGGTCCATCCCGGGGAGGTGGCAGGGGATAACCTCGGCCAAGTCGATAGCCGACGACCATGGAATGATTCTATCCAACGCCTTGAGGAGAAGATAGGAGACCTCATTAAAATTAGGGACCCATTACAAAGGGGTTACTCAGAGGGCTCCCCATTTGTGGCTAGGATAGTGGGGTTCCCAACCCCAGCTAAGTTCAAGCCTCCTACGGTGTCTCCCAAGTATGATGGCAGCACTAACCCTGTGCATCATATCGAGATGTATCAATCGGTAGCAGACATCTACTCGATACCCGATGAGATGAAGTGTAGAGCCTTCTCTGGGACCTTAACAGGGGCTGCACACAGTTGGTTCACCTCCCTTACGAAGAACTCAATTGAGAACTTCAAAGGCTTGGTTGAGCGATTCATCCACAACTTCTGCTTTGGGGTGAGGCCTCAAAAGAAGACTACCCACCTGCTGTATGTCAAGCAGGCCAAGGGTGCGAACCTAAGAGACTACATAGTAAGATTCAACAAAGAAAAGTTGGAGGTCAAAGATTATGAAGAGAACATAGCCATGACCGCCCTTATAGGAGGTCTCCAGAAGGGGAAGCTATTGTGGAAACTGGCGAAAGAGCCCCCTAGGTCTATGGCGAAGCTGCTGGCAACCGCAGGGAAAGTAATGAATGCGGAAGAGGCAATAATCGCAAAGTATGAGGATGAGAACCGCGGTGGCAATGGAAAGTCCCAAAGAAAGAAAGATGGGAAAAAGAGATCGGGTGATGACAAGTTCGCTCACTATACTCCTCTGATTGTGAGCTGTGAGCACATCCTCAATGAGATCAAGAATGACAGGGCTTTGAGATGGCCGGAGAAGCTGAAAGCTCCACCACATAAAAGGAACAAAGACCTATGGTGTGAGTTCCACCAAGATCATGGTCACGTCACAGATAGATGCTTCGCTTTGAAGGATGAGATTGAGAAGATGTTAAAATCTGGGAAATTGAGAAAATATGTAGACGGTAAGGCTCCTAAGAGTGGAAGAGATGACCATAAGAAAAGGAGGAATGACAGATGCCGTGACAACATCCCGGCCCGAAGGGACGATGATTCAGAAGGAGATGATGAAGATGATCCGGATCTCCCACCAAAGGATGACAACACCCAGGTGAAGAGAGTTGGTATGATCTCTTTCGGTGTTGGCACAATATGCGGAGGATTTGCAGGTGGTGGATCTGAAGTAACTGATAGAAAGGCTTATGTGGCCGAGGCTAAATCAGTGGCCAAGCTTGAAGTTGTGAATCTAACGTCTTCTGATATAGTACAGAAGAGGAAGAAAGTAGACATGAACACCCTCGTAGTTGGGTTCTCCAGACTCGACTTCAGAGGTATCTTAGCCCCCCATGATGACCCTTTGGTCATAACGACAAGGGTGCATGGATATGAGGTGCAGAGGATCCTCGTGGATGGGGGGAGCTCAGCAGATGTGATGTTTTGGCCTTGCTTCAAGAGCTTGGGCCTTAGTAGAGCAAGACTGGTTCCCTATCACCACCCCCTGATAGGCTTCAGTGGTGAAAAGGTTCACCCCTTGGGCATGTATGAGATGGACGTACGGATAGGTGACGAATGGCCTAAGAGGTTGACTAGGAGGATTAATTTCTTTGTGATGGACGAGAGTGTCTTCTCGGCCTATAACCTCATCATAGGAAGGGTGTCCCTTAGTGAGTTCGAGGCTGTGCCGTCAACAGTCCATCAGATGCTAAAATTCCTGACTCCTTATGGAGTAGGGGAAGTGCAAGGTGACCAGACCACAACGCGAGAATGTTACTTCAACTCGGCCGAAGATAGAGAAGCCCATAAGAGGGCCACCACCACTTATAGCATTAATACTCTTGATCCAAGAGATGAAACAAAATTGAAGAAGGGAGAGGCCGTGGAAGAGGTAGAATCCATCGTCCTCGATGAGGACGAGCCGGAAAAAACCATCCAAGTCGGCAAAGCACTTAATCCGGAAATCAAGGAAGAGCTGATAAACTTCCTCAGGAAGAGGCAGAGTGTCTTCGCATGGAGTCACGCAGACATGCCTGGCATCAATCCTGAAGTGATGAGTCATAAGCTCAACGTAGCCAAAGATGCTAGGCCTATCAAACAGAGACGAATAGTCTACTCCAGGGAAAAATACAACGTCATCCGTGAAGAGGGAAAAAGTTAGAAGAGGCTGAGTTTATAAGAGAAGTTACCTATCCGGAGTGGCTATCAAATGCGTTCATCGTGCCCAAGGCCAATGGGAAGTGGATAATGTGTGTCGATTTCACTGACCTAAACAGATCTTGCCCAAAAGACAGCTACCCCTTACCTCGGATAGATCAGATGGTGGATGCTACAGCAGGACATGAGCTCATGAGCTTCATGGATGCGTATTCAGGCTATAACCAAATCTTCATGGATGCCGAAGACTCAGAGAAGACAGCCTTCATTACCGATAAAGGGACGTACTGCTACAAAGTGATGCCCTTCGGTCTGAAAAATACAGGGGCAATATACCAACGTCTTGTCAATAAGATGTTCAAAGAGAAAATAGGGAAGACCATGGAAGTGTATGTAGATGATATGCTGACAAAAAGCTTGAAAGCTTGCACTCATGTAGCAGACCTTGAGAAGACCTTCGATGTGATGGACTCATACAAGATGAAACTCAACCCAGCGAAATGTGTCTTTGGAGTAGGAGCCGTGAAGTTCCTGGGATTCATCGTCAACCAGGGAGGAATCGAAGCGAACCCTGATAAAATTAAGGCGTTGCTTGATATGAAGACTCCTAGGAGTATCAAGGATGTCCAAAGACTCACGGGGAGAGTGGCTGCGCTTAACAGATTCGTCTCTAGGGCGACTGACAAGTGTCTCCCATTCTTTCAAGTTTTAAGAAAGGCCTTCCAATGGGGGGAAGAGTGTGAAAAATCCTTCAACCAACTCAAGTCCTACTTAGGGTCTCCCTTATTGCTGTCTCGGCCCATCGCAGGAGAAAGGTTGTTTGTGTATCTGGCAGTCTCTGAATCAGCCATCAGCGCGGCCATCATACGGGAAGAGGATGGGATCCAAAGGCCTGTGTACTTCAACAGTAAGGCCCTTCAAGGTTCTGAACAAAATTATCCCCATATGGAAAAGTTAGCTTATGCCCTAATACATGCCTCAAGAAAAATGAAGCCTTACTTCCAAGCTCACTCCATGGTAGTCCTCACTGACTCCCCACTAAGGCAGGTCCTGCATAAACCTGAGAAGTCCGGGAGATTGATGACCTAGGCCATCGAATTAGGATAATATGATCTTACCTACTAGCCTAGGACAGCCATCAAAGGACAGGCCCTCGCGAACTTTGTTGCAGAATTCACCTGGGAAGAGGCCGAGACAGAGAAAGGCCTAGAGGACGCCGAAGAGACAAACCGTAGTGTCTTCTAAAATTCGGAAGAGACGGCACCAAACGTCTTTCGAGATCGGAAAGAGGTCATCTCAGGCAAAACCCGGAGCAGAATAGAAGAGAACGAAGAGGATCGATACCTCTTTAAGCAAGGAGTTATGACAGAAGGGGTCTTCTCATCAAATACAGACATTTGGAGCCTCTTTATTGATGGCTCTTCCTGTGGTAGTGGAAGCTGTGCGGGGGTAATAATCTCCGCTCCAGATGGCACCAACATTGAATACGCCTTGAGATTCAACTTCCAGGCCTCAAACAACGAGTCTGAGTATGAGGCCATGATAGCTTGCCTCTTATTGGCAAAGACTCTTCGCGTAAGACGTCTCCTACTCCACAACGACTCAAGGTTAGTTGTCAATCAAGTGCTGGGAGTCTATGAGGCAAAAAATAAAAGGATGGCGAAGTACCTGGAGAGAGTAAGAAAGATGTTGGAATATTTCGAAGAAGCAAAACTGAAGAGAGTGCCTCGACAAAGTAACAGCCACGCTGATGCATTGGCAAGGTTCGGCAACGAAGACAGAGGTTAGAAGGACCGTTCCGATCGAGGTCTTAGGAAAGGCAACCATCGAGGAAGAAGAGGTATGTAACCCTTGTCACAATTTGAACCTAGGAGACTCATGGATCGACCCCCTCGTCAGATACATAAGAGAGGGAGAGCTGCCTGAGTCCAAAGTAGAGAGGAGAAGATTGAGATATAGAGCTGCCAAGTTCTCGATGATATGAGACGTCTTGTACAAAAAAGGATTTCTATTACCTCTCCTTAGGTGCGTGCATCCCACGGAAGTCTACAGGGTCTTACAGGAAGTCCATGAGGGTTCTTGCTATAGCCACATAGGGGGAAGGCCCTTGGCCAAGAGGATTGTCACTCAGGGATACTGGTGGCCTACCTTGTCCAAGCACGCTGCAGACTACGTAAAGAGGTACGACAAATGTCAAAGGTTCGCCACTATCCCTCATCAACCCCATCAGCCTATGACGTCAATCTCTTCTCCATGGCCATTTGCGGTATGGGGAATTGACTTAGTAGGACCCTTGCCAAGAGCTGTCAACAGCTATAGATTGTTGATAGTTGCCATTGACTACTTCTCAAAGTGGGTGGAGGCAGAGCCGATGATAACAATCACAGAGCAGAAGACTTTCCAGTTCATTTGGAGGAATATCATATGCAGATACGGCCTCCCAAACACTCTCATCTCGGATAATGGGACCTAGTTCAAGAACTCCTCTTTAGAAAAATATTGCCTAAGAGTAGGAATGAAGCAATTTTTCTCATCTCCTGGCCGACCTCAGGCAAATGGCCAGACCGAGGTCACAAACAGAACTATCCTGGATGGGATCAAGAAGAGGTTAGAGGATGCGAAGGGAAGATAGGCTGAAGAGGTCTACGCTGTGTTATGGGCCTACAGAACCACGTCAAAGACACCAACAGGAGAAACCCCGTTCATGCTGGCACATGGCTCAGAGGCCGTCATACCAACGGAGGTAGGGCTCCCAACTCATAGGATTCAGACTTATGACCCTGACAATAATGGGGAAGAAAGGAGGCTAGACCTAGATCTTATCGAAGAAAGAAGAGAAGACGCAGAGATCAGACAAGCAACCTACCAACAGAGGGCATCAAAATTCTACAACCAGAGGGTGAAGTCAAGACCCATTGCAGTGGGAGACCTAGTGCTAAAGAAGACCCTATAGAAGGCAAATAAGCTTCACCCAAACTGGCATGGCCCCTACAAAGTGACAGAAGAGGTTGTGCCTGGAACCTAGAGGCTAGAAAACCTAGAAGGAGAACCTTTCACTAACCCATGGAATGCTGATCACTTAAAGAGATATTACATATGATGTTGCATAGAGTTTTATGTAAATGTACCATCTTATTATGAAGAGGTTATTAATAAAGATCAGTTCCCATGACAGTTCTTGATTCATTCTTAGATCAGAGATTTATTATGGGGATAACATCTTAGGTGATGACCTCAGACCCTCACAACACCATTCAGTGGTGACGAGGTCTGAGCTCAGACACCATAATGAGATGACCTCAGACCCTTAACATCATTAATTTAGTGAAGATTTATTATGGGGATAACATCTTAGGTGATGACCTCAGACCCTCACAACACCATCCAGTGGTGACGAGGTCTGAGCTCAGACACCATAATGAGATGACTTCAGACCCTCACAACACCATCCAGTGGTGACGAGGTCTGAGCTCAGACACCATAATGAGATGACCTCAGACCCCTAACATCATTAATTTGGTGAAGATTAATTATGAGGATAACATCTTAGGTGATGACCTCAGCCCTTCATAACACCATTCAGTGGTGACGAGGTCTGAGGTCAGACACTATAAATTAGATGACCTCAGACACGTAACATCATTTATTTGGTGAAGATTAATTATGAGGATAACATCTTAGGTGATGACCTCAGCCCTTCATAACACCATTCAGTGGTGACGAGGTCTGAGGTCAGACACTATAAATTAGATGACCTCAGACACATAACATCATTAATTTGGTGAAGATTAATTATGAGGATAACATCTTAGGTGATGACCTCAGCCCTTCATAACACCATTCAGTGGTGACGAGGTCTGAGGTCAGATACTATAAATTAGATGACCTCAGACACATAACATCATTAATTTGGTGAAGATTTATTATAGGGATAACATCTTAGGTGATGACCTCAGCCCTTCATAACACCATTCAGTGGTGACAAGGTCTGAGGTCAGACACTATAAATTAGATGACCTCAGACACATAACATCATTAATTTGGTGAAGATTTATTATGGGGATAGCATCTTAGGTGATGACCTCAGACCCTCATAACACCATCCAGTGGTGACGAGGTCTGAGCTCAGGACCATTGGTTGAGTTTAAGCAAGACCATTGCAAAAAGACAAGCTTAGAAAGAGGGCTTCAGAGGTTAAAGCTCATTACAAATTTTTTTTTAACAGACACCATTGCAACGAAACTAAGAATGAAAATTAATGAGCTAAGAATGAAAAGCATCACATGACATTCAATGAAAAGAAAGTGAAGGTGGACCTCATCAGAGGTTGATATATATTCAGAAATAATATGTTCAATGATTACTGAAACTCCATAATACAAAGAGTTACAAATAATGATTAAAAAATCCTAAGGGTTTGAAGGGGGAACGTTGACATCCTCGGCTTGATTAGTCACCTCGACTGCATCATCAAGATGGTCTGCCCCTCCAACCTCGGTGACATCCAATGTAGCAGTCTCGGCAGGAGCGGCAGTTTCTTCCTCAACCTCCTGAAGAGCCTGGGCGAATTGAGGGTCGACAAAGCCGAGACCAACGAAATCAGAGGCCTTCAAAGTACCGGCATCTCTTTCCCTGACGTCAGCCCATTTAATAGTGGCTTTGATACCTCTTTCAAGGTATTCAAAACCAAAGCCCATGAACTCTTCAGAGGACTTGTAGTCAGTAATTATCTTTTCAGAGGCGTCCTCAAGGGCGGCCCTGACAGCTGAGTTGACTTTCTGCTGCTGAACGTCGTATTTAGCCTTCAGTGCAGCAGCATGATCCTTACCGAGCTGGGAGATGTCCTTCTCCAACCCCTTCACCCTCTGCTCAGAGTCCTTCAGCTCAGACTTGAGGCGCTCGATCTCTGCGTTCAGAGTACTCTGGACTTTCTCGGCCTCTTGCCCCTTTCGGATGAGGGGCAACTTCCTCAGAGTCCAGTTGGATAAATGGTGCATAGCTGTCCAGCCCTGCATATTTAGTGATGATGAATAAGCTGAAGAAGAATCAGATATTACACTTAGAAGAATTTCTGAAGAAGGATCAAATCATACCTGAACGGCTCTGTGAATGCCTAACTTAACCAACAATGGGGTGTCCAGAGACCGAAATAAGAGTTTATCAGCCTCGGTCATTACAGAGCCGACAGCATCCAGGGCCTGCATACTGTGGCCAACTACACTGTCAGTTATCTTCAACTGATCCAGACGAGCCGACAGGGCGTCAGCTGAAGAGATAGGGATGGCAGCATCAGCAGTCTTCTTATTCGGCCTGTGATCCTCAGGGGCATGACCTTTGGGAGCCCTCTTCTTTTTGGCTGGGGGCTTAGAGGCAGAGGGAGCTGGGGGAGGAGCATTAAGCCCTGCTTTCTTGGCAAGTCTCGTCAAGCTTGGTGCAGCCATCTCCCAAAGCTCGTCCGGAATATCCTTTGGTCGCTCTGCAAAAAAATTAGTAGACCTGAGTTAGATAATCAGATATGAATAAACTCAGAGGTTAAACTTAAAAAATAAAAATGCTTACCAAGCTCGGCAAGGGGACTTCCACCTAGACCTGTCCCAGAGAGGAAGTGGGGAGTCATCAAGTGTTCGAACCTGACAAATAAACCATGTACCCCCTGATCTTGAAGGGCTTTCACCTTTTGGAGGTTTTGTAGACTTAGGCCAGGGTCGACCCTGGCAGACATGGTGACCTTACCCCACCTCAGGGGCATCCTATGCTCCAGGTTGGACGAGGGAACACATGGGCCAAACTCCCATGGCCCTGAAGCAAAGAAGTACCGAGGCTTCCAGTTATGGTTGGAAGTCTGAGTCACCTGAAGCATTTTCTTCTCAGGCCTCCGAGCTATAAAATGGTAGTAGCTCGGATGATTTTTGGCCGAGGAAGGGATGTATCAACCAACGAAGACCTGAACTGGAAGTTCCGAGTGGTGGACAACCTTCCATAACACTATGGCCCCTATTAGGACTCTCCAGGCATTAGGAGAGAGTTGAGAGGGGGCAAAATTAATATAAGAAGGATGGACTTGATAATGGGGTGAATGGGCAGACGGAACCCCAACTTGAACATCTGCTCGTACAGGCAGATCTCGCCGTCTCGGCCATGATAAGCCCTCTCTTCCCTCAGAGGTCTCCTAAGTTTTACTGAGGGGATGATAGAATACAAATATCTGAAGTAGAGAAGGTCTACCTCGGTAATAGTACTCTCGATCTCGGCCACCTCAGAGACGTGGACATCGCTCTCAACCTCATCATCATCCAACTCAACGTCGACCGGAGCAGATATTGATGGGTTACTCGGGAATCTCTGAGCGAACTCTACCCCGGTGACAACCGACAGAGGGATGGCGTCAAGTGGTGGTGGAATGGCCACACTCGGCTCAAGAATCTCAACCTCTGAGGAAGACCCTGAGGTGCTTGAGTGATTCTGGGACGAGGCTCAGCTGGAGACCTCGGCCTGATCAGGCCGAGGTGTGAAGTCCATGGCCTCCTGAAAGGAATCCACAGACATGGGATCTGAGGTAGAAGATTCAGACTCAGACATCGGTATGGGATCGGCAGGAACCTCTGTCTGATAGAAAAACTCCGGGGGGTCAGGATATATCACCTTCAGAGGTGGTGGAAATATGGGTCTAATGGGAAACTCTTGTGATCTAAGAGCCTCCTCCTGTGCACTTTCTATTTGCCTAATCTTTTCTAAAGTCTTCTCTCTAAGAGAGGGAAACTCCTCAAAAAGCTGATATAAGGGTCTGAGCATCAGAGGACGACACTACACTTGGGGATTTTCTTAAACTCCAAAAATTACAAACAAGACTGGTTGATAAAGCAAAGGAATCTAAAGATCAAACCAAGAAATACAAAGCAAACACAACTCGTCGAAAAACTCAGAAACTCGTCAGAAAACTCAGAACTCACTGGAAAATGCAAACCAGAAGGAAAAAGCAAAGAAAATGAAGGGTAGAAGATACCTGGAAATGAAACGACAAGGGGAAGGGATGAAAATTCAGAAAAAACCACCAACAAAGACCTCTGCAGTAAATTATGGTTCAAAATGCCTTTTAGAGGGAGAAAGCGTTCGCAGGAGAGGGAAGTGAAGAAGAAAGAAGAAATGAGGGTTCAAAACCCTTAAATAAGTAGGCACGATTCCCAAGGCCTATCATTGCCTTGGGAGCCCCAAAGGGAGACTGACAGCACACGCCTACCAAGCAAGCATGTTCCAGCGTTGGACAAGTGTCAAGCAAGTATTGGCTTGTAACAGACAGGCCTCGGAGGTGTAGTAATCCCCTAGTCACTTGCTCTCACATATGACTAAGGGTTGGGGGTGATTGATATGCCCCAAGTGTAACCTCGGCCTAGAGACACCAACCTCGGCCGATATTATGGCCGACGCTGGGCATGTCTTGGACACGCGATATCACCCCTCGTCCATATCAAGGTCAGCCCAGGCCGACACTACCATGAGCCTCTCCAAGGGACGTCACAAGGATCGGCAGCATTCTCGTATACCTTGGAATGGCAACCTCGGCCAGATGTAGGCCGAGCTCGCAGGAAGCCACCAGCAACCTCATCAAGCCACCAGTTCAACCTCGTCTCAGGCCAACCTTGTCCATTGTCTCGGCTAGGATTAGGCCGAGACCTCCATGGAATACTCGGACTGAACAGGTATCAAGACTCACCAACCTCGGCCTCACCAAGGCCGAGGTCATACACCAGACGCGATAGCCGAGCACCTGCTGACATTTAGATAAGGACACGTGGACACAAATCAGTTATAACAAGATTATTCCCCACACGTGGGGAGAATATTGCATCATCATTCTCTACATGTGACAGTGACAGATGGCACTCCCATATTGGTGAGGTAACCACACACATGCTCATTGCATGCATGGAGGGTACATTACACCCCCTAGGTACTATATATAGAGGTCATCCTCTACCTTGCAAAGGGATCCCCCAGATATTAAACCCTAGCAAAAACCCTGTTTAGATAGACAGTAGAGAGAGAAAGCTTGAGAGATTGTATCCATGGCCATTAGTGCCTTATTACAGTGAGGTTATTCATACGCACAGTGGACGTAGGCCAATTTAGGCTGAACCACTTATATCCTGGTGCTCTCTCCTCTTCCCATCATCTCATTCGCTTACCTTTTACATAACTATGCTGCCATTGTTGTTCTTAGATTGAGTTTGAAAACACCTTATCTGGTGGTGCTGATTCCGGCATCATCATTCGACGTCTACGAAAAAAATCATTTAGATCCATTTTAGGCGAATTTTCGTCAGCACGTGTCGCGCAGGACGCGAACTTGCGCGAATTGTTTTATACAATCGGTACGTCAATAAACTATTCCAACCATATATTTATACTCATAAAAATATAAAAATATAAGGAGTAATACCATGTGGAGAAAAATCGAAACAAAAATTGTTTTGTTTGGAGATCCTGATTCTTGCGCGCTTTATATATAGGACAGTCCGGGATACCAAACGATTATTGTAAATATTATTTTTTAGCCAAAAAAATGTAAGGAGTATGAATCTCAAGTTAAAAGTTTTAAAAAAAAGGACAGGATAGAGAAAGTGACGCAAATCAACATTTTGTTGGGGGTATTTTGGAAATTTAACCCCTTAGGCTTTTAAGGAGTATACAAGTGTATGTTAGCCCATTTGGGCTTGATGGATCAAATTTCCCCTCTCTCTTTCTAGCCTTTAGAGCTCTCCCACCATTCAACCACCACAAGCCACCCTACACCACCATTCCACCACCTAATGCCACGATATTTTATCAGTGTTCCACCACATATAAGCCTTATACACCCATTTTCACCATTGATAAGGAAGAGGTACGAATTTTGGAGTTATATTTGAAGTTTTTCTTGGAGAAGATGAAGTGAGTTTTAATGGAGTTGAAGCGAGTGTTGCTTTGGAGCTTAGGAGAATGTATTTGGTAACCCTTGAGGCCACCTTTGGAGGTTGGGGTTGCCTCTCCTACACCAACACCACCATTTCCACCACCAATTTGGATACATTTAGGTAGGAATAGTAACATTGGTTTAAGTTTAAAGTGTGTATATTTTTAACTAATACATTTGCATATATTAGACTAAATATATGTAGGACATGAGTTATTTTGCATATATGGTTCACTTAGTAACATTCTCACCATTTTTGGTGAAAATGGATTTCAAAAAGAGGTTTTGAAATGGATTTTGAAAGAAAATAATTTTCAGAATAGTTATTTACACATATTGGGTATAAAATGTGTAGAATAATGGTTATGCTGCATTAATGGACATATTAATTGCATTCTTGATGTCTTGAATAAAAAGGGTTATTTAAAATAAGGTTTTAAATGGGTTTTAAAGGTGTTATAAATTCAAGAACACTATTCATATGCATTTTATGAAATAAAATGTGTTAGAATGATGTTTTAAAGATAAATAATATGATTTTCTGTAAAGAAATGCATTAGCCTTGTTTAAGCCATTTTATGAGATAAAAATGTGATTTTCTACTTGAATAATGAAGATGAATGTAAAAAAATGAACCTCTCACTTTAAATGGGTGTTTTAAAGTGTATAAACCCATAATAAGAAAATAGTATGAGTTATTTGTGTAAATATTGGTAAATGGGTGTAATATGTAAAAACTCAAAAATAAAGTGTGTTATCAAATATGTGAAAAGTGAGGTTTTAATATATAAAATGTATGAATTTATATATTAACGGTGTGTGAAGTGTAAAATGTGAAAGTTGAGTAAAGTATGCTAATATACAAGTGTTTTTAATGGTTAAATGTGTTTAAGTGTTGAATTGAAAACTTAAACTATCTTTTTGAAAAATGAGACTTGTTAAAGGACTAAGTTGCAAGTTTTGGCAATAAAAGGGTAAATTGGTAAATTTAATTAAAGTAAAATATTTTTATGAATTAAAAATGTTGATGAATGTGGTGAAAACGAATTAAGTCATATAGCGTGAATGATTTTTGTTATAAAATCAACGTGTGGATGAATAAAGGACTTAAAGGAGAAAGTAATAATTTTTTCAAGTGTTAATGAAAAAATGGACAGTTAAGTCCGGGCTTTTGGCTTCGGCCCGCAAATGTTGAATAATGTGAACGTTGGAATAATATTGACCACATTGAATAGATAATGATATTGGATGATGCCGGGTTAAATAATTAAGCAGGGTATGCTTTCACTAGTGGTGAAAGACCCCAAACCAATTGCAGTTTACTTGGCACTCGGTGTCGAGCAATGAAATTCCGTGAAATCGTGGGTGTGCGTATGTTGTGACGTGTGTGTCGACGGAATCCCTAAAGAAAATGCTAAGTAATGAATTGAATATTCATAAAAGATGCATAAATGAATGACATTAATTAATTAATTTACTAATGCAAGAACAATGCATTAAATGTTTAATATTAACGTGGTAAATATGGGATGGTTTAATAAGATGGTATAATGATTTTTAAGCTACCTAATGAGGTTTGAACCATAATGAACACAAGCGTGTGTTATGTAAGGTCTTCAAAGTAAAATGAGTATTTTCCTAAACACGGTGTGTGTGTATGTTGAAAGCAAGTCTTAAGTAATGATTAATAACTCGGTGTGAATTAATGAACATTGGGTAATAAACGTTTGAAAGTAAATGAACTATTTTTTCCAACAATTGCTAATTTTTTAACTATGTGCATTAATGGGAAGGAATGCTAGTTTTTAAGCATAATGGTACAAAATGAATCTTTATAAAGATGTAGAATAAACGGGTTAAATGACGTTTTTGGAATAAAATAGTTTAATACATTTGGATACGTATTTTCAAAGGTATATATGTACATACATACGTACTTTCACATGCATGTAGTGTAGCATGTGTGTAAGATGTGGGTTCTTCGAATACCATTCGTATTAAGTGAGGCGTAACCCCTTAAAATTTTAAGTGAATCCGAGATAGAGAGATTTAATATTTTAAGTTGCATTAAAGAACATATTGACATGAGCAGTATAGGGCGAACATAATAAATGAATGGGACCAACAGGTAGCGTGGTCGGAGGAAGAAAGAACAAGCACTTCAGGCACAATAAAGACAAGATAGGAACTTCAAGTTTAGTTAATGTCACATGATAGGTGCATTGAATGTGTGTGGGAGTTAATTCTCTCGCGAGAGTTCTCTGGCATAAGGAAAATTGGGCAGCAGTCTTGGGCTCTGGATCCTCTCTCTTTGGATTTGTTTGTTTTGGTCTTATTTATATAGAGGGAGAGGTTGCTCGAGTCAGCATTCCCTCGATCCCTTTGGCCTAGTGAATTAAATTCATGAGATAATACATTTGATGCATGGGATCTGTTAGTTTTGGCGGGAAAAAATTCTATTGGTTGAAAGTATTGAAGTCATTAATAAAGGATATGACTTGTCAGCTTGAGGCTTACTATAGGATGGTTATACGACCAGATTTGGTGAAGTAGACCTACCATCCTAAGGATAAAGGAACTTGTGTGTTGTATTCTTGAGTTCCTAAACGTCAGACGCCATGACGTCAGGAAGTGGTTCAAACAGTTGTTATTGTTTGTTATCTAGTCACGTCAGTCAGACGGGCTGGCACCCGAGGTACCTCAAAGAGGTGACCTCGAGGGGGCAAGTATTGAGGGTGATCGAATAACTCGAGGAGGTTCACTCGAATAGGTAAGCAATGAGTGGGCCAGGGTGACATTTGTCCTAGGTGAAGTTTTGTCCAAGTGTGCCAAGAGGGTTGGTGATAATTCCCAATGTTGCCTTGTTCTCAATCCTCCAAACATGTCCCTGCGAAGTTCCCAAAAGGAGGTTGCTTGATAGGTCATGAAATCCTTCCCATGCCCTGCCAGGCATGGTCCCTTGCAGGTACCAAGCTACCCCACTCAGCATATATATTCATCAGATAAAGTAAATAATACATAATTCTATTTCTTATTACAAACTATTGTCATCCGGGTGACCTTTATTCTTCGAGCTGGGTCCTTCGATCTAGGTCCGTTAGAGGCTCTTTGAGGTGGAGCGTTGCGAGCTACTTGATTGTGAAGAGCCCTCGAGGTGGGTCCTGTGAACCACTTGCATATAGAGTCTTCAAAGTGTGTTTGTGAGACATCTTTCTTTGTAAACATGCAACTCACTCGGCTTAGTTAATCATCCAAGGGGGGGACACCCCTTACATTTCCCCTTCGTAGAGATATTTGTTTATTTCATGAAGAAATATATGTATGAAACTTTCGTTTATCTATGATTTTACTTTTTGGGGAAAATAAAGAGGTTTATTCGAATTTCCCCCCAAGCTCTTCGTTCCCCAAGGTAGACAAGACCCTCAAGCATGCATTAATGAATGCCACTGTCGTTTGCGTTTCAGTGCGTCACACATGGCAGTGCTAGGGCAAGCGCGTGAAGGCCACTCAACTGTTCAATGCATCGTTCCCTGAATCATCATCATTGAAACCCTTGGTCTTCCATAACCACACGCGTTTGGTGAACACGCCATCCACATAATTCTGAAACGCCATCATTGCACTTTTCCAATCGTCACCTTTCTGCTGTCTTTTGGAACTTGTATTGCCCCTATAAAAGGGGACGCACATTTAGTCCAATCTCACCTATGGGTTTAACTTTCTGAGTTCAAGTTTTTCTGTGAGAATTTATCAAAGAAATTCTTGCCTTCTTTAACTTCTTGACCCCCTTTTTTTATTATCTTATATTCTCCTTTCTCTGATCCGATATGGCACCAATAAAGAGAACTTTTTTTGTCAGGGGCGCCTCTCCTACCACCCAGGTACACCAGGCTCAGTGGGCACGATACCTTCTGCACTTAACTTTGGGGAGAAAGATCATTTCTGGGCGATGGCAGAGCGGTTTCCCGGTGCTTTGGTGCCAACTGAGGAGCCAAACTTGCTGATGGATGAAGGTGAAGACGCTGAAGACTTTGCTTACATCCCTACCGCTACTGTTACCCATTTTCGTATAGAACGTGGTGATTTCCCCTATTCTAAGGTGGAATTTGAGGCGTCCTCTGGTGCTAATGAAGGGTTGGGCCCTTGGACGGAGTATATCCATGCAAAGTACTATGTTCAACTAGCTATCGTAGGCTTATCTTGCTCCATATGGTTGGATTATCTTACTTTGGCTAAGAACAACACTGCTTTGCAACTATTGGTGTCCAGGTGGAGCCATAGGTCACACACCCTCGTGTCTCCTTGGGGTGAGTTTATTGTTACCCTTGAGGATGTGTGCGAACTGTTGGGACTGGAAGCTGTGGGATTTGACACTTTCTTCTAGGAGGCTATCTCTAGTGAAGAGAAAACTTTGAGTAGTGAGTTAGAAGCCGTTGTGAAGGATTGCATGGTCACTTATAACAAATGCACCTACTCTTAGGTCATTCTCTACTTTTACTTCATTGAAGAGAAGGTTGTCATTAGAGCCCGTGAGGCTTCTAGGGAGAACCCTCGAGGGAAAGAAGTTTTTGAGCAGCCTCCAACTGAGAAAGGCTATGAGTCCAAAATTAAGCTAGTGGGGTACATATGGGTAATGCTATCGAAAGCATACTTTCCGGGTAAGCCTCACGACTGCCCTTGAAAAGACCTGATCAACATGGCCGTTCGAATGGCCCATGGTGTAAAGATCACCCTCGCTGCCATTGTTCTTGGGTCTCTATACACTTGGATAGATCGTGTGTTTGTAGACTCTGCTTGAAGCGTTGGTAGGTTCGATGTGTCTAACTATGCTAGCAATAGTCTTTTGACAATGTTCCTCTATGGTCATTTCTCGGATTATGCCCCCGCTGGACACTTACCGGATTCACAGGATGTGAGAGTCCCCCGTATTTACTGTTGGAAGAGTAAGAGTGTGAAGAAAACTCTGATAGATCTGATTGATCGATCTGAGCGGTTCAATCATCACCCTTATGTTGGGGTAAGCTAATTTTTTAGAAATAATTTCTTTGGTGAAGAGGAGAGTCCCATTGCTCCTATTGAGGAAGCCCTTGCTCGAAATTTACCCGAGCACAGTGTCCCCCTATTATTGATTCCTTCATATTTGCCTTCATATACTGAGTGGTCATCATTTTACTCTGTATATAGCCCCCATCGAGTAGCCATGCAGTTTGGCTATGATCAAGGGTTCCCCCTGTTAAGCCATTTCACCAAAGAGAAGCCCACTAATTTTTCGCTTGCTTATTCAAATTTCCTCACGTCTACTATTGCCAGTCTGTGTGCTCATTATCATGATAACCCTGTGATCCTGAGCAAGAGAGCTCGAGGAGGAAGATCAGCGATGTACATTAATGTGTTCTAACAAAATCAATTGGTTCGCTTCCAAACTAACCTTCTCAAGGAACCCCGTTATCCCGAAGTTGAGAGATTTCCACCCACTGAGTTGGGTTTGAGAAATTGCACCACCCAATCTTCTATTTTTTCCCTCAGCACAGCTAACACCAATATCCCCCCTAGCTGCCTCCCCTAGCAACTATGGATCAGGCGGTTGTGAAGAGAAAGAAAACCACTCAGCCTTCCATTCTTCTGACCAATATTGCCCCTGGTCCTTCGAGGCCAGGTTGGAAGGACCGAATCTACTTGTGCTGCCTCAACGAGCGCAGCAGTCAGGGACACTCGAAAGGTTCCTTTGAAGAATCTTAAAACCATTCCACTGCCTCCATTAGCCTCTACTCCTAACCCAAAGATTTCTGAAGTAGTGAGCCAGATGGTGGATCATCTTCGCCAGACTTGGGAACATTTTATTGAAGAAGATCGAGCTTTTATGTCTGCCGAGATATCTGCTCATGGGTTTTCTTATGACCCCCAATCTGTTGGGGTAGTAAAAAGAGGAAAGTGATTAGCCCCCTAAAGCTTGTAATAGAGGAGTTGAGTGAGTCCAGTGAGGAGGAGTTGGCTGAGGAACATGTGTCTAGTGGTGATGTTCATGAGGATGATGATGATGAGGAGGAAGAGGAAGAGGAAGCTGAAAAAGAGGGAGAAGAGGAAGAAGAGGAAGAAGAAGAAGAATAAGAATAAGAAGAAGAGGAGGAGGAAGAAGAAATTGCGTTGGTACGACGGTGTAGGTTGAGGAGGATGGTTTCTCCCTCAAAACCTGCCTCGCCTCCTCAGGAGTATGAGATTGTAAAGGATGTGTTAGAAGGAGAGATAAGCCTCTTAACCTCTCTTTCTGTAAGTATCTTATTCCTTCTCTTCTTTTCATACTAATATTCCCATGTGTCTTTTTAGGTTGATGTGCACACTGAAGTTGGAGAAGATCGTCCCGTCCATGGAGCTGCCCCAACTACTTCGTAGGTAATCTCCCATTTCCCTATAGGGCCAGTTATATCTGATACTTCGTTCGCGTCAAATAGCGAATATTCTCCTGACCCCTCTTTTTTACGCGAGCATGCTGGCCTTGAGAAGGGGGTGCCTTCTATGAAAATTATTGAAGTTGTGCCTGTGCCTGTGGTAAGACTTTATTTTTTCCACTTATCTCCCCTTTTATTGCTCCTTCGCTTGTTCTGATTCAATTTTTGTTTTCTTCTTTCTTTAGGCGCCCATGCCCATTTCAACCATTCCAGTGGTGCCTCCACCTTCGAACAATCAAATGCTTATTACTTTATTCGGGCCTTCGATTTCAAACCCAGAAGGTATTGAGATAACTGTAGTTGCCCAAGGAGAGGCTGAACAAGAACATATTATTGAGACAGTGGAGAATAGGCAGGAGCGGGTTACTGAGTTTGGGTAGAATGTGATTGCCCCTCAAAGTCATCCCCCATTGGTGGCCCCTGAGTTGATTGAAGAGGAGGACGTGGTTCAGATGGCCACTCGCGAGTTTGCGAAGGAGCCATAAGCTGAGGTACTTCCACTCTTCTATCTGTCTTCTGTATATAAATATGCTCGCTTTAAAATCAAAATCTCCCATAACCGAGGGTCAGGGGGGCCTAGGAATATAGGACTTTATATTTCATAAATATCCCATAACCGAGGGTTAAGAGGGCCTAGTCTTATAGGCATAAATATCCCATAACCGAGGGTAAGGCGGGCTTAGTCTTATAGGCATAAATCTCCCATAACCGAGGGTTAGGAGGGCCTAGTATTATAGGTATAAATCTCCCATAACCGAGGGTCAGGCGGGCCTAGTCTTATAGGCATAAATCTCCCATAACTGAGGGTCAGGCTGGCCTAGTCTTATAGACATTAATCTCCTATAACCGAGGGTCGGGCGAGCCTATTCGTATAGGCATAAATCTCTAAGTTAGCATAGTATATTTTTTTTCGTGCTTTCCTTTGTCTTTATTTCTAACTTAAACTGTTTGTTGCATTTCAAGTGGAGGTCGATTAACTAGAAACTCAGGCTCAAAGTGAAAACTATTATTAAAGAGTTAGTTCAAGCACCAATAGTAGCTTCAGCTGCTTCTTTGGGCGGGGACCATGTACTTGGTGATACTTCTGCACAACGTGTTCCTTAAGTGCAAGCAAGCGATAATGCTTCACATACCCGATGACCATATACCAGTGATAGCATTATCAACATTCATTTGCTTGAGGCATCCCCCGAGGTGGTTATGCGACAAACTTTGGACAGCTTCCATTGTGTTCTGACTGAGGGTCCCTATCTGTTGATCGAGCGATTGCTAGCTTGCTTTCCTTTTACCTTTACTATTCGCTGTTCGCATCAACTTTTTGGGATGATGGCTAGCCGATTATTTGGGCTCGTGATGGTATTAGAGGACATTCTCAGCACCCCTTATGTCTCTTAACCCCGACACTGTCAAAACTTTATTGGGTAGGGTTAATGCGTTAACCAATTATGGTTTTTCCATGTCATGGCTGGTGGGGCTGTTGTGGAGTTTTAAAAAGAGCGATCTTCCCAGCGTCTATAATCACCTCCAGAATTCCCATCACGAGCAGGTGGTTGTTTTTAAAGAACTTGTGGGTCTAGAATCCCAGTTGCTGGTGACTGAGCAAGCAGTGCAAGAGGCTCGTGAGGTAGTTTCTCGTGAGGAGGCACAGTTGGTTGAAAAAGAGCAGTGTGGCCATCCCCAATCCTCACCTGCGGGCGGGCGCGTGAAGGGAGGATCCTCGGGTCCCGCGCGTCCCTCTCGGGAGTGCTTCGTCCGACATTGTTTGAGATGAGGTGTAAAAATGTAGAGAGATTTAGAGTCGCCACTCTATTTTTACTCAAAACAGATAAAAGAAAAAAGGGGAAGCCATCCCGAAGGATGGCATCCAAAGACATACTGGTGCATACGAAACCAAAATGATTCGAGAAGGGTTCGGAGGCTAAGTTACGAAATGGGAAGGTGTTAGGCACCCATTCCTCCCTTTCAGTCTCCCATAGATATTTGCTATTTTCCTCTATTTTCCCCGTGATATGTGTGCATGTGTATATATATAGTGGAGATAGGAATCCTCGACTTGTATCATGGAAGAGATAAAGCGAGTCATCCGTAGGAAGAAACAAAAAATAATATTAAAAAAAAAGATTTACGCAATTACCCTTACGTTGATCGTTATAACGGAACGATAACGCACATGGGGTAATACGTTACTAAGAACAAGTATATAGAATATAAGAAAATTGGATTTAGAGAAGATGGAAAACGAGAGAGAAAGTGAGAATAGGACTCGAGTCTCGGGTTTTACCCCGAGATACCTACGTAGCCTATAAAGGCATCAAAGTCCACGTAGTTCGCATACAAAATGAGGGGTGGGATTTATCCCATAAATCCAAATGGGGGATCTCTTATTTGTGAGCGTGTGCGTGTGTAAAAAAACTGTTTTAGTTGTGAGAAAAGTGTGAGAAAAGTACGAGAATTCCTATTTGGAATTTATGAGCAAAACCCTTTTTTTCTTGTTTTTTGGATTTTATTTATATGAAAATAAGAGATGTACAATAATACTAAATAAAAAGTATATTAGGATGTGTGAGATGAGATACTAAAAGTGCTAAGTAATAAAATAAGTTATTGCGAATTTAAGAGAATTTGAAGAGAAGGTTGAGAAAGTTGGACCTTTTTGGAGATTTTGAGTTTGATCTTGAATGTTGGAAAGCAACCCTTGCACTTGGATGATGATGGAGAGTGGCTAATTCACCAAGTTTGATGAAAAGGATGATGAAAAGTGGAAGTTAGAAAGGGATTTGGATGTTGAAATCGCGCTGTCTTTGAGAGAGGTTTTCGGGATTTGCTGAGAGCGATTCTTATCAGATCCGGGCTCCCTTTGCAAATGAGGTGAAGGCCTCCTTTTATAGGCCTAGGTCACTGCCGATCGGTATAGACCTGGTCACCTACCATTTGGTAGTGTGTTTCAGTATTTTCTAAAAAATTTGCTGCCGAGGGCAAACCGTTGGTCAGAATTGTGTACAGGACAGACCATTGGAAAGGTAATTCAAAGACCTTTGAAAGTCCTTTGGACCGCTCCCGGGTTCGGGAGTTGACTTTAGGTCAAATATGGCTCGGAAGCGTTTGTCGGTCCATTGGACGGGGAATCGTTCAAACGCAAATGGTGGTCATCCGCATGGTAAGTCCGAACCGGGCATGGAGTGGACCGTTGGAAAGGTTAGGAGATATACTTTAATATTCCAAAGAGTTTGACCCAGTTTGGGGTGTTGACTTTGGTCAACCGGGCCCTGGAAGCATTCGGTGACCTCTTGGAGTCAAACAGATCATTTGTCCGCATGGTAAGTCATAATTGCGCACAGAGTGGACCATTGGAAAGGGGTTTCAGTGCCCTTCAAAGATTTATTCAGCCTCGGTCGATCTGAAGAGTTGACTTATGTGAAATAGAGCCCGGGAGCGCCCGGTGGCCTCTAGATCAAGTTTCAAACGCAAACGGATCGTTCGTCCGCATGGTAAGTCGGAATCATGTACGGGATGGACCGTTGGAAAAGGATTTCAGTGACCTTTGAAGATTCATTCAACCTTGGTCGAGCTGAAGAGTTTGACTTTTTGGTTAAAAGAAGCTTGGGAGTGCCCGATGGCTTCTAGGTCAGTACTCGGGACATGACTTGGGTTTGTAGTGATGAAGGGAGGTACTAGGGACCTAAGGAGAGTTTAGGGGGTAACAAAATGGGGTGTCTACAGGGCCCCTCGACGGGTGAGTTTAGAACAAATGATAACCGTCAAATAGACACCACATGATGCTTTTGAGGGAGTATGACCGATTAGAGAGTCGAGGCTGATTTTGAGGATCTGAGGGGTGTGATGGGGTTGGTTTGAATGACGATCAAAGGTTTAGGTCTATTCGAAGGACCTGAAGTGATGATGGGTGGATGACCAATTCGGCGGGTCAAAGCTAATTCTGCGGGCTTAAGTGATGAGGGTGATCGATTCTGCGGGTCAAGGCTAATTTTGCGGGTTTAGGGTAAAGATCTAATAATTGAGGTCAATTCTGACCTAAGAGTGGTGACGACCGAGGACCGAGGTCATTTCTGACCTAAATCAGGTGACGATCCAAGATCGAGGTCAATTTTGACCTAAGAGTGATGACGATCGAGGACTGAGGTCAATTCTAACCTAACTCAGGTGACGATCCAAGATCAAGGTCAATTCTGACCTAAGAGTGGTGATGACCGATGATCGAGGTCATTTCTGACCTAACTCAGGTGATGATCTAAGATCAAGGTCAATTCTGACCTAAGAGTGGTGACGATCGAGGACCGAGGTCAATTCTGACCTTACTCAGGTAACGATCCAAGACAGAGGTCAATTCTGACCTAAGAGTGGTGACGATCGAGGGTCGAGGTCAATTCTGACCTAACTCAGCTGACGATCCAAGATCGAGGCCAATTTTGACCTAAGAGTGGTGACGACTGAGGATCGAGGTCAATTCTGACCTAACTCAGGTGACGATCCAAGACCGAGGTCAATTCTGACCTAAGAGTGGTGACGAACGAGGACCGAGGTCAATTCTGACCTAAAAGTGGTGACGATCGAGGACCGAGGTCATTTCTGATCTAACTCAGGTGACGATCCAAGACCGAGGTCAATTCTGACCTAAGAGTGGTGACGACCGAGGACCGAGGCCATTTCTGACCTAACTCAGGTGACGATCCAAGACCGAGGTCAATTCTGACCTAAGAGTGGATAAAGATTAGATTTTAATTCTGCTGGAGAAAGTGCTTTGTGATTTTGATCTGAGCTGGGGGAGCTTTTATTTCTTTAGGAGGCCTCGCAGGGGGGAACAACCAATTTTGATGCTGTAAAAAACTCCACTGGGGAAGTGATCAGGCGATCCTTAAAGATCCTCCGGAGTTTTACCGGGAGGAGATTCACTTGGGTTTTGAGGATTTCGCAGGGAAAGAGGGGTTCCGTTTGAGGGAATGCAAAATTTTCTTGGTGAAAATGTTCTAAATCCTTCGTGGGATTTTTTGAAATTTTCTGAGGATTTTTTGGGCCTTTCTGTACGAAATTTAAGGGGGGTGCCAGTCGACATACTTTTACTGGAGCCACGTACCTTCTTGAGGTATTCTTCACTTTGCGCATTTCTTTTCATTCATTCGCATTTTCCTTTCATGCATTCGTATTTTCCTTCTCTTTTTGTTTATGAATTCTTATCTTCGACATACGTGGTTTTATGAGGTGATTGGGTGCAATACTCCGCTGATCGCTCTGAAGGATGACATTGTTGGGGACTCCTGTCGATTGTATCGATGGCGTAAGGCCAATCGACAGTCGAAGGGATCTCTCTCTCTGGAGGCGGTGCATCAGGTCTTGAATGACCTGACTAGTGGTAGGGTAAGACTCTTTCCATTTCAGTCTTGGTTTTTTACACCTTCTGATCTTGTATTGATTTATGCCTGCTTGGGTTTTTTCAGGTGACCTTTCATCCCCGGGGGACATCTATTCAGGATGCGGGGATGACCGAGGTGAACGCACAGATGAGGCATTTGCTGGCACATGAGTTCGGCCATTCCTGGTATCTCGGGGAGAGGGTGGTTCGCCAGATTGTTGAGGAGGAGGAGGTGGTTCCACCTGCGCAGCCTCCTACGTCTATGAGGCGGGAGCAACTGCTATTGGAGGATGCGAGGAGCGCGGCGATGATCGACGAGTCCTACTTGTTGTACACTAATACGGCTGCACCGTATGACTATATGGGCTTTGTAACGAGCTAGTTGACGGCGCCCAGCATATATGATGCCCTGCCTTTCCCTCATGCGGGTTCGAATCGGGCGGTGGGATCTTCCTACAGTGGTGGCGGTCCGACGACATCTGCGGAGGCTGTGACTTTAGAGGTTCCTTTTGTGCGATTGCACACTCCTTCGTACAACATTCGACGGGCTGATGGAGGGATGGTGCCTATGCTGTATCGTCCTCATGCGATGGATTCGAAGGAGTTCGGTTTAACAGAGGAGGTCCTCCGACCTGCGGTATAGCTTTATGTTCTTATCTTTATTTCTTATCTTTATTTCTTTTTTGTTTTGGCCATCTCTGCTTTGATACTGATTTTTCCTTTTCCTTGCAGCAAGTTCGAGTATCGACCACTTGGCTAAGAGATATCAGAGACTGGATATCTTCGACGATTGCCCATATTCGGGATGTGTTTCCTGTTCCTTCTTACTTGGTGCCATTCGTCCGGAGAGGACTCTGGCTCGGGTAGTGGCGATGCATCGTCTCTTCGTAGGGGAAAGAGAGCACGTCGCAGGGGTGGAAGCTTTTAGAGTGAGAGAGAGAGAGAATGTGAGTTCGGGCTGAGTCTCGTTATTTTTGCTTTTTCTTTTTATTTCTTGCAAAATTGATGTAACACAGAAACAAATAGATGCAATGTAATGGAATTTTTTATTATCTTTTATTAATGATGAATGAATGCATGCACATGCGCTTTTTACTTTGTTGCTGAGACTTTAAAAAGGAGTATTTTTGAAATTTTTTGAAGGAAAGTTTTTTAATTAAAAGGGGAAATTATATAAGGAGGAAAAGGGATTTTAAAATTCAGTTGAGAATATCAATTTACTTTTATTTGGTTTTCTGATTTGACAAAAGAGGAAAAAAGGGAAATTTCTAAAAATGGGGGGGTTGCCGATCGACAAGCACCCTGTCCTGCCTATCGGCAATTCAGTCCAGTCCCATCAATTCAAAGCTTTAATTGGTACCCTCTTCAGCCTTTTGTATTTTGTGGGGTAGGATTCCCTCTGATTTTTGCAGGGATTATGTCCCTTGTGAGGGTTATCAAGTATAAAGAGGGGTGAGGGTGGAGTGCTTTCATCACACCTTCGGATTCTTACTTACTTACCCACTATCTCTTAGCCTTGCAAGATGGCTCTCCCTGGTAGCATTGAGTTTGCTAACTAACTCGAAGCCTTGGAAGCAATGTGCTCTTATAATGTCAACTATGATGCTTTCAACATGCGTCGAGTCTCCTTGTGGCGCAATCGGCCTATTGAATGGAACATGCTGATGGCGGCAGTACAATTTTGGTACCCCGAAGACCATGTATTTCGCTTTGGGTTGGATGAAGTTTGTCCTACCTACGAGGAATTTTCTGTCATGCTGGGTGTAAATCCTAGTGTTGCTGTGGCTTTGCCCGAATTTTTCCATTCTCCCAGGGATTTGTTGGCTTGGATTCTTCATATTTCGCCTTCAGCGGCCAGATCATTGGTTGCTGGAGGAATGATCTCTCTCCCGGCAGTGCTTCAGTTCGTGCATTTGCGGGAAGTAGGTGATGCTGGCTATGCTGGAGCCGTTGCTCTGGGCCTGGTTTCAAAATTACTACTGGTGACTGGGGAACTACTGGTGGACCCGCAACTTGCAGTCATTACTTCATGGATGTCATACCGTCGCAATCATGCGGCGGTGATACTGACGGAGACGCTGAATGGTCTGGATGCCTGGCGAGAGGGTTGTTCTGACTTTCTGAGGGGTTGCCTCGTGATGTTGTTCATGTGGTTGTCTGAAAGACTCCGCTTGGTGGTCCCTCCAGAGTATCCTTTTTAGGCTCTACCCAACTTCTTTTCGCATTACTTCATCCGCGTTGGCTTGGATATTATGAGATGGGAGAATTGGTTTGTGGAGCACGGGGATCAAAATTTGTATAGGTCAGTACCTTAGTGGGGGCAGGTGCAGCCTATTCTGGAGCTAGGAGAATACTCATATGTGTGACTGGTTGGTCTCAGATAAACCTCTTTTTATTTCCCTTGGCGGCTTCTGCGCCAATTTGGCTGGGCACAGGTCGTGCCACCTCGGACACTAAATTTCTTTCCGGTAGACATTTTGACCAATCGCCTGCGTCTGTTGCTTGGATATCTGTGGGAGAATCGACGTCCGTCGACCCGTCCCTCTCAGTTTGTCGGGAGCGTTTGACATGTCCCTGGGGATTATATGAAGTGGCTATGGAGGAGAGTGGTCAGCAAGATGTTGGCAGTGGAGACTGGACAAATATGGTTTGTTTTATTTAACACCAAGGAAGGGGGTGTTATGGTTTTTTAGAAGCTGGTTCGGGCTTATCGATCCATGGAGTGTTTACGGCACTCTATTCAGGCAGGGGAAATTTGGGGGCCCCAGGATGTAGATGATGAGGGTGAAAGCTCCTTTGTTAGCTGTGGGTAGGACTCTTGGAGAGTTTATTTGTGTAATAGGGAATATATGTGGGGATTTTATTGGGCTTTTAATGGCAGTAGAGGGAAGGGAGTTATCCGTTCCTTTTTTTATGTAATCTGTGCTGTAATTTCTTATTAATGAAATAAGCAAGTTTCTGATCATCTAGCTGTGTCTTTTGATGAATTTTGTAATTTTGAATTATCTATACCGATCGCTAAGGCATATATAATCCTTTTGTTCAAGTTTTTGTTAGAATGAACTGTCGTTCTCGGAGATAAGAAAAAGAATAGTATTTTGTGAAAAAAATGGGCCATGCTCCTGTAAGATGTATGAGCTGCCTACGTACCTCTGGGGTTTTTGAATTTTTTTTGTTTTTCTAAAAAAATGTTTTTTTTGCAGAGGATCAGGCCCACGTATTTCTGGGTAGAGGGAAATAAAAAGAGTTTTTTTAAGAATAGAAGGGAGATGAGAAGAGTCGTAGCGCGCCGAAATTCCAGACTAGGGGTAGAATTTATTGAGACGGTCGAGGTTGACTGGATGAGCCATCTCCTCCCCATCTAGGTCAGTGATCATGGCGGCACCGCCAGATAAGATTTTCTTCACAATGTAGGGGCCACTCCAATTGGGCTTGAATTTCCCTCTGGGGTCCCAGATGGGTTCTATTATCTCCTTGAGGGCTAAATCTCCCTCCCGGACACCGTGGTCCTTGACTTTCTTATTAAATGATCGTGCTATTCGGCGATGGTATCCCTGTATGTGGTAAAGATATTTCAATCTCCTTTCTTCTAGGATGGTCAACTCATTGAGATGGCTTTGTCACCAGTCTTCTTCGCTAACTTTGCTTTCGAGCATGACGCGTAGCGAGGATATTTTTGACTCCACAGGTAGGACGAATTCCATGCTGTAGACTAGAGAGTAAAGGATAGACCCGGTAGAGGTTCGGATTGAGGTTCGATAGACCTTGAGGGCATACGAGATCCGATCGGCCCAATCCCTATAGCTTCCGATCAAAACTTGCTGATGATGGATTTGAGGTTCTTGTTGGCGGCTTCAACTGCACCATTGATCTGAGGACGATAGGGAGAAGATTTGTGTCTCTCAATCCCGTACTCGTTGACTACTTCTGTGACTTTTGCTTCAAAGTGCAACCCGTTATCTGACACTAACTCGTGCGGAACCCCATATCGGCAGATGATATTTTTCTCGAGGAATTTGGCCACTTTCTTGGCGTTCAATACTGCGTATGACTCAGCTTCGACCCATTTGGTGAAGTAATCAATGGAAACTAGGATGAATTCATGTCCGTTTGAAACCTTTGGTGTAACCTTCCCTATGATATCGAAACCCCAGGTGGAGAATAGCCAAGGAGAGGTCATGTTGTATAATTCTCGCGGAGGCTGGTGTTGAAGATTGGATAACTGTTGGCATTTGAGGCATCTCCGGACATAGGCGGTGAAATCTTGGGCCATGGTTGTCCAGTAGTAGCCCTGTCGGATGATCTTATTGGCAAGCATGTGACCTTTCATGTGGGGCCCGCATTCCCCGTTGTGGATCTTCTGCATTATCTTTTCAATCTCAGCCCCTGCGATACAGTGTAGATGAGTTCCATCAAAGTTCCTCTTGAGTAGAGCTTTATGACAGATGATGTACTGGCCGGCCAGTGTTCGAAGGGTTGTTTGATCTTTCTTGTTGGAACCCTCAGGATACCTACCATGTTTAAGGAGGCACCAGATATCGTAGTACCAGCAATTAGCTAGTTCGGGATCTTCGGTGGAGATAATCTCAATATGGTAGCAGTGGGTTAGTTTGTCTTGCATTTGAAGTAAGAAGGGGGTCATTGTTATTCCTTCGGGCATGTCGACCATGGAGGCCAAGGTAGCGAGAGCACCGGCTAGGTTATTCTTTGCTCGAGGTAGGTAATGGAAGGTGATATCTCGGAATCGGGAGGCTAACTCTTCTAAGTGGGCATGAAAGGGTTGGACCTTTTCATCCTCGACTTTCCACTTTCTGAGCACTTGACCGATGATGAGGACAGAATCCCTGTAGACATCAAGGCATTGAATACTTTTCTTGAGAGAAACTTTGAGGCCTACTGTGTATGCCTTGTATTTCGTCATGTTGTTGGTGCAAGGTAAATCCAATTTGATGGCGATGGGAGTGTGGGAGTCATCAGGGGTGATAAGAAGTATCCCAATGCCATATCCATTTTTGTTGGCAGTGCCGTCAAAGAACATTTGCCATCGAAGGTTATCTTGAGCGGTGCAGAGGATATTTTCATCTGGGAATTCGGAGATCTAGATATCTGCTTCTTCTACGGGATAATCAGCGAGGTAGTCAGAGATGGCTCTTCCTTTAATGGCTTTCTATGTGACGTACGCGATATCGAACTCGGTTAGGAGCATCAACCATCGGACCATTCTACTGGATAAGGCAGGTTTCTCAACCAGGTATTTTATGGGATCCATTCGGGATACAAGTTTAATGGGGAAGGCGAGCATGTAGTGTCATAACTTTTGGGTGACCCAGACAAGTGTGGCACATGCCTTTTCTAAAGCAGTGTATTTGACCTCGTACCCGACCAATTTGCGACTGGCGTAATAGATGGCTCTTTCTTTACAAGAGTCTTCAAGGTATTGGGCTAGCAAAGCCCCAACTGCAGTGTCGGTTATGGTTAGGTATAGGAGCAAAGGGAGACCAGGCTGAGGTGGCATATGCACTGGAGGTTGGGTTAGGTATTGTTTGATTCCATCAAAAGCCTCTTGGCAGGCCCCACTCCAAACCTTGGTTGAATCCTTTTGGAGGAGTCTGAAGATCGGTTCACAGATGGAGGTTAGTTGGCTGATGAACCGGCTGATATATTGCAATTTCCCAAGAAAACCTTGGACTTCTTTCTCTGTTCGGGGCGGTGGCATCTCAAGTATGGCCTTCAACTTTGAGGGATTTGCTTCTATCCCCTTCTCACTGACCATGAATCCTAAGAGTTTTCCATTTGTAACGCCGAAGGCATATTTTTATGGATTGAGTCTCATCTGATACCGTCGCAGTCGTTCGAAGAACTTCCGGAGAGCGGGAACATGACCTTCTCTAGTTTTGGACTTTATAATCATATCATCCACATAAACCTCGACTTATTTATGAATTAGATCGTGCAGGATGGTTGTGGCAGCCCTTTAATAGGTAGCCCCAGCATTTTTGAGACCAAATGGAATAACGGTGTAGCAAAAGGTTCCCCATGGGGTGATGAATGCGGTTTTTTCTTGGTGGTCTGGGTGCATCTTGATTTGGTTGTATCCGGAAAACCCATCGACGAATGACTTGAGAGCATGATTGGCTATGTTGTCCACGATCATTTCGATATTGGGTAGAGGATAATCATCCTTTGGAGAAGCTTGGTTTAAATCTCGGTAGTCCACACACATCTGGACCTTCCCTCCTGATTTCGGCACAGGTACTATGTTGGCCAGCCATATGGGATATTCGATCACACGAATGAATCCCACATTCAACTGTTTTACCACCTCTTCTTTGACCTTGAGCGACCATTCGGTGGGGAGTTTTCTCAATTTTTATTTGACCGGCTTGTAATCTGGGAGAGTGGGGATCTCGTGCTGAGCTATTTCAGGATCAATGCCGGGCATATCATCATAGGACCATGCGAAGACATCCATGAACTCCTTTAGCAATTCTTCGAGTTGTGCGCACTCATGCTCATCAAGGGTGGTCCCTATCCTAATCTTGCGCAGTTGGCTACTAGAATCGAGATTAATAACAACAATCTCTTCTTCATTAACTTGAACGCGGTTATGTTATTTATTATTAACCTTATTTAGATCAGTTAAGAATTATTCATTTGCAAAATCATCATCATCAAAAGTTCGATTAGAATTCAAACAATTAATGTAAGGCACAGCAAGATACTCAAAATCTTCGTTTATTTCATTGATAGGAAAAAAAACATTGAGAACCTTATCAAAAGAGGTCTCGATTACATTTGAACAAGGATAGACAACAGCAGAAGAAATATGGTAAACATTGGGGTTAGGGGAGATTTCTAGAGGTAGAACTGGCGCAGCCTGCCAGTTGAGGAGGAGTGTATCAGCAGCTTTAATAAGATGGGATGGATCCATTGATGTAGTTCCTGAATGAACCATGCAGAGTGCCATCCCCAGTGTTTGTAAGTTGAAGGAATCTTCAAAATCACTTTCCTCAGTCTCTTCGATATCTTTGATGAGCGGTTGAACTCGGTGTTGGAAACTTTCAGCCCATGGGTAGCTATCTTAGAAAAAGATCTCCATTACAGGCTTCATCTTCTTGTTTGTGTGGTCATACCATGGTTCTGGAAAACCGCAAAAGGGGAGGACTTTCCCTTCTTTGATGAATCGTCCATTTAAGGAGTCTCCTAGGATAGTTGGGATGCAATCTAACCTTCTCTTTGGTCGAGACTGGTGGATCATTCTGAGTTCTTATTTTGATGGTTGATACCCCAAGCCACAAGGAGGGAAAGCTTTGTTCAGTTCGATGGGCTCAAGTATCCCTTGTTGCCGCTGCCCTAGCCCTAGTCCAGGAATGAAGTGCATATTTCTGAACATCTGAATCACATTGACATTGCCATGAGGGTCATATTCTGGACAAACCCTTTCTTTGAAACTGTCCCCTATTGGGAGTAGGAGTGGCTCAACTCAGAATCCTGATAGGAGCAAATCATTTGACCCGTGATGTATCTCAAGGATTGGACTGCTGGTGCTTGCACCCTCAACATTTTCGTCGTCGCCCAAAATAGTGATGACTCGCCTGTCGGCGAAGAACTTCAATTTCTGATGGAGTGAGGAAGACATAACCTTGATACTGTGGAGCCAGGGTCGTCAGAGCAATAGGTTGAAACAAGCTGGGATGTCTATGACTTGGAATTCAATGATAGGGTTTATAGGGCCAACCCCTATTACAAGTTTTATGGATCCCATCACCTCCCGGCGGGTATTATTGTAGGCACGTACATCGGCGGAGGTTGGAGATAGGTCTTTTTCTTTCAGGCCTAAACACTTGAAGGTTCTCAGTGGGAAGATATTCAAGGCAGATCCGTTATCGACAAGATAGAGTGGCACGGCCTTCCCCATAACTTCGACGGAGATGTTGAGTGCATGATTGTGATTTTGCCTAATTCTGGGGATTTATTCTTCAGAAAACGATAGCATCCGGATAGAGGTCAAGGATCCGACCAGATTTATCGCTTCTTCTGGTGTGGTAGAAGGAGGAACTATGGGTCTAGTGAGCAGCTGGATTAAAGCATTTATGTGCAGCTAGGAAGACATGAAAAGCCCCCATAGAGTGATGTTAGCTTGATTTTTCTTCAGTTGATTAAGGATCTTGCTCTCCTCGATGGTTATCTCTGGCATAGGAAGGTTTTCAACGTCCTTTCCTTTGTCATTTGCTGGTAGTGAGCTTGGAACCTGGTAATGTCTCCCTGATCTGGTCATGTGATTTAGTGAAGAAGGGAAGAACATGAATCCCGTTTCCTTGTCAATCTCAGGTTGTTCTGTCACCCTGTTTATTTCTACGAGGAGTTCTTCAAATGACATCATCCCGCATATATCGACTACTGGGCCAGTTCTCCCTGAAGCTTATTCTTCACTCGAATCTTCGAATTTTTCCCCCCATCTGGTGGAAACAATTCTGTCTTTCCATATAAAGTCATTGCATTCCACAACTTCAATGGCTTCTTCATAAAAGTCTTCCCACTCTGTGGGGATATATATGGTTGAAGGGACCAAGCGCCCTTATAGCTTCAAAATGTCAAGTAACCCGGTGATACTACAAATGCTGTTGGTTTGCCCGAATAATTCTGCCATAATCTGGATAACATCATCTAGGCTGATTTGAAGCACCTTATACCTTTGACTTACTTAAGTCTATACTGTATAAGTGTTCAACTAATTTGGAAATAGTGACAAAATTTGTTGTCTAACCTAGAATCCAAAGAACCTCAGAATTATTCCTCTCTAATCCTCTTCAATGATCCAAGAAGGTATAAATTGAATCACACTACACACATTAGAAGTGCATACATGTGTATATATTGATCATATTGATTGTGTGATTAAATTCCCCTTAAAATGTTGTTTTAATATTTTTTTTGGGGAATTTTTAAACATTTTTAAAATAATTTTTTCATTAATAAAAGTTTGATTATAAACTTTGTGGGGTTAATATGCTATTTTGAAAAATTCATTTTTCATTGGAATGTTTGATTGGGTAGAATGTAAATGCGCTAGAGACTCTAGGGAACATCCTGTAATTTCTTTTGACGCGCGTTTGCAAGCCAATTAAGTGCCAACACATGTCATGCTCCTGTTAACTCATTTGTGTTTGTTATGTGAGAGGGTTGCCTGGTGGTTTGCTGATCGTTAGATCAAACCTTATATATGGCCTGCATGTGTTTTAAACTTATCCATGTGCTATCACTGTGGACCAATCAACTTTGACTTAACCACCGCTATATTATCACCCTTGGATCAAGTCAATATTAGGAAGACCTAATCTCAGCCCTTGATTGCCTTCGACAATCTAGAACCTTCCTCCACTCCTATATAAGCCCTCTAATTCTCAACCTTTCAAGACTTTTGGCAGTCGTCATTTTTGAGAAAAAAAAATAGAGAGAAGAGAGAAGTGAGAGAGAAGAGAGAAAAGAAAAGAGAGAAGAGAGAGAAAGGGAATCTGTGTTAGCCAAACCCTAACCCTAAACACTTCAAATCTGATTCAAACCTTCGTATATTAAAAACCCCAAACACAACCTTGAGTGTTTGAGAGAGAGAGTTGTGTTACTGGTTTGTTCATTTGAAGCTCTAACCTCTTGATCTGTGATCTTGTTACCAACTTAAACATTTTTGTGAAGATTTGTATTTCTTCTTCATAGAAATTGTAGATCTACACTTTGCATGTTATATTTCACTAGATCTGCATATTTGTTTCTCGTTTTAAGAAAATCTTTGCTGATTCAGATCTGTAAATATTTTACGGTTTCTGTTCTTATGAAACTTAACCTTGACCTAGTTGGATTCGCACTTGGAGATTTTCAATCTCAAAAATATTTTTAAAAACTGAGATTGATTAAGATCTTGACTGATTTTGAAGCAAGTTATCCGTGGAATCTGGGATAAATTAAAGGTCAAAAAGGTTTCAAGTTCTGTAAGAAAGAAAGAAAAGAAAATCACAGCATATAGTATTTATATGTAATTTTCTAGGACTGTTTGTAAAAACTAAGTGTGTGTGAGTTCATGCATGTGTTTAGAAATCACATCACAAACACTTAACACACTACCACACTGGAAGTGTTGTGAATAAGATCAAAGATTATTGAGTCGACGCAAGGAAGCTAAAGCAAAGGGGAAGTTATCAAACTGGAAGAACATCATCAACAATCAGATCTAAGAGAAGTTAGAAGGACACCAAGTGGGGTATATTCCTAAACTTAGAATAGGCTGAGTTGTGTGCATGTATGTTGTATTGTTTGTAACTGCTATTTGTTTTTAGTGGATTTTTACTTTCGTGACTTAGAAGTCACCGTGGATGTTTCCTCTATTGGGAGAGGTTTTACCACGTTAAAAATAGTGTGTTCTGATTATCTGCATCTCCTCATCTCATTCTATAGTGTGCTGAATTTTTGAAACTATCTTAGTTTTAAAACTGACTACAAAGTCTTGGTTATTCTCGTACATAAGTTTTTATAAACACATCTTGTTGTTTATCATTTTTATTTTCCAAAGAAAAGGGTTTCTTCAACAAACATCTCGGAGTTGCTTATACAATTTAATCTTGTATTAAACGGCATTAGCAACGTTTTTCAATTGGTATCAGAGCCCTGTAAACTTTTATTTCAAAAAAGATCTTGTGTTTCTGAAATCGTTTTCTGAAAAACTTAACTATGGACGAGAAGAATGAAAGGTTTGGTAATCTGTCCAGACCTCCACTCTTTGATGGAAACAACTTTGCTTACTGGAAAGTAAGAATGGTTGCCTTCATCCAAGGGACTTTAGGAGATGATGTCTGGGACATTATTGAAAATGGATATACTTATCCTACTAAACCAGCCACTGAAGGAAGTGATGAGAGGGTAAAGAAAATCTTAAGTGAGTTTACCCAAGAAGAGAAAACAATTTCTCGCAATAACAATAAAGGAAAGAATGCCATCTTTATGTCTATTAATGAGTATGTGTTCAAGAGAATCTCATCTTGTGCCACTTCTAAGGAAGCTTGGGACACATTAATCACTGCCCATGAAGGAGACTCCAGAGTTAAAGCTGCTAAAACCCAAATGCTTACCCAGCAGTACAACTCTTTAATTATGTCTGACTCTGAGTCTTTTGACGACTTTTACATGAACCTAACTGATATAGTTACTAAGTTGCATGCTAATGGTATAACATATGATAGGAATGAGATTGTTACTAAAATCCTAAGATCATTACCATAAAAGTTTGACAGCAAGAGGTATGCTATTGAGGAGATGAGTGATCAAAACCTCACCCCTGAGTTACTCAGTAGCAAACTTAGAACTGTGGAAATGGAATTAGACTTTAAGAAACAATTAAATCAGTCTCAAAGAAAACAACCCAACTCTAACTTGAGTTTTTCCTCTAAGATATCTAAACTTGAGACTAATTTGACCAACTGTGACTCTGATTAGGAGTGTGATATAGACAAACTAGATAATCAGATTGCCTTAATGTCCAAACAATTTAAGAAAATTGTTAAATTTAGAAACAAACAGGCATCTAAACAAGGCAAGCCTAATTATCCAACTGTGTCTAATCCCAAACCTCATGAGAGAGGTCTTGACAAACATCCTAAGGACAACAACTTCAGATCTAACAGAGATCTTAAAAAGATTGAATGTTTTAGATGTGGAAAACTAGGTCACATTGCTCACGATTGCAGAGTTAATCTGAATAAAACCAACACACACAGCAGAGCCAATGTCTGTAAAACTTGGGATGATTCAAGTGACTCTGATGAAGAGGAACTTGAGTCATCAAATGTTCTTGACCCTTGCATATCTTTTTTTGCTAAGATCATTTACAATGATGATATGCCTGTGTGTGATAATGATACTTCTACTCCTGCTTTTGTGAATACTACTTTGACTGGCCTAGATGCCTTGTTATCTGAAAATGTTGCTAGCTCTAGTTCCGTGTGTGTGAGTCAAAGTGATCTCGATAACGACGATGTAAATGGGTGCGTGAGTACTAAAACTGAATCGTTAGGGGTCACTACACACACTTCACTTAGCGACTCAGACATAGATGACCTCCCAGATATTCATACTTTGTATGCTAAAACTCTTAAAAAAGGCACTATACTGGAGAAGACTGTTAGAGACCTAACTAAGAAATTAGATGATCTAAGTCTTATTGTGAAGCTGAATGCCGAAGAGTACACTAACGAGTGTCTGACTCATCAATCTGAAATTGAAACTTTTGATAAAAAATTAAAATAGTTGACCAAAACTAATGAAACCCTGGAAATGAAATACAAGGGAACATTATTAGAACTGGAGGAAGCAAAAACAAAGACAACAACTGTTTTCAAAAAAATTTCTAAGTTTGAAAACAATTCAAATTGTTTCACTGACTTTGTTGTTGACTCCAAGACTAATTCTGATGATAGAACCGGTATTGGATTCTGCCCTAAGAATAAACCACAAACTAAAAATCTTGAACCTATTAAGTTTTTGTCTGGGGGCAAAAGACCAATCGAAACATGTCCAGATTTTCATTTTATCAAAAAGGAATATGATCAAAAGCAACAACAGAAAGACATTGGAGAGTCTAGTAACTCTAAGGCTGACAGTACACTTGAGACTAAATACGTCTGTCCTTTGATCAGAAAGGCTGAATCTACCTTTAAAACCATACCTCCTAGGAATAAGAATTCTGAAGGGAATCCTATTAAACCCATCTTTAGAAATTTCCCCAAGGAAGTTCATCCCTCAAGCAATCAATATTGCTCCTACTGTGATGTTTATGGTCATTCCTTTGAAGGTTGTTATGCTATGCGTCTAAACACCCCTGTTTACAACACTCATGTTTACAAGAACTTTAACTATTCTAGGCAAAATCGTAACCATTATATCCTTCCAAGACAACCTGACAAGAACTCTAACTACAGGAATAGAAAGACCAAAACTAAGAGTTCATTTAAGAGAAAGGCTCCCAGAAACTTTCCTAAACCAAAAGCTCAAATTTTTCACAAAAATCAGTTTGTTGCTCCAAATGTTTTTCGACAAAAAGATGCTTCTCGAAAATTTTATCAAATGAGAGCAAACTTACGCAAAACTAAAACTAAAGCTATTTGGGTTAGAAAAGATGATCTTTTACACCAAATGAAGTGTAACATTGTTATCACTGCCTTAAAGGCTGAACACACTTCATCTGGTTGGTATTTAGATTCAGGATGCTCCAAACATATGACAGGAGATGAAACCAAACTCTTAAACAAATCCAGATTTGCTGGAGGGAAAGTGGTTTTTGGCGATGGAGTTTCATCCCAGATCATAGGAAAAGGAATCCTAAAAGAAGAGGGAATGCCAACTCTCGAAAATGTACTATTAGTTAAAGGCCTTAAAGCCAACCTCCTAAGTATATCACAATTATGTGACTCAGACCATACAGTTACCTTTTCAAAGGACAATTGCAAAATTCTAAATGATAAAGGTGAATGCATTATTACCGGATTTAGAACTCCTGACAACTGTTATACTGTCAAAAATAGTTCTGAAACCTGTAACATTGTCAGAATGGATGACAATGAAATCTGGCATAATCGTATGGGTCACCTAAGTTATGATATCCTTGGTAGATTGTCTACTCAAGAGATTGTTAGAGGAATTCCTAAAATTAAACCTATTTCCAGTGTTGTTTGTGGTCATTGTCAGGAAGGAAAAATTGTTAAGACTTCGCATAAAAAAGTTAAAGACATTCTCACCTCTAGACCTTTAGATCTCATCCATATGGATCTTATCGGTCCCTCTAGAACTGTTAATCTTTGTGGACACAGTTATATCCTTGTCATGGTTGATGATTTTACACGATTCACTTGGGTTGCCTTCTTGAAACTTAAATCTGACACGTTTCAGAAATTTTTGAAAATTTTACTAAGAATTGAAAATGAGAAGGACACACAAGTCAATCGCATTCATAGCAATAGAGGGGGAGAGTTCATAGACACGGGAATAGTTGAATATTGTGACTACAACGGTTACAAACATGAATTCAGTGCCCCTAAGACACCTCAGCATAACGGTGTTGCCGAAAGGAAAAACCGAACTCTTCAAGAGATGGCACGTGTCATGTTGCATGCCAAATCTCTACCTAAGTAGTTTTGGGTAGAATCTATTAGAACTTCATGGCATATCATTAATCGAGTTTACCTTAGGAAAAACACTAAACAAACCCCTTATGAGTTGTGGTACGGTAAGAAGCCTAATCTGAAATATCTAAGAACTTTCGGAAGTCAGTGCTATGTCTGTAAAGACAGAGAACATTTGTCTAAATTCGAGACACGTGGTGATAAAGCCACATTCTTAGGTTACTCTCCAAACAGTCGTGCTTATCGTATATACAATCTGCGTACTAAGACCCTTATGGAGTCGATAAATGTAATTGTAAGCGACACTATTATTGAAAATAAGATATCTGAATCACCTATTGTGGTTGAATCTGAAAATGATTTCAAAAATGATTCACCAGAAATAGATGACTCATTACCTATTGAGAGTCCAGAAGTACCTGGCTGGGTCTCTAAAGATCATCCCATTGACAACGTGGTCGGTAATCCTAATGAGCCAGTCCGTACTAGATCCCAGTTAAGAGCTTATGCTAATTATGCATGTTTCGTCTCCCTTGCGGAACCAAAAAATGTTAATGAAGCATTGAATGACACACACTGGATTTCTGCAATGCAGGAAGAACTTTTACAATTTATCATTCACGATGTCTGGTATCTTGTACCGCGGCCTCAAAACAAAAATGTTATTGGCACACGTTGGATCTTTAAGAACAAATCTGACGAAAATGGGGTAATCCTTAGAAACAAAGCTAGACTCGTTGCTCAAGGTTACTCACAAATAGAAGGGATAGATTTTAGCGAGACATTTGCCCCAGTCACTCATCTTGAATCTGTTCGACTTCTTTTCGCCATAGCGTGTCACTTAAAATTTACACTTTATCAAATGGATGTCAAGTCTGCCTTCCTCAATGGAATTCTATCCGAAGAGACGTATGTAGAACAACCCAAAGGGTTCATTGACCCAAAATACCCAAACCATGTCTTTCGTCTAAAAAAGGCTTTGTATGGCTTAAAACAAGCTCCTAGAGCTTGGTATGAACGCCTTTCCAACTTTTTGTTGGATAAGGGTTTTAAGAGAGGAGGTAATGACCAGACCCTCTTTGTCAAACATTTTGACAGACACATTATTATAGCCCAAGTCTATGTAGAAGACATCATTTTTGGCTCTACTTCTACATCTGAAGTTAAATCCTTTTATGCTATTATGCATAAGGAGTTTCACATGTCCCTTATGGGGGAGCTACAGCTTTTCTTAGGATTTCAAGTGAAACAGAATTCTGATGGATTATTTGTCTCTCAAACTAAGTATGCCTTAGATCTTGTTAAGAAATTTGGTTTAGATAATGCTAAAGTTGCCAAAACGCCAATGAGTACTACTATTAAATTATGTAAAGATGAAAATGGGAAGTCAGTTGATTCCACACTTTATCGTAGTATGATTGGTAGCCTACTCTATCTAACTGCCTCACGACCAGATATAATGTATGACGTATGTCTGTGTGCTCGTTACCAGAATAACCCTAAAGAGAGCCATTTATCTTGTGTAAAACGTATAATAAAGTACATAAAGGGCACTCTTAATCTTGGACTTAGGTACACTAATGATACCTGCAGCACCATCATAGGGTATACTGATTCTGATTGGGCCGGTTGTACTGATGATAGTAAAAGTACATCAGGTTCCTGTTATTATGTCGGCAATAATTTAGTAGGTTGGAGTAGCAAAAAATAGAATTGCACATCTTTATCTACGGCTGAGTCCGAATATATAGCAGCTGGAAGTTGTTGTGCTCAATTGTTATGGATAAAACAAATGTTAAGCGACTATGGGATTAAAGAAGATCAGTTACAATTGTATTGTGACAATCAAAGCGCTATTAACATATCTAAAAACCCGGTTCAACACTCGCGAACTAAGCATATTAAAATAAGACATCACTTTATACGCGAACTTGTTGAGACTAAAGAGTTAGAAATCCATTACCTACCTACTCATCTGCAACTTGCAGACATGTTCACTAAACCTTTAGACTGTAATAGATTTCTGTATTTGCGTAATTCTATTGGTATGGTATGTGCTGATTAACCTCTTAAGACCATAATTTTTTACCCTTTGTCCATTTGAGACAAAATGGGGGAGAAATTTGAGTTTTATGGGTTCAATGTTTTGTTCACATTTCATCTAAACTGCTTGATCTTAGTGCATTTTTCCAGGAATCTCTTCTACTGGATATCTACTATTTCTCTCTAGTGTACAAATTTGTAAATAGTTGAGTTATGTAATTTTTGACTTTCTAGGATATGGGTAGATAGTATCTTTTGCATAGGACTAGGTTTTATTTTTTTTGGTTCCCTAAGAGTTCAAGCTAACTCAAAGGAGATTTTGTCTCATATTTCTAAAGGGGGAGATTGAAGCACCTTATACCTTTGACTTACTTAAGTCTATACTGTATAAGTGTTCAACTAATTTGGAAATAGTGACAAAATTTGTTGTCTAACCTAGAATCCAAAGAACCTCAGAATTATTCCTCTCTAATCCTCTTCAATGATCCAAGAAGGTATAAATTGAATCACACTACACACATTAGAAGTGCATACATGTGTATATATTGATCATATTGATTGTGTGATTAAATTCCCCTTAAAATGTTGTTTTAATATTTTTTTTTGGGAATTTTTAAACATTTTTAAAATAATATTTTCATTAATAAAAGTTTGATTATAAACTTTGTGGGGTTAATATGCTATTTTGAAAAATTCATTTTTCATTGGAATGTTTGATTGGGTAGAATGTAAATGCGCTAGAGACTCTAGGGAACATCCTGTAATTTCTTTTGACGCGTGTTTGCAAGCCAATTAAGTGCCAACACATGTCATGCTCCTGTTAACTCATTTGTGTTTGTTATGTGAGAGGGTTGCCTGGTGGTTTGCTGATCGTTAGATCAAACCTTATCTATGGCCTGCATGTGTTTTAAACTTATCCATGTGCTATCACTGTGGACCAATCAACTTCGACTTAACCACCGCTATATTATCACCCTTGGATCAAGTCAATATTAGGAAGACCTAATCTCAGCCCTTGATTGCCTTCGACAATCCAGAACCTTCCTCCACTCCTATATAAGCCCTCTAATTCTCAACCTTTCAAGACTTTTGGCAGTCGTCATTTTTGAGAAAAAAAAATAGAGAGAAGAGAGAAGTGAGAGAGAAGAGAGAAAAGAAAAGAGAGAAGAGAGAGAAAGGGAAACTGTGTTAGCCAAACCCTAACCCTAAACACTTCAAATCTGATTCAAACCTTCGTATATTAAAAACCCCAAACACAACCTTGAGTGTTTGAGAGAGAGAGTTGTGTTACTGGTTTGTTCATTTGAAGCTGTAACCTCTTGATCTGTGATCTTATTACCAACTTAAACATTTTTGTGAAGATCTGTATTTCTTCTTCATAGAAATTGTAGATCTACACTTTGCATGTTATATTTCACTAGATCTGCATATTTGTTTCTCGTTTTAAGAAAATCTTTGCTGATTCAGATCTGTAAATATTTTATGGTTTCTGTTCTTATGAAACTTAACCTTGACCTAGTTGGATTCGCGCTTGGAGATTTTCAATCTCAAAAATATTTTTAAAAACTGAGATTGATTAAGCTCTTGACTGATTTTGAAGCAAGATATCCGTGGAATCTGGGATAAATTAAAAGTCAAAAAGGTTTCAAGTTCTGTAAGAAAGAAAGAAAAGAAAATCACAGCATATAGTCTTTATATGTAATTTTCTAGGACTGTCTGTAAAAACTAAGTGTGTGTGAGTTCATGCATGTGTTTAGAAATCACATCACAAACACTTAACACACTACCACACTGGAAGTGTTGTGAATAAGATCAAAGATTATTGAGTCGACGCAAGGAAGCTAAAGCAAAGGGGAAGTTATCAAACTGGAAGAACATCATCAACAATCAGATCTAAGAGAAGTTAGAAGGACACCAAGTGGGGTATATTCCTAAACTTAGAATAGGCTGAGTTGTGTGCATGTATGTTGTATTGTTTGTAACTGCTATTTGTTTTTAGTGGATTTTTACTTTCGTGACTTAGAAGTCACCGTGGATGTTTCCTCTATTGGGAGAGGTTTTACCACGTTAAAAATAGTGTGTTCTGATTATCTGCATCTCCTCATCTCATTCTATAGTGTGCTGAATTTTTGAAACTATCTTAGTTTTAAAATTGATTACAAAGTCTTGGTTACTCTCGTACATAAGTTTTTATAAACACATCTTGTTGTTTATCATTTTTATTTTCAAATGAAAAGGGTTTCTTCAACAAACATCTCGGAGTTGCTTATACAGTTTAATCTTGTATTAAACGGCATTAGCAACGTTTTTCAATTGGTATCAGAGCCCTGTAAACTTTTATTTAAAAAAGATATTGTGTTTCTGAAATCATTTTCTGAAAAACTTAACTATGGACGAGAAGAATGATACCTTGGTCAATGAGATCTTGGATTATGTTTCGTAGGTGAAAGCAATGGTCGTTGGTATGGCCAACAGTTTGGTGAAAGGCGCAATGAGGGTAGACCTTGAAGTTTCTTGGGAGTGGATTTGGCAATGGACGAGGATCCAAGGGTTTGATGAGGTTTCGACTTAACATGGCTTGGTAAACTTTGGAGAGAGGAGGATGGAGCTCAGTGTATTCCCTTCGGATAGGGGCAGGGCGACTTTCTGGTGCCCATGTTATGGTTGGTTGAAAGATGTTGTTGATGGTTGAGGCTGTAGCACTGGCCAGCTTGTCATACTTTCTATGGGTGAAGTGTTCGAACACCTTCTTCGGTTCAACCTCTGCTTTAACAAGGCTTTCCTCGATTTCTACTCCTGCTTCTCTGAGAGCTCGAAAGTGGGGATAGTATTGTCCTCCCATCGTCGCTCGGACATGGGGCAAGAAATTCTTCTTCACTATGTTAACCTGCTCCTCCTCAGATGGCCGATTGGTCATGGTAGCTGCTTGCCCCCTCCATCGGGTTATGAAGTTACTGACTGATTCCCCAGGGTTCTATTTGAGCAGATCTACATCACGATGGGTGACCTTAAGCTCTTCGTTTTATTTGTACTGCGACATGAATTCTCGGGCTACATCCTCCCAGCTATGGATTCTGGATTCCTTGAGAGACAAAAACCATCGGAGGGCACTATCCTTCAAAGTTTGCTGAAATAATTGGGCCATCACTTCTTCAGAAGCCTCTAGTAGAGTCATGGAATGATGACAACTGCGAAGATGAACAATCGGGGGTCCACTCCCTCCGAACTTCTTGATATTTGGCATCTTGAACTTCTCGGGTAATCTTGCTTTAGTATAAGGAGACATGCGGGTGTAGTCTATGTAATTTCTAGAGATTTTGACTTGGTCGAACTTCTTGGTGAGCATCTTGAGATCCTCTTTGACTTTATTCAACTCCTCCTCTTTTGGATCAGCGACCATAGGTAGGTTAGCCACAGACTGGGTAATATTTGGCATCGAAAGCTCGGCAGGCGGCGGCCCATTGACAGGAGGGGCACGTAGAGCGTGCTGATATTCTTCGGGAACCTAGATAGGCTCAGGCGGACCCATAGCATGAGGGAATAGGGCCTCGGGCTCTTGAGGAATAGGAACCTGGTTTTGTTACATCTCTCGGACCTCAATTTGGAGGTTGTCAATCTTGGACACGAGGTGAGCTAGGACTGCCGTCAGATTCGGTTGTATGACTGGTACTTGATCTGTATTCTTCATGGAAAGTGGATGGATTATGGACTCGAAAGAAGTAGTAGAGGAACGAATAAAAATTCAGGGTGATTTGACTAAACACCGAAGCCAATAGGGAGCCAGGCCAAGGGCTTACGATCGACCTGAGATGGCGTAAAATGGTATTTATTTTTTTGAGAAAAAGGGCAGAAACTATTTTTAGATTTTTGATAAAGAAGGGAGAAATGTTTTTGGAGACGGAACTCAGCATGATTATTACGATTATTATGTTCTCACTTGTATTTAATTCTCCTAAATGCAATGCCGGACGGGATCCGAGCCTGAAAAAGTGGGGTTTTTAATCTATGCAAAGCTACGGCTGGACTTGTAACCAGGCTCAAGGATAGGGTCCTGTTTTAAAAATGAGGGAAATTTGGGCGGCATACCGACCCAGAATTTTTGCAGAGTTTCGAGTTAAAATCGATAATCTAAAGTGCGTGTCCTAGGTTTGACACCTATATGCGGTTATGCAATTGGTTGGGTGAATCAAAATGGGTTCTCCCCTTTGGCGTGACTTCCACGGTATACGTCTTTCTCTTGCGGGCAATCGGTACGTGTGGACAGGCCATTTGATATACCTGAGTGTATGTGAATTGCCTCACTATATAACTCGTGGGGACGGTATGTGTGAGAGCGAATTCGATATACTCGGCATACGTGAACGAATTCCCTGCGATATACCTCCTGTCATGACTTTGGTCAAGCAGTACGATGTGGGGGAACCGTTCGATATACGTCAAAGGTACTTGGCCAATGGAAGGTGAGAGTCATATCTCTTAGGCTAACTGCGCCCTGTCGGACCAGCGCCCATCACGAAGTGACCCTCCAGTTACTGGGTAAAATTTGGTCAATAACAATGCTCTTTGGTGTTGTCGTGTGAATCATTCATGATTCTCTTATTAGTATCGTATGATGAGAATGCTTTTCTTGATTATGCAAACAAGGAGCAAAGTACAAGTACCAAAGGTACACCAAGTATGGATAGGTGATGCATGCAACATGTGGATATATGTGATCCTAGGTTCACGTGGTGTGAAGTGCACATGGAGAATTTTCTACAAGTGTGTGAACAGAAGCATAAGCATGGGATACACATGGAAAATGGGAACATGCAGATATAGGGGAAAGATAAACAAATAAAACATCCATGTAAATAGAGCCAAGCCCTCAAAATATACAAAAGTCCCCAGCAGAGTCGCCACTGTGGCCATACCCGATCCTCGCCTGCGGGTGGGCGCGTGAAGGGAGTATCCTTGGGTCTCGTGCGTCCCTCTCGGGAGCGCTTCGTCCGGCGTCGTTTGAGATAAGGTGTAAAAATGTAGAGATATTTATAGTCGCCAGTATATTTTACTCAAAACAGACAAAAGAAAAAAAGGGAAGCCATCCCGAAGGATGGCATCCAAAGACATACTGGTGCATACGAAACCAAAATAATTCGAGAACGGTTCAAAGACTAAGTTACGAAATGGGAAGGTGTTAGGCACCCATTCTACCCTTTCGGTCTCTCATGGATATTTGTTATTTTCCTTTATTTTCCCCGTGATATGTGTGCATGTGTATATATATAGTGGAGATAGGAATCCTCGACTTATATCATGGAAGAGATAAAGCGAGTCATCCATAGAAAGGTACAAAAGATAATATTAGAAAATAAGATTTACACGATTACCCTTACGTTGATCGTTATAACGGAACGATAACGCATATAGGGTAATACGTTACCAAGAACAAGTATATAGAATATAAGAAAATTGGATTTAGAGAAGATGGAAAACGAGAGAGAAAGTGAGAATAGGACTCGAGTCTCGGGTTTTACCCCGAGATGCCTACGTAGCCTATAAAGGCATCAAAGTCCATTTAGTTCGCATACAAAATGAGGGGTGGGGTTTATCTCATAAATCCAAATGGGGGATCTCTTATTTGTGAGTGTGTGTGTGTGTAGAAAAAGTGTTTTAGTTGTGAGAAAAGTATTTGGAATTTATGAGCAAACCCTCTTTTTCTTATTTTTTGGGTTTTATTTATATGAAAATAAGAGATGTGAAATAATACTAAATAAAAAGTATATTAGAATGTGTGAGATGAGATAATAAAAGTGCTAAGTAATAAAACAAGTTATTGCGAATTTAAGAGAATTTGAAGAGAAGGTTGAGAAAGTTGGACCTTCTTGAAGATTTTGAGCTTGATCTTGAATGTTGGAGAGTAGACCTTGCACTTGGATGATGATGGAGAGTGGCTAATTCACCAAGTTTGATGAAAAGGATGATGAAAAGTGGAAATTAGAAAGGTATTTGGATGTTGAAATCGCGTTGTCTTCGAGAGAGGTTTTCGGGATTCACTGAGAGCGATTCTTATCAGATTCGGGCTCCCTTTGCAAATGAGGTGAAGGCATACTTTTATAGGCCCAGGTCACTGCTGATCGGCATAGATCTGGTCATGCCTATTAGCAACTATCAATAGGCAGGGTCTGGAACCTGCCATTTAGCAGTGTATTTCAGGCTTTTCCAAAAAATTGGTTGTTGAGGGCAAACCGTTGGTCAGAATAACGCATGGGGTAGACCGTTGGAAAGTTAATTCATATACCTTTGAAAGTAATTTGTACCTCTCCTGAGTTTGAGAGTTAACTTTGGGTCAAATATGGCTCGAAAGCGTTTGTCGGTCCATTGGATGGGGAATCATTCGGACGCAAACGGATCATTCGTCTGCATGGTAAGTCCGAACCGAGCACGGAGCGGACCATTGGAAAGGTTAGGAGATGTACTTTAACATTCCAAAGAGTTTGACCCGGTTTGGGGAGTTAACTTTTGTTAATCGGGCCCTGGAAGCATTCGGTGACCTCTTGGAGTCAAACGGATCATTCGTCCGCATGGTAAGTCGGAATTATGAACGGAGTGGACCATTGGAAAGGGGTTTTAGTGCCCTTCGAAGATTCATTTAGCCTCGATCGAGCTGAAGAGTTGACTTAGGTCAAACAGAGCCCGGGAGCGCCCAGTGGCCTCTAGATAAAGTTTTAGATGCAAACGGATCGTTCGTCCGCATGGTAAGTCAGAATCGCGCACGGGATAGACCGTTGGAAAGGGATCTTAGTGCCCTTCGAAGATTCATTCAACCTTGGTCGAGCTGAAGAGTTTAACTTTTTGGTTAAACGAAGCCTGGGAGTGCTCAATGGCTTTTAGGTCAGTACTCGGGACATGACATGGGTTTGTAATGATGAAGGGAGGTACTAGGGACCTAAGGAGAGTTTAGGAGGTAATAAAATGGGATGTCTACAAGCAGGAGTTAAAAACCATCTATCAGGCCCAAGAAAGTCGCCAGAAGAATCTAGCTGACCTTATTGCAGAGCAGAGCCAACATGAGCAGAATCTTCCACCACATCACCACCGGTTCAGAGAATCTTTGCTTTATTATGGACGAACCCTAGCTTCATTATCGAGTGTTTATTTTATTGGTCTTGCCCTTTTCTATGAACTTTTGAATTCTTTCTAACTTGGTTATAACCTCAATGCTATCGTTTATTTGAAATAAAGAAACATTGGCAACTTTGCTGTTTCCTTTCCTTTCTATTATTTAATTGATTATTAGCTATGTTTACACATCGATGTTAATTAAATCAAATATAAAAAAAGGAATCAATCAATGAACTTGTGAAAATAAAATGTTGATCTAGCATATGCCCCCTGAATTTTGCTTCTGACTATATTAAACGAGTGAGACCAATTGCTTTAAAGCGTACATCTATGGTTTAACACAAAAAGCAAGTCATTGAACAAGAGTGATAGGACATACATTCAGACGTAATAAATCTTCAACCACTTGTTGTTCAATTTAAAAGTCATATTATCTTTCAGCTTAGATATCTTACAGTAGCTCGAATCATGGGCTGCTCGAATGATATAAGGCCCTTCCCAGTTTGCTTCAAACTTTGGTAGCGACAAGCCTCTTATGTGTCTCGTGCATGATTGTAGAACTAAGTATCCTTCTTTGAACTTCCTTATCTTCACCAATTGGTCATAAGATCTAGATAACTGCTTCCTATATATCTCGAAGTGTCTCGCGGCATTATTCCTATGTTCTTCCAAGGCTTCAAGTTGTATAAGGTGACTGTTAGGGAGCATATCACTTCATAGGTTGTAACGAGTCGAAGGTACCTCGAGTTCGGCTGGCAGCATAAATTCCGCCCTAAATACCAGGGAGAATGGTGTGTACCCTATTGGCCTTCTCTTCGTCATTCGATAGGCCCATAGAACTTTGGGTATCTTATCATCCCATGTGCCAGGGAAGTCCTCTATTATCTTTGCCAAAAAATTCACCAGCGTCTTGTTAGTAGCTTCTGCTTGCCCATTGCATTTTGGGTAGGCCACTGTTGACTTGTAATGGATGATGGATTACTTTTTCGTGAGCAATCTCACTTCTCTATTCATGAAGGGAGTACCATTGTCCAACAGAAATACCTTCCGAGTGCTAAAGTGATAAATAATGTATTCCTTCATAAATCGAGCTACTACCCCCATAATCTTGAGCGGTATGGCCTCCGCCCACTTCGTGAAACATTCCGTGTCTACTAAAATCCATATCTTTCCTCGTGATGAAGGGTTTATGGCCCCTACCAGGTCGAAGGCCCAAGTGTGGAATGGGAATGGTGTAGATAAATAGTGCAAGTCCACTGAAGGAGCGTGGATCATATTCCCGTATAGTTGACAGACTTTGCACTTTCTAACAAAATTAACTGAATCTTTCTCCATCGAAGGCCAGTAATAACCCAAGGTCATTAGCTGGTCGTAAAGTTTAGATCCCCCAGTGTGTCCTGGCTCGTGAGCTTAATTCAATACCTCTTCGGCCTCTTCACCTCTTATGCACCTTAGGGGCCTATCGTGATAGCCTCGTCGGGACAGCCGCTCATCTTGCACGAAGTATCTCGGTGCTCGCCTCCTTATCTTTGTAGCATCCTCTTTATCTGTTGGCACTACTCCATTTATCAAGAAGTTTATGTAGGGTTGTCTCCAGTCTTATGGTTGGTAAATGAAGTTGCACTCTATCACTTGATAGAAAAGGCAGCACTTCTAGCATTTTCTTTGTATTACGGCGGCTTCTTGTCTCATTAAGGGCCAGTAGTACCCAGCCCGTTGTATCCTCCTGTATAGGGGGATCTCAGTAATATCATAACTATTCTCATATACTTCAATTAATATTTTCTTAGCCTCTTCAGGGTCCACACACCTGGACAACCAACCCCCTTTATTTTCAAAATATAAGTTGCCCCTGGCAACAAAGTATTGTGATAAATTGCCCAAGCTAAGTGGTCATTTCCCTCTCTTAAGCTGCTTTCTGATTTCACCTCTCCAGTTATCTTTGTCTTCTGATGGCAGCATCTTAGATACCGTCGAGGGTCAATCCTCTTTATGATTCGGACCACGATTGATTCTCCATTAAAGGCAATCTTTTGTGCGATGGTGGCATAGGCATCCGCCTTCCCGTTCATCATCCGAGGATGCATTTTTATCTTTACCACCTCAAACTGGCCCAGTAATCGCTGGATGATCATGCAGTAAGGCACTAAACTCACGTGCTTCAATGCAAGGTCCCCTGTCACTTGATTCACCACCAAGCTTAAGTCCCCTTTGATTGTTAGAACCTGGACACCCCTCCTCAGCACTTCGAGTAACCCAAGGACCAATGCCTCGTATTCAACTTTGTTATTTGAGCATTCAAACTCCAATTTCAAAGACAGGCAAATCTCTTCACTGCATCTTCAAAGAATGACTCCCGATCCTTATTTATTCTCAGTTGAAGAGCCTTCAAACTCCATACTCCATTCATCTAGGCTGACTGCTACGAAATTGGCTTGAAGGTCATCAGTCGGGAGCTCTTTAACAGGAGGTTCGAACGTCCCAGATGGGAAAATATCCAATAGATCTACATATGCCTGACTTTTGATGGACCGGGGGACCACGCACTCGAGATCATACTTCGAAAGGATTAAGAACCATCTAGCTACCCTTCCTATCAATACAGTTCTAGCAAGCAAAAACTTTACGGGGTAACATCTAGTTACAATATGAACCATGAATGATAACAGGTAGTGTCTAAGCTTTTGTATTACAAATACGATGGCTAAACAATGCCTCTCAATGCTAGTGTATCTGGACTCAGGACCGTGTATAATTATACTTATATAATAAACAGGTTTTTCAATGCCTTCACTCTCTTAGGCCAACAAAGCCCCAATGGACCGTTCTGTCGACGTGAGATACATGCATAAAGGGGTACCTACCTTCGGAGGGACCATTGTTTGAGGGGAGGTAAGGAGCGCCTTTAACTTGTCCATGGACTCCTAGTGCATTATTTCTCATGCAAACTTCACGCCCTTCCTCAACAGCTCCATTAAGGGATGCGTTACCTCTTCCAGCCCCAGGACAAACCGCCTCAAGTAGGACACCTTGCCAAGGAAACTCTTTAGCTCTTTTCTACGATTTTGGTCTTGGCATATCAAGGATGCCTAATTGTTTATCCAAGTCCATTTGTACCCCATGGAGGTTTACCACGACCGCCAAGAATTTACCACTCGTGACCCCAAAGGTGCATTTGAGGAGGTTCATCTTTAACTTATACTTCCTACATCGAGTAAATAGCCTCCTCAAGTCGTCTAGGTGGGATTCTTCCTTCTTGGACTCCACCGTCGACATAAAACTCCACCGTCTTGTGGAAAAGGTCGTGGAATATGGCCATCATCGTCCTTTGATAGGTGGCTTCTGCATTCTTTAATCCAAAAGGCATGATTGTGTACATAAAATTGCCCAAGGGTGTTCGAAAGCCAGTCTTCTCCGCATCAGATAGATCCATTTTTATCTGATTATAGCCCACATACCCGTCCATGAAGTTGTACATCTCATGACCCGTTGTCGCGTCGATTAAGCTGTCAATTGAGGGTAGTGGGAATTCGTCCTTCGGGTACGCCCAGTTCAGATCTCTAAAATCTACACATATCTTGATTTGGCTTTTGTCTTTCTTTTCCACTGGTACAATACTGGATAGCCATATCGGGTGTTGTATCAAAACTATAAACCCTACCGCGAGCAACCTCTGTACTTCTTCCTTGATCTTAAAATCCAACTCTACTTTGTATGTTTGAGTGGCCTATTTAACTGGAATTGATGAGGGCAAGACATTCAATCTGTGGAAACTTACCTATGTGTCAACCCCAGGCATCTCGGTGTACTTCCGTGTGAAAACATCTTTGAACTCTACCAGCAGTTTGATTAACCCCTCTCGAGGGGATCCTTCTAAGTCCTTCGAAATGAAGATGGGATTCGAATCCCCACCTTCCCTAGCCAAATAGATCTTTTCCAACTCCTGGATCTGTGGCCTAAGTCCATCTTTCATACATTCCGGCTCTTCCTCGACTTTTTCTACAAACTCCTTGTGGCCATCCCCGATCCTCACAGAGGGAGAGGATCCTGGTCCCATGCATCCCTCTCGGGAGCGCTTCGATCGGCGTCGTTGATGAGGTAAAAAATATAGAGAGATGGAGTCGCCAGTCTATTTTACTCAAAACAGACAAAAGAAAAAGGAGCCATCCCGAAGGACAACATCCAAAGACATACTGATACATACGAAATTAAAATGATTCAAAAAGGGCCAGGAGGCTAAGTTACGAAATGGGAAGGTGTTAGGCACCCATTCCGCCCTTACGGTCTCTCATGGGTTGTTGTTATTTTCCTTTATTTTCCCATGATATGTGTTCATGTGTATACGTAGTGGAGATAGGAATCATCGACTTGTATCATGGAAGAGATAAAGAGAGTCATCCATAGGAATGTTCCTAAAAGATAATATTAGAAAATAGGATTTACGCGATTATTCTCACGTTGATCATTATACCGGGACGATAACGTACATGGAATAATACGCCATTAAGAATAAATATATGTATATGCAAATATATAGAATTTAAGATAATTGAGTTCAAGGAATCTAGAAAAAATAAAAAATGAGAGAAAAGTAGGAATATGACTCGAGTCACGAGTTTTACCCCTAGACGCCTACGTAGCCTATAGAGGTATTAAAGTCCACGTAGTTCGTATGAAAAATGAGGGGTGGGATTTATCCCATAAATCCAATCGGGGACTTCTCTTTTATGTGTGTGTGTGTGTGTAAAAAAGTGTTTTAGTCGTGAGAAAAGTGTGAGAATTCCCGTTTGGAATTTATGAGCAAACCCTCCTTTTCTTATTTTTTTGGGTTTTAATTATATGAAAATAAGAGATGTGCAATAATACTAAATAAAAATTATATTAGGATATGTGAGATGAGAGAATAAAAGTTCTAAGTAATAAAACGAATTAATGTGAATTTAGGGGAATTTAAAGAGAGAGTTAAGAAAGTTGGACCTTATTGAAGATCTTGAGCTTGATCTTGGATGTTGGAGAGAAGCCCTTGCACTTGGGTGATGACGGAGGGTACTTAATTGACCAAGTTTGATGAAGAAGGTGATGAAAGGTGAAGGTTGGAAAGGGATTTGGATGTGAAAATCACGCTGACTTCGACAGAGGTTTTCTAAGCTTGTTGAGAGTGATGGATCCCTGATGTTCTTCCTCCTTCTGGAATGAGGTTAGACCCAGGGAATTTTCAATCATCATAGCCCTGGTCCTGCCAATCAGTAGGTGTGTTTAGGCACACTACTGATAGGCAGGGTTTGGGACTTGCCGTTTGGCTGTCTCTTTCAGGTTCTTTTAGAAAATCGATCGTAGAGCCCAAATCATTGATCCGAACTACTCACGGGGTGAACCGTTGGAAAGGTTAGGAGATGTACTTCTACATTCCAAAGAGTTTGACCTGGTTCAGGGAGTTGACTTTGGTTAACCGAGGCCTGGAAGCATTCGGTGACCTTTTGGAGTAAATCGGATCGTTCGTCGGTACCCTAAGTCAGAATCACACACGGGGCAAACCGTTGGAAAGGGGTTTTAGTGACCTTAGAAGATTCATTCAGTCTCGGTGGATCAGAAGAGTTAACTTTGTTCAAACGAAGCCTGGGAGTGTCAGGTGACCTCCTGATCGAGTTTCGGGGGAAAACGGGTCATTCGTCCGCATCGTAAGTCAGAATCGTGAACGGGATGGACCGTTGGAAAGGGGTTTTAATGACCTTTAAATATTCTTATTCAAGATAATGAGTTTGTTTTTTGGTCAACCGGAGTCTGGGAGTTCCCGATGGCCTGAGATAAGGGTGATCGATTTTGCGGGTCGAAGTCGATTATGAGGGCTTAAGGATGAGGGTAACCAATTTTGTGGGTTGAAGCCCATTCTACGGGCTTGGAGATGAGGGTGACCAATTCTATGGGTCGAAGATGATTCTGCATGCTTGGAGATGAGGGTGACCGATTCTGCGGGTCGAAGACAATTCTGAGAGCTTGAAGATGAGGGTGACCAATTTTGTGAGCTTAAAGGGGCATGATGGGTATGGTCTTAAAGGAAATGATGACCAAAGATTTAGGTCAATTCTGAGGACCTACAGCAATGATGGGGGTGACCAATTCTGAGGGCTTAGGTTGTGATGACCGATTCTGCTGGTCGAAGCCAATGCTGCGGGCTTGAGATGAGATGACCAATTCTGTGGGTCGACGCCAATTCTGTGGGCTTAAGGTGAGATGACCAATTCTTCGGTCTTAAGGTGAGATGACCAATTCTGTGGGCTTAAGTTTAAAATGACCAATTCTGCGAGTCGAAGACAATTCTGAGGGCGTAGGTTTGAGATGACCAATTCTGCGGGTTGAAGCCAATTCTGCGGGCTTAAGTTAGGGATGACCAATTTTGCGAGCTTAAGTTGGGGATGACCAATTCTACGGGTTGAAGCCAATTCTGGGGGCTTAAGTTGGGGATGACCAATTCTGCGGGTCGAAGCCAATTCTACAGGCTTAAGGTGAGATGACCAATTCTGCGGGTCGAAGCCAATTTTGAGGGCTTAGGTTTGAGGTGACCAATTCTGAGGTCGAAGCCAATTCTACGGGCTTAAGGTGAGATGACCAATTCTGCGGGCTTAAGTTTGAAATGTACAATTCTGAAGGTCGAAGCCAATTCTGTGGGCTTAAGGTGAGATGACCAATTCTACGGGCTTAAGTTGGGGATGACCAATTCTATGGGCTTAAGTTAGGGATGACCAATTCTATGGAACAAAGCCAATTCTGCAGGCTTAAGATGAGATGACCAATTCTGTGGGTAGAAACCGATGCTGCGGGCTTAAGTTTGAGATGACCAATTCCGCGGGCTTAAGTTGGGGATGACCAATTCTGCGGGTCGAAGCCAATTCTGCGGGCTTAAGTTTGAAATAACCAATTCTGCGGGTCGAAGCCAATTCTACGGGCTTAAGTTTGAAATGACCACGGGGAACTCTGTCGAGAAAATTACCTCGTGATTTTAATTTGAGCTGGGGAGCCGATTACTGGGGAAATGATTAGGTGGTCCAGGGTTTGGACGTATTTCTCGAGGAAAATTGAGACCTTTGGGGAATAGGAGATGATCCTGAAGTTTTGGATATTTTGGAGGTCCTATGGGTACATGACCAGGGAGAGATTCGCTTGTCTTTCGAGAGTTTAACTGGGGAAATAGGGGTTCCATTTGAGGAAGTGCAAAATTTTCTTGGTGAAAATGCTCTAAATCCTTTCCAGGATTTTTAGGAATTTTCTGAAGATTTTTCAGGTAGTTTTTTTGGGAATTTCTATACAAATATTTAATGGAGGTGTCGGTTGGCATGGTGTGGAGGGTGCCATTCGACAATGGTATGGACTTTTGGGCTACCTCGAGAAGATAAAAGGGGAAGTACTGATCGGTAGGTGGGGGTGCAGTGCCGATCGGCATAACCTCTGGCATCCTATATAAAGGGGGAAAGTTCCCCTCATTTCTCACTGCTTCTTGCCTTCTCTCTTTCTGCTATTTTCTTTTACGAATCATTTTAGCATTTCGCAATCTAAAAAATGGCCGCTTTTGTGAGCACTGCAGCACACAGGTAGTGGTTGGCTGTTGATGACTGGGAAAATGTGGAGTGGAGGGCCAGGGCGCCTCTTGCTTTGGGGAGCGAGAACTCTTTTGACGCATTCGAGCCGGTTGCAGATGAGCAAACCTTGCTTCGGGAGCCGTCGCATCATCGCTCTTCGACGGTGATAAAATCTGGAGGCTATGTAAGTAAAATGACTTTTGGCATTCTCTTTTTTGTGGTTTTACTTTTTTCTTGGATTCTGACAAGGTTTTTCTCTTTTGGCAGTCTAATGTTTCTTTGTCGAATATGCGTGCCCACGGGACGACGGGGCTTAAGAGTGTCTGGGAGCATCTTCCACTTGTGGTGCATTAGGTGGTATCCTCAGCAGGCTTTGGGAGGTTGGCGTCTATGCTAGATGAGATGCCTCGTTCGACGACAGTCTTATGCGCTCTGGGGGAGAGGTGGTGGGACACTACCCACACCTTTCAATTTGGTTTTGGGGAGATAACTGTGACTCTCATAGATGTGCAGCAGCTGTTGGGGATGGATTGCGTTGGAGAGCAGATAGAGGTGGATCGCTCTTTGCGGGTGAGGTCGGAGGCGGTGTGCGCGACGCTTGGTGATGTGGGGAGGATAGTGTCTGGTGACTCCATTCGTTTGTCGCTGCTGAAGGATGTTTTATTGGGCAGGGTGATCGATGCGGAGGACGGGCGGCAGGTGAGGAAAATGGCCCAGTTGTTCATTTTACTGGTGTTGGTGGGATTTCTGGTGGTGTCGAGCGGCGACGTTGTCCACTTATGGTTTTTACCATATCTGAGGATGTTTTCAAACATCCCTCTATATGATTGGGGGAGCCTCACTTTGGCGACCCTTTATTTTTCCTTGGATGCATTCAGCCGGGGTTGTCGGCAGTCTTTCATTGGAGCCATGTATCTTCTTGATGTATTCTTTAATTTTATGCATTTTTCTTTCATGCATTCACATTTTCCTTATGCATCTCTTTTGATTGTGAATTCTTGTCTTTGGCAGACGAGTTCTATGAGGTGATTGGGTGTAATACCCAGCTAATCGCTTTGAAGGACGAGACTGTTGGGGACTTTTGCCAGTTGCATCGATGGCACAAGGCCAATCAACAGTCGAGGAAGTCTCTCTCTCTAGAGGCGGTGCGTCAGGTCTTGAATGGCCAAACTAGTGATAGGGTAAGACTTTTTTCTTCTTCAGTCTAAGACCTTTGTGTGCTCTGATTCTATGTTTCCTTATATTTTTCTGGGGATTTTTCAGGTGACCTTTTACCCTTGGGGGACAACCGTTCAGGACGGGGTTGAATGGAGTAAATACGTAGATGAGGCATTTGCTAGCGCATGAGTTTGTCCACTCTTAGTATCTCTGGGAGAGGGTGGTCCGACAGATTGCTGAGGGGGAAGTGGTGGTGCCACCTGCGAGGCCCCCTATGTCTGTGAGGTGGGAGCGGCTGCTACCAGAGGATGCGAGGATCGTGGCGATGATTGGCGAGTCCTACCTTCTGTACACCGATATGGTTGTACCGTATGATTATATGGACTTTGTGATGAGATGGATGATGGCACCCAACACATATGATGCACTGCCATTCCCTCCTACGGGTTTGATTCGGCCATTGGGGTCCTCCCACAGTGGTGGTGGTCCTTCGACATCTACGATGGTGGCAACCTCGGAGGTACCCTTTGTGCGGTTGCATACTCCTTCATACAATATCCGGCAGGCTGATGGAGGGATGGTGCCTATGCTGCATCATCCTCATACGATGGACCCGGAGGAGTTGGGATTGACAAAGGAGGTTCTTCGTCCTGAGGTATATCTTTTATGTTCTTCTCCTTTGGTTTCTTTTGATCTTTTTTGCGTGACACTGATTCTGACTTTTCATGCAGCACGTCCGGGTGTCCACCACTTGGCTGAGGGATATTAAGGACTGGATATCTTCAACGACTTCCCATATTCAGGACGTAGTTCCTGTTCTTTCTTGCTTTGTGTCATCTGCCTCATCCGAGTATGAGTCTGGTTTAGGTAGTGGTGGTGCGTCATCTCGCTGCCGGGGAAAGAGAGCATGTCGTGGGGGTGGAAGCTCTTAGGAGAGAGATGGGAAATGGCAAGTGAGAGAGAGAGAGAGAGAGAGAATGTGGGTTCGGGATGAGTCCCATTTATTTTTTTTGCTTTTATTTATTTTCCTACAAAAATTATGTAACACAGAAACATATCTATGCAATGCAATGAAGTTTTTTTATTATCTTATGTTAATAACGAATGAATGAATGCATGCGCATGCGCTTTTCATTTTACTGATGAGATCGTAAAAAGAAATATTTTTGGGATTTTGAAAGAAAGTTTTATTCAAAATGAGAATGTATATAAAGATGAAAAGGGTATTTTTGAAATTCTGTTGAGAATATCAATTTATTTTGAGTTTTCTGAATTTTGACAAAAGAGGAAAAAGGAAAATTTCCAAAAGTAGGGGGTTACCAATCGGCATGCACCTTATCCTACCTATCGACAAGTCAGTCCAGCCCATCAATTCAAAGATTTGATTAGTACCCTCTTCAGCCTTTGGTACCCTGTGGGGTAGGATTTCTTTCGATTTCTGCAGAGGTTATGTCTTTTATGGGAGTTTTCAAGTATAAAAGAGGGGTAAGAGTGGAGTGTTTTCATCACACCTTCACATCCTGACTTTATTATTCTGTGAGATGGCTCTCCCTAGTAGTGTTGAGTTTGCCAACTACCTCGATACTTTGGAGGCGATGTGCTCTTATAACACCGACTACGATGCTTACAACATGTGTCGAGTTTCTTTATGGCATAATCGACCCACAGAGTGGAACATGCTGATGGCGGCGGTACAATTCTGGTACCCAGAAGATCATATATTCCTCTTTGTCTTGGAAGAAGTCTGTTCGACTTATGAGGAATTTTTTTCCTTGTTGGGGATAAATCCCGACGTTGCTGCGGCTCTGCCTGAGTTTTCCTATTCTCTTCAGGAGTTATTGGCTGGGCTTCTTTATGTTTCGTCCTTGACGGCCAGATCACTGGTGGCTGGAGGTATGATTTCTCTTCCGGTGGTGTTGCGGTCTGTGCATTTGCAGGAGGTTGGTGATGCTGGATATGTCGGAGCTATCGTTCTAGGCTTGGTTTCAAAATTGCTACTGGTGATCGAGGAGCTGCTGGTGGACCCACAGCTTATAGCAATTACTTTATGGATGTCCTACCTTCGCAATCCTGAGGCGGTGATACTGGCAGAGACTCTAAATGACATGGATGCCTGGCGAGAAGGTCAGTCTGACTTTATGAGGGGTAGCCCTATGATGCTGTTCATGTGGCTGTCTGAAAGATTTCGCCTGTTGACTCCTCTGGAATACCCTTTATCGGCTGCACCCAATTTATTTTTGCGCCATTTCATCAGTGTTGTCTTGGATATTGAGAGCTGGGAGAACTGGTTCGTAGAGCATGGAGTTCTAAATCTGTACTGGTTAGTACCTTGGTGGGCACAGGTGCTGCTTATTCTGGAACTGGGAGAATACCCGTATGTCCGACTGGTTGGTCTCAGACAAACCTCTTTTTATTTCCTTTGGTGGCTTCTGCGCCAATTTGGCTGGGAGCAGATCGTGTCACCTCATACATTAGACTTATTTTTGGTAAAAGATTTAACAGAGCGTCTGCGCATGCGGCTTGGCTCTTTGTGGGAGAGTCGACATCCGTCAACCCGTCCCTCTCAATCGGTTGGGAGTGTTTTTCACATCTCTGGGGATTATATGAAGTGGTTGTGGAGGAGAGTAGTTAGTAAGATGTTGGAAGTGGAAACTGGACAATGGTGGCTTGCCTTATCTAATACTATGGAGGGAGGTGTGGTAGTTTTTTCGAGGCTGGTTCGAGCTTATTGGTTCTTGGAGCGTCTGCGGCACTCCATTCAGGAAGGGGAAGCTTGGGAACCCCAGGATGTAGATTACGATGATAGAGTGGGATCCTCTGGTAGCTGTGGGTAGGGCTCTTGGGGGGAGTTTATTTTGTATTGGAAAATAAATTTGAGAATTTATTTGGATTTTTAGGAAGGTATGGGGAAGGGAGTTATCCGTTCCTTTATGTAATTGTACTGTAATTTCTTATTAGTGAAATAAACAAGTTTTTGATCATCCAGCTGTGCCTTTTGATGAAATTTGTATTTTGAATTATCTATACCGATCGCTAAGGCATACATAATCCTTTTTTTTCAAGTATATGTTAGAATAAACTGTTATTCTCGGAGATAAGAAAAGAATAGTTTTTAAAAAAAAAGAAAGGGTCGTGATCATGTAAGATGTATGAGCTGCCTACGTACCTCTGAGGGTTTTGGAAAATTTTCAATTTTTTTGGGAATGATTTTTGCAGAGGATCAGGCCCACGTAGTTCTGGGTAGAGGGAAATGAAGATATTTTTTTTTATTTTTTTTAAAATAGAAGGGAGATGAGAAGAGTCGTAGCACGCCGAGATTTCGGACTAGGGGTAAAATTTCTTAAGAGGGTCCAGATTGACTCGACGAGCCATCTCTTTTCCATCTAAGTAAATGAGGATGGCAGCACTACCGGACAAGACCTTTTTGACAATGTATGGGCCGCTCCAATTGGGCTTGAATTTCTCCCTGGGGTCCTAGATGGGATCTACTATTTGTTAGAGGGCTAAATCCCCTTCTCGGATACTGTAGTCCCTGACTCTCTTACTGAATGAACGTGTTATTCGGCGATGGTACCCTTGTATGTGATATAACACCTTTAATCCCTTTTCATCCAGGAGTGACAGCTCGTCGAGGCGGCTTTGATGCCAGTCTTCCTCACTGACCTTGCTTTCAAGCATGATGCATAACGAGGGTATTTCTAGCTTCACAGGTAGGACAGCTTTCATGCCATAGACTAGAGAGTAAGGGGTAGACCCAGTAGAGGTTCAAATTGAGGTTCGGTAGCCCAAGAGGACGTATGGTATTCGATCGTCCCAATCTCGACAACTTTTGGTCATCTTACTGATGATGGATTTGAGGTTCTTGTTGGCGGCTTCGACTGCACTATTGGTTTGAGGTCGGTAAGGAGAAGATTTGTGTCTCTGGATCCCATACTCGTTGACCACTTCTGTGACTTCTTCCTCGAAATGCAACCCATCATTTGACACTAGCTCGTGCGGGACCCCATATCGGCAGATGATGTTTTTCTTGATGAATTGGGCCACTTTCTTGGCATTCAGAACTATGTATGACTCAGCCACGACCCATTTGGTGAAGTATTCAATGGCAACCAGGATGAACTCATGTCCGTTGTAAGCCTTGGGTGTAACCTTCCCTATGTCGTTGATGCCCCAGGTGGAGAACGGCCAGGGAGAAGTCATGTTGTATAATTCTTGTGAAGGTAGGTGTTGAAGGTTGGAGAACTATTGGCATTTGAGGCATCTCCAAACATTGGTGGTGCAATTCTGGATCATGGTGGTCCAGTAGTAGCCTTGTCGAATGATCTTCTTGGCAAGCATGTGACCTTTCATGTGGGGTCTGCATTCCTCGCTGTGGATTTTTTGCATTAACTCTTCAATGTCATCACCTGCGATGCAGTGTAGATGGGTTCCATCAAAGTTTCTCTTGAACAGTGCTTTGTGACAAATGATGTACTGGGCGACCAGTCTTCGGAGGGTTTCCCGATCTTTTTTATTGGAACCCTCAAAATACTTACCCTGCTTGAGGAGGTGCCAAATATCATAATACCAGTAGGTGGCTAGCTCGGGATCTTCTTTGGTGATGAGTTCAATGTGGTAGTAGTGGGTTGGTTTATCTTGCTTTTGGACCAGGAAGGGGGCTATTATTATTCCTTCATGCATGTCGATGATGGAGGTGAAGGTAGCAAGGGCATCGTCTAGGTTATTCTTTGCTCGAGGTAGGTAGTGGAAGGTGATGTCTTGGAATTGGGAGGCTAGTTATTCTAAATGGGTATGGAAGGGTTGAAGTTTCTCGTCCTTGACTTTTCATAGACATTTAGGCATTGGATACATTTCTTGAGAGCTACTTTGAAGCCTAACCTACATGTCTCGTATTCAGTCATGTTGGTGGTGTAGGGGAAATCCAATTTGATGGCGATGGGAGTGTGGAAGTCATTTGGGGCGATCAAAAGTATCCTAATGCCATATCCCTTTTTGTTGGTCACGCTATCAAAGAACATTTGCCATCAAAGGTCATCTTGAGTAGCATAGAAGATGTTTTCATCCGGGAATTTAGAGATCTAGTCATCAGCCTCTTCTATGGGGTAGTTAGCGAGGTAGTCAGAGATGGCTCTTCTTTTTATGGCTTTTTATGTGACATACACGATATCAAACTCGGCTAGGAGCATCAACCATCAAACCATTCGGCTGGATAAGGCGGGTTTATCAAGTAGGTACTTGATGGGGTCCATTTGGGATACAAGCTTAATGAGGAAGGCGAGTATATAGTGTCGTAACTTTTGGGTGACCCAAATAAGTGCGACACATGATTTTTTCCAAAGTAGTGTAGTTGACTTCGTACCTAGCCAATTTGCAACTGGCGTAATAGATGGCTCTTTCTTTACGGGAATGTTCAAGGTATTGGGCTAGCAAAGCCCCAACTGCAGTGTCGATTATGGTTAGGTATAGGAGCAAGAGGATACCAGGATGTGGTGGCATGAGTACCAGAGGTTGAGTCAGTTATTGTTTGATTCAATCGAAGGCTTCTTGGCAGGCCTCGCTCCCAATTTGGTTGAATCCTTTCGGAGGAGTTTGAAAATCGGTTCACAAATGGAGGTGAGTTGGCTGATGTATTATAATTTCCCAAGGAAACCTCGGACCTCTTTGTTCGTTCGGGGATGTGGCATCTCAAGTATGGCTTTTAGCTTGGCAGGATCTGCTTCTATCCCTTTTTCACTGACCATGAATCCCAAGCATTTTCCCTTTGTAATGCCGAAGACACATTTCTATGGATTGAGTCTTATCTGATATCATCGCAGTTGTTAGAAGAAATTTTGAAGAGCCGAAACATGACCTTCTCTAGTTTTGGATTTTATAATCATATCATTCACTTAGACCTTGACTTATTTGTGAATCAAATCGTGCAGGATGGTTATGGAAGCCCTCTAGTAGGTAGCCCCAGCATTCTTGAGACCAAATGACATAACAGTGTAGCAAAAGGTTCTCCATGGGGTGATGAATGCGATTTTTTCTTAATGATCTGGGTGCATTTTGATTTGATTGTATCCGGTAAACCCATTGACGAATAACTTGAGAGAATGACTGGTTTTGTTGTCTATGATCATGTCGATATTGGGTAGTGGGTAATCATCCTTTGGAGAGGCTTTGTTCAAATCCCGGTAGTCTAAGGACATCCGAACTTTCCCTCCTGAATTCGGCACATGCACTATGTTGTCTAGCCATGTGGGATATTGATCACACGAATGAAACCCACGTTCAACTATTTGATCACCTCTTCTTTGACTTTGAGCGATCATTCGGTGCGGAGCTTTCTCAGGATTTATTTAATCGGTTTTTAATCTGGAAGAGTGGGGATCTTTTGCTGAGTAATTTCAAGATCAATTCTGGGCATATCGTCATAAGACCATGCGAAGACATCCACGAATTCCTTCAATAATTCTTCGAGTTGTACGCTCTCATGCTTGTCAAGGGTAGCCCCTATCCTAATCTCGGGTAGTTGGCTACCAGAACCGAGGTTAATAATAACAGTCTGTTCTTCATTAAATTAAATGCGGTTATGTTGTTTATTATTAACCTTATTTAGATCAGTTAAGAATTCTTCATTTGCAAAATCATCATCATTAAAAGTTTGATTAGAATATAAACCATTAATGTAAGGCATATCAAGATACTAAAAATCTTCGTTTATTTCATTGATAGGAAAAACATCATTGAGAACCTCATCAAAGGAGGTCTCGATTACATTTGAGCAAGGATAGACAACTGAAAAAGAAATGGGGTAAACATTAGGGTTAGGTGGGATTTCAACAGGTAGAACTGGCACAGCATACTAGTTGAGGAGAGGTGTATCAGCAGCTTTCATCAAGTGGGATGGATCCAGTGATGTAGTGCTTGAATGAACCATGCAGAGTGCCAGCCCCAGTGTCTGCAAGTTTAACGAGTCCTCGAAGTCACTTTCCTCAGTCTCTTCGGTATATTTGATGAACGGTTGTACATGGTGTTGGGAAATTTCGACCCATAGGTAGTTGTCTTGGAAAAAGATATCCATTCCGGTTTTTATCTTCTTATCTGTATGGTCATACCATGGTTCCGAAAAGCCGCAAAAGGGGAAGTCCTCACCCTCTTTGATGAATCGTCCATTCATGGAGTCATTTGAGATGGTTTGAAAGCAGTTTAATCTTCTCTTTGGTCGAGACTGGAAGATCATTCTGAGCTCTTGTTCTGATGTTTGATACCCCAAACCACAAGGAGGGAAAGATTTCTTCACTTCAATGGGCTCAAGTATCCCTTGTTGTCTTTGCCGCAGCCCCAGTCTGGGCATGAAGTGCATGTTTCTGAACATCTGAATCACATTGATGTTGCCATGAGGGTCGTATTCTGGATAAACCCTTTCTTTGAAATCATCCCCTGCCAGGAGTAGGAGTTGTTCAACTCAGAATCCTAATAGGAGCATATCTTTTGACCCGTGTTGTATCTCAAAGATTGGATTGCTAGTACTTGCACCCTCGGCATTGTCGTCGTCGCCCAAAATGGTGATGACTCGTTCGTCGGTGAATAAATTCAATTTCTAATGGAGTGAGGAAGACACACCCTTGATACTGTGGAGTCAAGGTCGTCCGAGTAACATCTTGAAACAAACTGGGATGTCAATAACTTGGAATTCAACGATGCGGTTTATAGGATCAGCCCCTATTACAAGTTTTATGGATCCCATCACCTCCTGACGGGTATTATAGTTGGCACGTACAATAATAGAAGTTGGACTGAGATCACTTTCCTTCAGTCCTAAGCATTTGAAGGTTCTTAATGGGAAGACATTCAAGGCGGATCCATTATCGATAAGAGAGAGTGGTACGATCTTCCCCACAACTTTGACGGAGATGTTGAGTGCATGATTGTGGTTCGGCCCAATTCTGGGGATTTCTTCTTTGGAAAAGGATAGCATTCGGGTAGAGGTCAAGGATCCGACTAAATTTACCGCTTCTTCGGGTGTAATAGAAGGAGGAACTATGGGTCCAGTGAGCAATTTGATCAAAGCATTTCTGTGCCGCTGGGAAGACATGAAAAGCCCCCATAGAGTGATGTTCAATTGAGTTTTCTTCAATTGATCGAGGATCTTGCTCTCCTCGAGGGTCATTCCTGGCATATGAAGGTTTTCAACACCCTTCCCTTTGTCATTGGCTAGTAGTGAGCTTAGGATCTGGTAATACGTCCCTGATCTGGTCATGTGATTTACTGAAGATGGGAAGAATATGAACCCTATTTTTTCATCATTATCGTGTTGTTTTTCCACTTTGTTTATTTCTCCGAGGAGCTCCTCAAATGATATCATCCCACACATATCGGCTACTGGGCTAGTTTTCTCGAAAACTTTTTTTTCATTCGGATCTTTGAATTCTTCCCCCCTTCCGGTGCCAGTAATTTCGTCTTCCCTATAAATTCAATGCATTCCACAACTTCAATGGCTTATTCGTACATGTCTTTTGATTCAGTGAGGATATGTAAGGGTGAGGGGACCAGGCGCCCTTGCAATTTCAGAGTATCAAGTAACTCGGTCATACTGCAGATGTCATTGGTTTGCCTAAATAATTCAGCTATAATCTGGACGACGTCATCTAGACTGACTTGATTGGTGGGTACTACCTAACTGTCTTACTCTCAGACCCATTTTCGTGCTTCTAAGAACAACGTGCTGAACCTCTGGCAATTAATGGTCACTTGTGAGGGCAATTTCAGCCCGAACTCTAGGAGTTATTTTCACACTTCTGATAATTTCATCCCGAACCTCTGGCAATTAATGATCACCTCTAGGAGTATCAAGTAGTAGGTACGAATAGCGATGCGTGCTCTGGTAAGGAGTGACAGTGCCTGAT